>OLKM01000056.1:192500-245675 GCA_900291075.1 Melanogrammus aeglefinus
GCTCAGCTCGGCGTCCGCCAACGTCAGGCCCATGCTTCGCTTCTGCCTGCCGGGACCATCCACCAGCCACCAGACAGGAGAGCATCATTAATAACACTGGGTTATTCACTTATTATAATAAGAAATAAACACATCGTTATATTTATATAATATGTATAGAGATTACATGGGAGGATACGTTAGATATAGAAGTTCGATATTTAATTGACCCCGGCGTAAGGGATAAATGCAATTATTGTCTTCTCTATCTCGCTATCTTTCATTATTGCAACTGACTTGATAAAAAACAAATTATTGAAAGATATGAATGATCATAGTACAATTATTTTTTTGCCATTTAGAAATGGTTTAGGGATAATGATATGATTAGATCTTGGATAGTTTTTTTATCAAAAGCCCCTGGTCATGGAGAATTTTGGAGGAATGATGGATTCTCGAGCCTACTGCATGAATAATATCAGGCAAGATAGCATTTGAAATGACTCTGATAACGGTGTGTTTGTGTGTGTGTATGTGTGTGTGTTTGTGTGTGTGTGTGTGTGTGTTTACATTACCGAAAGTCCTCCAAGTTTTTGTGGATGTCGGGTAGGAGTGCTTCCTGTAAGAGTTGGGTGTACTGTTTACAGAGTTCGTCAGGGATCAACTCTAACCGCCGTCGGTCTATATCACACACACACACACACACACACACACACACACACACACACACACACACACACACACACACACACACACACACACACACACACACACACACACACACACACACACACACACACACACACATACACACACATAGACATGTTATTCAAGATAAAAAACATTTGTAACTTTTTTAAGTCATTATTCTGATAGCTAAGAAAGAGATACATAAGAACCAGGGACAAGCAGAAAGAGCACAGAAATAATTATAACAATGAGTTTAATTTACTGAATAACTAAACTATTCAAACAGGATTACTGTGGTCTTGACTGTTGACTGTTTTGTAATGAATCTTGTTTTTCAGTAAGCCAGTCATGTGTTAAATAGAGCTTTATCCTTACAATCAGACCACCAAGCCCAACGAAGGTAAAGGGATCACAATAAGTGTTATACTGTCAATGATTAAACACACAGGGGATAGGTGACCCGGTGGTTTATTGCAGGACAGTGTGCTTGGACAATAATACACTGCGCCAAACACAATAAACAGCAATAATACATTGTAGATGATCAATGATAAGATGATAATTATATTAAAGTCGTTTTCAAGGTAAATGATCAATCTGTGACATGGTGAAGATAGGGACTGAATTCTTACCCAGTTCTACTGATATTGATTCTGGGACATGTACTTTAAGATTCTGTCATAAGGAAAAAAAAATCATTACATTATGATTCATACACCTAATTATCTAAGCGGTTAATATATTTCCTTCTCAAACACTAAACAAAACACGAAAAGGGCTTGCAGTAGACATGTCATCATGACATGTTAGCATGAAGCGTGCAGGTTTGTTCAGTAAGTTATTGCTGTTTGTTACAGCGTACATGTTGTATGTTCTGCAGGGTTTTATGTGCAGATAACACTAGAGTCAGAGAGAGAGAATAAGAGAATAAGAGAGTAAGAGAATAAGAGAGTAAGAGATTGTGAGAGAGAGCGAGAGAGAGAGAGAGAGAGAGAGAGAGAGAGAGAGAGAGAGAGAGAGAGAGAGAGAGAGAGAGAGAGAGAGAGAGAGAGAGAGAGAGAGAGAGAGAGAGAGAGAGAGAGAGAGAGAGAGAGAGAGAGAGAGGGAGAGAGAGAGAGAGAGAGAGAGAGAGAGAGAGAGAGAGAGAGAGAGAGAGAGAGAGAGAGAGAGAGAGAGAGAGAGAGAGAGGAGAGGGAGAGAGAGAGAGAGAGAGAGAGAGAGAGAGAGAGAGAGAGAAGAGAGAGAGAGAGAGAGAGAGAGAGAGAGAGAGAGAGAGAGAGAGAGAGAGAGAGAGAGAGAGAGAGAGAGAGAGAGAGAGAGAGGCAGAGAGGATGACTTACTGCGGTGGGGTCGAGGAAGAGGGAGTGGAGGTCCATGAAGATACGTCTGCTCTCCTTGGAGTGGGTCTGCTGGTGAAGGTCAGCGTACAGGTAGCACAACTACAGGGGAACACAAGGAACAGATCCACAAGGGATTGATAGAATTTGATTCATTATATCGATATCAATTTGATATTTGAGGCTGAGAGTTATATAGTGGGCTGGGATACGCAACTTGCATTGGAATGAAGCGTAGTTTAAAGTCTACGTTTATGTGTGTTTGTCTTTGTGTGTGTGTGTGTGTGTGTGTGTGTGTGTGTGTGTGTGTGTGTGTGTGTGTGTGTGTGTGTGTGTGTGTGTGTGTGTGTGTGTGTTGTGTGTGTGTGTGTGTGTGTGTGTGTGTGTGTGTGTGTGTGTGTGTGTGTGTGTGTGTGTGTGTGTGTGTGTGTGGTGTGTGTGTGCGTGTGTGCTTGTGTATGTGTGTGTGTGTGTGTGTGTTTTGTGTGTGTGCGTGTGTTGTGGTGTGTGTGTGTGTGTGTGTGTGTGTGTGTGTGTGTGTGGTGCGTGTGTGTTTGTGTGTGTGTGTGTGTGTGTTTGTCTTTGTGTGTGTGTGTGTGTGTGTGTGTGTGTGTGTGTGTGTGTGTGTGTGTGTGTGTGTGTGTGTGTGTGTGTGTGTGTGTGTGTGTGTGTGTGTTAGTGTACCAGAGGTGCAGGGTCGAACTGTGAGACCACGTGGTGGAGGAAGGCAGCAAGGTGTGCTGGTCTGGATTTCAACGACTCCATGCTTTGGAAACAGCTGCACTGGCCGTTTATCTAGAAACCACAACGCACCACTCAGGAAGTCGACTCATTTCACACCAACAGGCTCTGACACAGTGACAAGACACAAACTTCCCTTCACTGTTTTGCTTGTCACTGCGTACCTGTTCCTGTTGCGTGTCAAAGTAGTCGTCCTCCGCCCCGATGATGGGAGGGTGGGCTGGAGATGGGGGGGTTCCCATGATGCACTGGGGGCCAGGGTTCTACAACGGCAGGAGAATAAGGAAGCACAACACTGAAATATAATACTGAATGTGACCATCGGTAGCCAGGTGATACAGTGTAGGTGAAGGCTTGTGTGTTTGTAGGATGTGTGTGTGTCTTACCAGGGGGTAGGGTTCATCTCGGTCTGGAGAAGGACTGAAGTGGGGGCTATCGTCAAGGTTCGTCTTTGGGTTGTGGCAGGGTGTGTCACTTTGGCTAGGGTAAACTGGATGGGGGCTTCCCGTCACCTAACACACACACACACACACACACACGCGAATTTACACACACCGCGGATGTACGCATACACACATACAGACACAGACACAGACACAAACACACACACACACACACACACACACACACACACACACACACACACACACACACACACACACACACACACACACACACACACACACACACACACACACACACACACACACACAAGACAAACATTAAGACAAAATTAAATGTTTAGTCTGGAGCAAAATGCTGGAAAATCCCCAGCCAAAAAAGACCTTATCACATAGCTATTATTAGGGTGATGATAAAATGGGCCCCTCTCGCCATCAGGGAAAAGTGTATGTGCACAGCATTTTAGCACTAGTTTCCTGTTGTTCTTTAAGCCAGCGAGCGCTTCTGCATTGTACTTCTTCTGAAACGCCACCACAGCAGACGGAGACAGTGAACAGAGTTCATACCAGGCCAGTCAAACATGGTTAGACTGCTCTGAAGAATAACGGTCCAAAAAGTCCAAAGGTAAACCCCAACCCTTACCCGTATCATAAATATAATGACGCTAGGTCACAATATAACCCAAGGCCCGCCTAACAACAACATAATAACCTCAAATCAACAAATCTTTGCTTTATAACTGAGAATTTTCTCTAAATATCAATACAATTGTGCGAATAATATCAATCCAATTGTGAGAATAATAATATTCAATTAAAAACAAAATCCAAAAAGAATTCAGCCCAACACTAGACATGATGCCGAAGTAGAAATAGAGAGCAGGCTTCTGCTTACGAATTGACCGCCCGCTGAGGACCAGAGCTTGTCGTTCAACGGGGACGAGCGTTTCATCTGCCACTCCAGCATGGAGTCTCCATCTTCATTCTGACCAGCCAGGATGTTGCTCTGAAACGTAACGTATGTAATGATCATGCCAGTGTCATTGTTGGCTAATGCAGGTTTTCTTCTATCATTATTTTTTTTTTTAAAGGTGCCATATATATGATTTTATAACCTCCCACTACTACATGATTCTGATGTCCACTCTTAAGCAGTGAAGCCCAATGGAGGGTGGTTGCACGCTACAGAGCACAGACTTCCGTACAAAGTGCACCCCAAAATACATTTACTCATATTGCTTTTACAGAGCAGAGCACAGAGTATACTTGTAGCAGGGCTATATTAATTTGCTCACTACAAAACTGAATTGCATTTTGGAGGTGAACATTGTAAACTGCTATTCTGCGACCGTCGAGTGCTTTGGATTCGAGGGGGTATGGGACCAGGTTCCAGGGGGGGGGGGGGGTACTTGTCAAGATTTAGGTTTTACTTAAACCTAACATATAATCATTTTGATGTCAAATCGCACTACTTATATCACTCATCAATATACTGTACATAATGATGCTAAATGAAACCTGTATAATTATTATTTGAAAGGAAATCATTTCTGGTAACGAGCTGCACTGCTGCTGATACATGAGACGAAAGAGGTTGGGAAACACTGCCCTGAAGCACATCAACCTATACACACATAACTCAAAGCACTACATAAAACCCACCCATAATAAACCACTTCTACCACGGTGGGTCCTTACCCGCAGAGGAGTGGGTGGGCCATCAATGTGCTGCTGCCGGGGGCTACTGTTCATGATGTCATCGGTCAAAGGGCCCCCCTGCTCCAGTATGGGGGGCTGAACGGGGGGCGTCGAGAGGGGCCCGTCTCCTTCCCGTCCCTCTGACTTCTGTAGCCCCCCCTCCTCCTCCTTCTCAACCACTCCCTCCTCCTCCTGCTCCTCTTCCTCTTGCAGGGCCTCACTGAGCCCTGGGGGCTGGCCCAAAAGGGTCAGCGCTACGTAGGAGCCCGCTACACAGGGGGTAGGGGGGAGTGGGGGGGGGAGAGGGGGGAGGAATGGGAGGTCACAGAAGGAGAGCACAGTGAGTAAGAGTGGGGGTGTCATGATTGACAGCCAAGTGTCTGGCTTCATTAGAGACTGTGTTTTGTTACAAAGCAAGGCAGTAGCTCAGGGTTTTTCGACCTTGGGGTCCCGACCCCACATGGGGTCCCGACCCCATGTGGGGTCGCCTGGAATTTAAATAGGAAATGTCTAGTAATTGATTTAAAAAAAAAAAAGTATTGATTTATATTTACATATTATTATTTTTTAAATAAAACACTACAAATAATCGTACATAACTGTCTCCTATACTTTCATTTTCTAAAATATAAATCTAGTTCAAACTAAATGCAGCAAATATCTGAGCTGGTGCATCTTTGAATGCCGCCGCCACGTGACCGCACAGTTACATTACTTGAGTTCCCGCTCAAACCTGTAAAATGTAAACACAAACTTGCAGTCAGAGTGTATAAAACAAAATGGAAAGATTTATTCGCCCGCCTGGCCCTGTCCCTCCAAAGACAGTTCCAAGAGGAACTGTGGCACAGACACCAAAGAAACAGAGAACACACAGTACGATCAAAGTTTCATTCAGTATGGATTTACAAGTGTGATGGAATGCTACGAGGAGAAGCCGAAATGTCTGCTATGTAGTAAGGTCCTGTCTGCCGAGAGTATGAAGCCAAACAAACTCAAAAGACACTTTGAGACAACACACAAAGCATGTCGGCAAACCAAGAGCTTTTTTCGAAAATAAATTTGCCGACCTGAACAAACAGCTGCTGACTGCTAGTGAACGGGCCCTGAAAGCATCTCTTGAGGTGAGCTATCTCATTGCTAGGAATATGAAGCCGCCGCATAGCATTGCTGGGACTTTAATATTGCCAGCTGCCTTCGAAATGGTGAAAACGATGTGCGGGGAGGAACAAGCTCAAAAATTACTAAAATGCGCCCATCGCAGACATACTGCAACAGGTCGTAACCACGTGACTTAAATCAAGCCACATCCTCTGCGCGCACGTCTGTTTGCAAAACTGTGCGCCGACAGAGGCTCTGAATATGAAAGCGTACTATTTCACACAGAGGAACGGTGGTTTCCAGCAGAAAATGTGCCTCCTTGCATATATACCGGACATCTTTGGAAAATTGTCCATTTGTGCACTTATCCTGGCTACTCTGTATTTGTTCACAGTATAACAAACATGTTCAAAAACGAATTATAGAAAAACAAATGTCTCTTTGATATCAAAATGGGGTCAGAGCCCAATAAAGGTTGGGAACCACTGCAGTAGCTCAAAGGCTAAAGGTGATTTTAGACCGGAGAGGAAAGTTTATATCGGTGCCGAGACAAGATTTGACCCCCCTCTCTAGTGGGCTCCGCTCCACCTACTTTTTATTTTTCTGTAAATGGGAGATGCTACTAAGCGAGACAGGGAAAGAGATATTTGTCAGTCTAAAATCACGTAGACTCATCACCAGCCAGGAACAAAGAAGAAGATGAGACCACTTAGTTTGTAATGAGAGTTGAGGCGTTGTTCTTTCTGTTTCCGGTTGAAGGTTTATTAGAAGCAATTAAAGCATAGTGTGTAGTAATCAAGTGTAGTAAACACTGATAAGCTATGCGGATAAGAAACAGGCACACTTACATTTTATGAGCTTGACCACTTCTATGTGGTTGGACTGCGTCACTAAGGTCCCGTTTACCTGCGGAAAAGAAAAATAAATACAAGTGAATGATATTCAGAATAGAAAAATATATTAAAAATAGCCTACATCCTACGATACCACAGACGTATGCATATCGATTAGCGAGTGCAACAATGTCATTGTTAATAGTCAGTTGTTAAAGAATAAAAGGTTCTCCTCGTCAGCTCTGACCCAAGCTCTGAGGTGAAAAGATATGTCGATTTCATATCGTCTTTAATAGTATTAGTTTCTGGGCAAAATACAATTCACATTCCTGTGCAACTACGAAGTTAAGAAGTTCAAAATGTTAAATTTCTATAGCAGGTATTGAACTACAATAAATATATAGAACAAGTTGCCAATGTATGCGTTGAAATGTTAATCAATACTCACCTTAATGATTCTGTCACCTGTTTGGACACCTGCTCTCATTGCAGCACCATCTAAATGACACATAACCCAAGACAGTTGACCATTCTAATGTCCTTTTTTCTGACTGAAATCATGTTTTTTTCGGTGCCTGGCTGAGTGACTCAACTGGCCTGAAAAGCGCATAAAAAAAAAAAGTGCATTCAATTTGAATGAGCTTTGAGGCTGGATTCTGTTCTCCTGCTCTCCTGACTCAGAGTGAAAATAACTTTCAGCTTTAAGTGTGTTGCCTTATGTCTCCTTAGTTCCAGACGAAAGAAAGGGAAGTTTTTTTTTCGGATAGCAACACAAACCAATGAGACGTGTATGAGACGTCACACTCACCAAATGGAGTGGACTCTGTTCCTTTTTTTTAGGCAGTGTGACTCATAGTCAGGGTCAGCGCTCGGCATAGGCGACTAGGCGATCAACTAGGGCGGCAAAAGTGTTGGGCGCGCCCTCTGGTGGCGCCCTTAATTAATTATTCATTAATTATTCATTAATTAAGGGAAGCCCTGTCTAGGGCGCAATTTAATGTCGAGTCGCCTGGGGCACCGAAACGGTCAGCGCCGGCCCTGCATACAGTGGGTATGATGATTGTGGTTCTAAGCGACCTTGGGTATTAGTCATTATTAACTCTGGGAAAGTCAAAATTGTAAATGTACTACAGCGCTGCATTTCGGCTTGCAGATTTTGTGCGTCTTTTATTTTAATGTTGTATTTGGTTTATGCCAAATGATTTCCTGGCCCCTGGCCCACGTTAAGATCACCATAGGGGTAAAAAAGAGACTCTGTGTGGAGGACCACTCATGAACCTCCTATTCCAGCCTCTCATAATAAAACAAACATGTTGCCATGTGTGTTTTTCCTGTGAGAGCCGACTTGAGGTCCATCTGCGGATGCTCACCTTCTTTGACCATCTGTACAAACACGGGGTTGTCTCCACTCACTGTCAGGCCAAAGCCATTCTCATCCCTCTGGATGATCACGCAGCGCTGCACCATACCTGCACGTGCACCCACACACACATCCACACACACACACACGCGCACGCACGCACACACACACACACACACACACACGCGCACGCACGCACACACACACACACACACGCGCACGCACGCACACACGCACGCACGCACACACACATACACATACACACGCACAACAGATATACACATATAATTATGCATACACACACACCGCCTTAAAAGGATAAAGATAAAGGGCAGTGTGCACAAGACGATTTCACTTGTGTGTAAAAAACAGATTGTTGCAGCCAGATGTGGAGCTTATTCATTACAAGGTTTTTGGTTCCCACCGAAAACATGAGCTGGCTCTCTGACGTTTCACTGTTTCAAGCATCACTCGATAGGTCAAATAGAAAACTATTATATAAGGTAAAAAAAACTAACAATACTATTAATGGAAGCTTTGGGACGGCCTCCAAAAAAAGGCTATCGTAATCACTTTCAGCAATCCTACATCAGAAAAGAGTGGGTTTGATGTCCACAGTACACTAGTGGATAGGCCGGGGGGGACGCCTGGATTAAACCCCGGGTAGGAATAAGAAGGACACCCCTACCCCTACCTCAACCCCATAACATGCAACACTCAGGGCACCCTGGCTCGGTTCCAAACTAAGAGTTTACTTGGTGACAGGATCGACTCCCCACCTCCCCCCTCTCCTCATTTCCATAGCAACTGGGGACATCCATCACCTAAGCATGAGGCCACACCAGCCAGAGAGCTGTCAGCGCTGGTCGGTCAAAGACTAGGCTGCTGCTCTGCATTGATTTTCATTTCTATAGTTTGTCTCCGGTCGTTTTTGTCCAAGGTGTTTCAGACTCCAACTGTTATGTTGGACTAAACGGCGAAGAGAACATGTTTAATCGTATGATAATGTCATTACAACAAGACAAGCCTTGTTTTGGTGTGAAAATAAATAGTAAATGCATGACTAAGGGTATGCTCAGAGTAGCTAAATAAACATCTCAGGGTGTATGTATTTTATATGGGGACAACTACTTAACACATAATCAAACACAATTAGGATTAGGTGTTGCCAATTTCTATTGCGTTGACCTTTATTTTAGAACCCCCCCCCCCCCACACACACACACACACACACACACACATTTCATAAATGATAATACTATATATTAAACCTCACCTGTTGGGTCAAACTCATGCTTGAGGGAGATGGGGGACTTGTCATTCTTGGGTTTCTTATCTGCAATCTGGTCCTTATTGAGAATATTAGGGGTCCTGTCAACAGGAAAGGAGTCACACTCAGCTAAAACTCATATACACACATATCACAACATTGCAATAGGAATGTGAATAATTTCATATTTTGGTAAAAAAAGATATGGCATGGAAGTCACGGACAATGCCTTTGTAGAAATGATTTAGTTAATGAAAAGGAAAAATGGGAACTTTTCATTTGGATAGGAAACTATATTAATATTTTATTACACATTGCCAATTAATCAGATCTAACAGAATTTGTCTCTCAATGCCAGAAATAATAATGAATCCATGGTCATTCTTTAATCACATGAGTGGGTGAGTCATGTGAACAAATGTCAGGTCAATTTGTCAGTGTTAATCATGTTGGGGAGCGCAACAATCAACGTAACAAAAATAGAAGATGAATTTGAGGTGGAGGAAAAAGTGTTAAAATCATGGTCAGTGCCAAAACATTGGGGGGAAAAACCCTCATATTTCAGCCACAGATCCAGAAGCATAAATCTGCGACTGCGCTTAAAAAAATGCTGTTGCTGTCTTTTCCAACAACCCATGTACTTCCCCTGCTGCTAGACCAATACTCCGTAAGTAAACCGTCTTCCCCTCTGATAGCCTAGCAACCAGACCCTACGAGAGTGCAATTCTTCCAGCTCCAAAGGCACAGTGTGATAAGAAAAACAGGGATCCATGTGTTCCAGCACCACCTCACGCCTCCCCCCCCCCCCACCGCCCCACCCATCCTCCCTCTCCTAGTCACCCTAGTGGATCCTGCGTTCAAAATCTGCATAGATTACACTCATCTCCTCCTTCCTCTGCTTCCTGCCGGCTACAGACCTCCTTCCCACTTCCATCACAGGGAGGGGGTGGGGGTATGGTGGTGGTGGTGGTGGTGGGGGGGGGGGGGGGGGGTCGGGCGGAGTGGGGCAGAGGGGTGTTTATCTGCCTGTTCCTTCCTCAGTGACAATGGGGGCCAGGTTGCACTCTCAACAATGGGCCACTCGCGTCACCGCCAAACGCGTACGGCTGAGCTGCGCTGCGGCTCTGTGGTGGGACATATTCCCGGAAATAATGGGGGCTTCTGGCTTTGCTCCCATTTCCCGAATGTGGGAGAGAAGTCTGCATGGATGAGTAAGAGGGGGGGGGGGGGGGGCGATAGGAGGGTTGGCGGTAGAGAAGAAGGAGGCACTGAAATGTGTGACAGAGGGCAGAAGACAAGAGGTTCTTTGGGAGAGCTTAAAGTAACCCGGTGTCCACCATGAGGAACCATCCTGTGAAAGATGTTAACGAAATGCTTCAGAAACATTTGACCGCATGAAAACAATGTTTTACGCAGTAATAGAAGTTTATTAATATTTTAATAATAGAAGTTTAAACTATGTTTGGTTTTGCGGTGGCTACGGGACTAGACATGACATATAATAGAAACTCTGGTCTACCAGACAAAACACCAGTAGTGCTATAATGGAGAAGGATGGCCGTCTAGAACAACGATTAAATGCTTGTTCAATTTGGTTACGTCATGAAAGACTCGCTTAATATGCTTTTCCTATGGGGTCTGAGGAGATTAACGGCAGATAATGAAGAGGCTAGACAGACCCGTGGGTAGAGAGACGCATAGATGGGTAGGTGTCTGACTAGCTATACAAACTAAATCTGACTTGAGATGGCCACAGTTTGGCTTCGATAAGAAAGTAGGAAAGAAAGTGGAAACAAATTTAATTGGGTACACTATTAGTTGTTATTTTCT
Organism: Melanogrammus aeglefinus; assembly: GCA_900291075.1. Lineage (NCBI taxonomy): Eukaryota > Metazoa > Chordata > Actinopteri > Gadiformes > Gadidae > Melanogrammus > Melanogrammus aeglefinus. The sequence continues at coordinate 203,738 of OLKM01000056.1, forward strand.
AGCCAAGATACCGAGTAGTTTCCTCCCTTTTTCTCTCTTTCTGGTAATTGTGCAACCGGCCAGAGGGAAAAGAAAACTATAAGCAACAATCCACTTATGTCTTGGAAGCTAAAAATACCAGAGAACCCCTTGGAGACTATGACAGGAAAGCATTCGACTCCAAAGGGTTGGAGATAGAAAACTGATAGCCCGCCTTAAAGCCTGGAGCTTACACTTTATCCTGCTCGCTGCTTCATTTTTGGAAGTGGGGGCATTAAAAGCCGCAGGCTTTATTGAGTTTTGATAGGATCCAGATCTTCATGGCGATTGAGGTGGACTTGACTTTCTGAGCTGGTTCATGCACTTAAAACACCTTTTGACCCTTACTTGGAAATAAATTATTCTCGTCTAATTTATTCATTTAATCATTAAGACATGTCACTTGGACTGCAATCGTTCAATGGTAGCGAACAAAGAACTCACTCAGGGAACTGCGTCCATAAAAATAAAGGGGTATAAAAGCGCTCTTTCTTTTAGCAATGCCAGACTCCGATCAAGGCTCAGCCATGATTCATAAATGCCAAGTTCACTACGAATGCTTTGAATTAACACAGTCCTAGCAAATCCTTGCTGAATACAAACTTAAAACGGCACCATGGTAAAATTGGCCCTTGTATCATAACCAGCAGTGTCGAAACAAGCGCGCTCTGCAAAGGTTAGCGGCCCTGTGGAGCCCGGACAGACATTGTTTACAAGTGATGTCACCACTTCCCGTGAGAGCCTTGTGTGGAGTGGGTGAGTATGTGTATGTGTGTGCCTATATGTGTGTGTGTGTGTGTGTGTGTGTGTGTGTGTGTGTGTGTGTGTGTGTGTGTGTGGGGGGGGTACACCCAGATCAGCAAAACAGAGTGACAAAGAAGAGGGATAGAGCCAGCCCGAGTTTTGTTGCTTCTAACTTCCATTATACTCCAGGCTGGCTCCGATAGAAAGCCTTTAATGTTGGCGGGTTTAATGGTCTTTTGACTAAATATATAACATAACATAAAATACACAGTAAGGGCAACATGCAGCACTTAAAGTTTAAGCTTTGTTTCTGTTTTAAGAACTGGCTAAAATTAAGTGGCTGATTAGGTATTTATCTGGAGGATTATTCTATGGTATGGATGATAAATAAAAGGGTTATAATTGGGTGATTGCTGCAGTGTCATGTCTAACTACATATTTGTTTGTAGTTTCACTAGCCATTGTATTCTATTTGCTGCATGAATAAAGTGCATGTATTTGGAGTGGGAGGAAACCCGCACACCTGGAGGAAACTCACATCAACATGTGGAAAACACGCCGACCGGCCCCAGCCGGGGCTTTAGAAGAACCTCTTGCTGTGAGGCAACAAGGCTAACTAGCGCTTTCTCAATGTGCAAAACACGGGTAGAAATGCACGCACGTACGCTGCAAAGTCCTATGCAAAGAAGTTCTAAAAAAAATGAATGATCTATAATTAACCTGATGACTTTCTGATCTATAAAAGGGCTTTTTCGGTTCTCAACACGTGTTTGCTAAGTCATTAAGGAATCAGCCATTGTGTTGTGGTGGATGCATTCTTCGACAAGAAAAGTGTAAATGTTCACGCTCAGTCGAGATGGTACTACACCACACAATGGTTATGCCAGCAACATAAGAGGAACCTCTAAACCGTGTTTGATAATAGGCTTGGTTGAAATGTGGTGGAGTAGGCGAATGCTGTGGGCCATGTCATCATAACACTGTAACCAACTTCTAAACAGCCTTCACCATTTGATGTCAAAGTGGTTATCGTAGCGGCTGGCTGACTAACAGCTGACCTTGAAGCAGTTTGAGCCGTGGCGAGTTAGCATGGAGGGCAATGGCTACAATGCCTTTCATCTCACGTCAACGAAAGGCAAATGTTTCCTTTAACTGGAATCTTTAATGTGAAGTGTCTGGAAAAGGAAACCTTTTTTTCCTTCGCTCATATTGATTGAAATGAATGTATTTAGCCATGCAACCTGGTATTCAGGTCAGTTTGGGACAGGCCGAAGCACACCCGCGACCCGTGTTGCTGACTCCACACCAAGGGCAATTGGTTTTGCATCCCATAGGCTGCTTGGAGAAATAGTTAAGTAATAGCAAACCTAAATCAGACAGCAACAGTCATGTGTTTTAGTGATACCTAGCAATCCAATTAGACAAACAACATCAATGAGCAAATAATCAATTCTTAACAGTCTTGAGTTGAGGGAAACTTCTAGAATCAGAAGGAAGTCACGGTCATATGAAGCAAGCAATCATGGGGCACAAAGTCAACCTCAAAGAGTCGATATCCATAGAGCTGACACTACAACATTTTGGTGGCATTACTTCCAACTGATCAACATTTACAAGCACAACATGTTTCGTTTTTGAACAATGTATTTGATGTAGGCCCATAAATAATGCCACGATTACTATATAAAACTGTACCGAAGTCCTTGAAATCAAAAATCAAAGCAAGGCAGAAGCAAATGGTTATTGGGGGCATATTTTGCCCAAAGGAAAGACACACACTTCAGTTGTTTGGCCCGTTTTTATGGGAATGAGTGAAACACAGAATAGTTTATCTTGTGCCTTGAGGGACCATCAGTGTGCCAAGATATTTCATGGAGCTCACAATAAGCATGTGAGAATCCCATAAAAAATATGTTTGTTTCCAAAAAAGAGTAGAGGTCTTCATAATACCTCTGACACCTTTTTTTTTTTTTTACTTCCTTCAAAACAAATACAGAAATAGTAACAGTACAGAGTGTTGTAACTTTAATTGTTTTTCTGACTGCAGGTTACTCATTGATGAGTTTGTCCTCAGATGGGAAGTTCTTTATGGTTGCACCCAGCCCCTTGTTGTAGATTTCCTCGAGGCCAGTGTAGCTAGGGACTAAATCTGGCACAATTATACCCAGTTATTGCAAATGTAATAAGCATTGTTCTACCAGAGATGGGGCTGTCCCTAAAGTTTGACTTAAGTGTTCCGTGTTACTCTGAGATAATGATAATGAGATAATAACCATGCTCAAATGCAAACATATTCCCAGCCTATTATTGGGGTGACAAGGGTGTGCTATTTGGTTTGGAGAAAAAGCATGCTTAGATTTTGAAATCAAATGAATCAATCAAATTAGATGAGTGAGATTAAACAATATAGTTGCTATTCATAAAAGTATCCAGACATGGGATGTCCTATTCAAAGTATGATTTGGCAAAGTATAAAAAGTATAAAAAAAACTATAAAAAGGGAGCATTAGAACATTACCTGTCAGCGAGAGTTGAATGTGTACCACTCATTGGGATGTCACTTGCGTTTCCTTGGACTTCACCCGAATATCATTCAACCACAACATCTAACTATCCTTTAACTTCTAAAGACTCTGTTTTAATGCAGTTCAATAAATATACTCGGAAGAATGTGTTAACTTGTATCCAAAATGACATGTGGCCGTTTCGAAACCCCACCGTAGATGTTGAGGCGAGGTAGAGGATGATGTAAACAGAGTTCACAAGAAGCGGCCGACACACTTCTGTAACGACCAGGCATCCAGATGCAAAGCAGTTGGAAGAAAAGGTTGAATTTCTGCTATTTCACCAGCCGTTGTCTTTCAAAATAACAGTGGCGACACACACACACACACACACACACCAACAACTTTTGCGTGTCTAACTTATGTTCTGTCCAAAAGCTAAAGTGTGCAACGACGAGCCGTTACGTTAGATCGATCACGAGTTGAAGTCCAGCAACTTGCTTGTATTATCCTTTTTAGGTGGATTGGTTTGCTGTAAATTCGCTCCACTTGGTCACTCCTAACAATTACTTGTCTTCCGAAATATAGTGATGGTAGCGAAATTTCCCCGGTCGCCAGTCCGTTATCCTGTGTAGGATGTAATTGCGTCAATGTTTTCCTTACATCCAAAAGCAAACTTAATCATGATCCTGGAAATGTCAGCTTCAGACCTCAGAAACATCCTTGTCACAACGTCCTAGAGCTCAGTCGAGTGTTTTCCACTTTGCTCCGTGTTTGGCTGGCACCGCAGTTGACAGCGAGCTGCAGAAGTAGAGAAGAAACACTGCCCCCACCCCTAGACCAACGAAACAAAAATAGACGAAGATTCGTTCAGTTATCTCGAACAATAATGAAATAAACTCATCACGGACAAAAGGTATATACATGCACGTCAAATTTTAATATTATATTACCCAATTAATCCAATGCCAAGCCAATGCTGCAGGGTCCATCCAGCCTAGCAGTGATAAGCCTTGTTGGTCAGATGTTGTGTTGAGTTCTCCCACTGTGGCAAGAATCAAGGGTCTAGAATGGAGGTTCTCCCTGGACCCTACTACACTCATCCAGATTACTTATGGTGGTGGTAACTCCTAGAAAACCTTATTTGACTGAAGAAAAAAAGATAATACTTAATTTCTTTGAAAATATGATGGGGATACCTTGGATGGATTAAGGCCGCCAAAATAAACAAACATTTGCCCAGTTTGCATAGATTGTCTTAGTAGATTCTGTCTTATCATCACCATAACATAATGACATGTTCAATTGTTGGCAACCGAAGTCTGCTTCCGCACCTTGAGGTCCCTACATCATAAAATAACATACATAAATAAAACAGCAGCTCTGAAGTTTGCACACTAGAATTTTTTTGGGCTGATCAGAGATACTAGCAACACATTCTTGTAATAGTTAAAGCCTTACGTGCAGGTTAACCGGAAGTTTTGATTAATGGGTACATAAAGCACTCAAAATATGTATATCATTTATTAAATGTCTCCAAAATAGTGTTAAAGTCCAGTTTTTGTCGTTTTTGGCAGTGACAGGTGTTTTCTAACGCCATTCGGCGATGACGTCACGTTGGGGAGACGTGGTGGAAGGTAGCCTCAGCCTAGTACTAGAACTATGGCGTCTAATTTCGAACCTGTCAGACGTGAGATGGCGGTCAAAGCCAACTAAATGCATGGTCAGAGGAGAATGAGTTGTTATCATTTAGCAACCAGCAACGAGCGCTGGAGCTAGACAATGAACAGCAGTGCATACAATACGACACTTTTATTTATTTTTACTGTCCGTGAATAGCATCGAGTGAAAGTCAACGTTTTCTTTATATCTAGTGACAGCGATTATGTACCGGTAAAGAAGATCTAGAAATAGAAGGCATAATGCTAGCTATGGGCTAACTTAGCCTATCGGACAGCAATTTGCACTTGCAAATGAGTGCCTGCAAGTATAACCGATCGTGGTGTGACATTATTCAACCATCAATCTACCGCAAATATGACCAGATGTACATTGAACACATACATAAAGCACACCGTCCAACCCGGCGGATGCTGACAGACAGCCCACAACAAGCCAAACATCACCACGGCGGGTGCTCTCTCTCTCTCTCTCTCTCTCTCTCTCTCTCTCTCTCTCTCTCTCTCTCTCTCTCCTCTCTCCTCTCACTCTCTCTCTCCTCTCTCTCTCTCTCTCTCTCTCTACTCGCTCTCTCACTCACTCACTCTCCTCTCTCTCTCACTCGCACGCCCCAACTTATCCAACACCAAGGCTAGGTTGCTTCACTAAGACCACAACTAACCACAAGGCCTTCATAACCATGCAGTATGCCGAAGCCGAAAAGGACACACGCACAGTCGCACACACTCATCTTATGCAAAACAATCCGTTTTATCATCAATATTCAGTCACTGCAAAGATTTAAAGACTAGCCTCTTACCATAAGTTAGAATGGACCCAAAGTATGTGATTGATACAGTCTGGTTCGGCTTTCGCTTGCTATCCGTTGCTATCCATACGCTGAAGGTGAAGTGAATAGTGGGGAATAGGTCTCGGGGGCAAACAATGATGTTTTCATCATTGTTTGTGATGAAAACAATATCGAGTTTGAGATGTCAAACATGGGATATTGCCCAACATCCCGAGATAGCGAACCAATCAAATTGCGCAATCTTAGGAGGTTCACGTGTAGCATATACTAACTATATATATCTATGTTTTTATCTATGTATCTGTATAATCTGCTGAACACTCTCTTACTAGTCTCTACTCTCAAAGGGTCTCAATGGGCTTTGGTATGTTGTCTCCCCAACGTGACGTCATGCAATGCATTCTGGGGGAAAGGAGAAGCTATCGCAAAACGCTCAAATATTACCTACTTTTTCGTATTAAATTCCGTTGTGTGATACCCAACAACATTAAATACAATGGATAACAGTTAAAAGGTTTATTACCAACAAGCAAATTGCGCAAATTCGAAAAAAATAAACCCTGCACCATGGCCTTTAATGTACCCCTCATGGCATTGTGAATGTGTGTAAACATCAGGTTATGCTTGTTTGATGGACAGGGAAAGAACTACTAGGTCGGATTGCATTTATTGAATCCAAACTGTTTATATATATATTTATCAACAATTGGGAACAATGGGCTTTTAAAAAAACACATGTGACTGACCTGGGGGCCTCAGTGCACTCCTAGCTGGACTGTTAAGTAGCGGGTTGTGAATAATGCGATCACCTGGAGTAGCAGAAACAAGGCATTCACTTAGGCAAAGGTTAGTCAAGAGTGCAATGCAGTATGTATTGATTGATATCGGTAAAAAATGTTGGAGAAAAAGCAGGCTTCATGGTATGTATTTCAACTGTCCCCACAGAAGACTGCCCATGGAAAGGAAAACACATCCAAGGCCACTGGGTGAGGGTAGGGGCCACACAGCTGAACGGCGGCCCTCCACACTGCACTATGACTAACTGATGAAATCAGGATCAGGTGAAACGTATGACGCACAGTTTTTAACAGCATTGGCTCTGATAACCATGAGACGCTCCTAGGAGAATAGAGCAGCAGATGGGATTCCCGAAGATGCCATCAAAGACGTTGTTTTTTCGCTGTGGATCTTGCAGGCGTTGATCTCATTGAAGAACTGCATGTTGGTGAAGGCGTTGAGCATGGTGGTGGAGCGTTGAGCTGTTCACTAGCGCTGTTCACTTCAAACCTCTTTTCCCCTGTAGGACACATACACAGCAGGGGGGAATGTATCATGTGGATGAATAATAACTAATCATTAACTAATTAACTATGTATGTTAGATTTGCCTGTTAATAATCGTCTTGCGCTGATGTCATTTATCAAGAGTGAGCATACAGACTACTGGTCTACAATTGTTAATTTGGAATTGTCAAAACGGGTCCTCAGAAGCAATTGTTCTCGACATCAAAGATCTTTGTAAAGATGATGACAAGTTGGTAGGAAGCCTGGCCCATGATGTTCTTCATCATGGTGTGGGAGATGAGGGGCATGTTGCGTCCGTAGGGCTTCCTCAGCAGCGGAGCCTGTGTCAGGGGGGGTTAGTGGCCAGGGCCAGTGAAGCCAAGCTGTCCATGATCAGGTTCCCCCGCAGCATGGGGTCCTGCAGGATTCCAGAGCGAGAGAAGGATGAGGCGTCATATGTTTGTCCAAATAACTACCAAAACTATTTATAAGCAATCTTTTAATAAATGTATGTGATGATTCATAAACCCATTTTATTACTCATATAGACTCCAAATTAGAGCCCCAAGTGACTGTCTTTGCAAACCTTTCAATTCAAAAGAGCGGTTGAACTCTTTAGCCTCCATGCAGAGGTAGTCTTCTCCGGGCAGCAGGAAGCCACACATGTAGACCATATCTTGGGCTGTATTGATGTTGTCACCGGTGACCATCCGTACTGTAATGCACCCTGACACTGCCTGATGGCATCTGGGACCTGATAAAGAGAGGGGAAGCAAATGCAGCCAGATCCTTATATCAGCCTAATTGAACATTTGAATATAAAACCCTTTGCGCAAGAAGACAATCGGTTTCAAAGCCTGCGCTGTGCTCAAAATTTGATGGATATCTGTGTCCTTGAATTACAATTGATGATTAGATTCTTACCAATGCAAATGAATTGCTTTAGAGATCAAGGAAATGTTTAGATGATAGCAAGTTACTGAATAGACCGTTTTTTGGTACAGATAACTGGGTAATCAATAAGGCTTACCTGAGAGCAAAACCAGATCTCTGTTCAGTGTTTTCTTAATGTGGTCTGACTGCCTGGTGAGAGAGCTCTCATCCACCATGAGATCATTCCCTTGGATGAGGATGATGTCAGCAATGTATTGTTTCAGAGAATTTACACCTGTGCAAGTAAATCCCACCTTGTAGGGATCTAAAAAAGCTAGTACTTTAGAAACTATCTTTTTTTTTCTTATCCAAAACTCATCTTACCGTATTTGGCTTGTGTAATATCACCTCACCAACAACCAACCCTGCAACAGGTATCTGAATGACACCCAAGCTGCTTCTCTTTACTCCAGTCATTGAAAGCAGTCACCAGCACAACACAGATGACTGACAGAAGGATAGCCAGACCCTCAAACCAGCCTGCCTATTCCAACCCTCCTCTCCTCCCCCCCCCCACCCCCCGAGAGCTGTCCCACATTCTGCAGCAGCAGAGAAGCACATCCGTGGATAATGCAAGGAACTTAAAGAGTTTATAAACTGTGATTACCAAAATGATTATTGGAAACATTATACAACCATGTTTATTGTTGTGTTATATCGCTTAAGATCGGATGTAGTTCGATTTAGATGCTTAGACCTAGATAGAAAGAAAGATGGTAGGCTACTTCAGTGTTTATCAATGTTTTCTGAACAATGATATTAATTAGAGGTACTACTGCCACCAGTCGAAATGGTGAATCATTGTCTGATAAAACTTGTGAATTCAATCTGCTGTAGATATAAAAATAAATCGGAAACCCAATTCCTGATATGCAGAGAATTGGCCAAATTGCAATCGCTTAAACGTGCCTAATTAGACCTAATATGATCTCTCAACTCTTAAGACCTGATGTTGCCCAATAATACACATGATCGAATCAGAGTTGACTAAAATAATCCAATAAACATTAACGTTTGTTTAGTTGTAACTGAGGCATGTTTTCAGTAAGAAACAACGAATGGACAAGTCACTATATAGCCATAACTGTGGATGTCCTCAAGAGGGCGCAGAGCCCTAGCCTCTATGAAGGTCCATTATGTGTGTCACCGCCTCATCTCCACACAGCTCCATGAGGGAGAGAAGCTGTCGAGGCGAGGACGCCATGGTCCCGTCACATCTGGCCTCTACCTTATTCAATTGATGGGGGATATCAAATACAATGCAATATAATATTTGCCCACACGTTTAAAGGTGACATATTATACCACCAGGTGTAATTAGCCTAATGGTGTGTTCCTGAATCTCGGTCTCGGAGCATTCATAGCGTTCCTGACTGTTCGTCGTTGTGATTGTGTCATGAAATTGGCTAGTCGTTGTTTATTGTTAGCTACATTAGCCTCTTTAGCAAACCAGCACGAAAACAAACAACACATCTTTACATTGCATTGCACGCACAGCAAGACCATGCAATGTATAAATTGGTGACCGGAATAAAGTAGCAATGTAATCAAGTGTGTAAGAGCATTTCAAATCGACATTAAAATGACCTACTTGGTACAAATACAACAACAAAAAAAAATCTCGGGCGCAGCCATTTAGTTGAGAGCGTCATCACTGCTCTCGGTCTATTCTCAGATTTTCGAAAGATGAAGACAAAAAGGGGGCATGCCTTCGAGAAATGCTGCAAGAAAGCTGGGAGATCTTCGACCTTCGACTCGGAAGTCTGGCGTTCGGGGATTCAGGAACACACCATTACAAGCCGTTTCGAAAGTCTACCCCATATGACACCACTAGTGGGCGTGTCCACCTAGATCTGTGCTGGATAGATCAGTCTACCAGCCTACCCAGTGGACTGAAGTAAACGTTGCTCATCTATCCAGCACAGATCTAGGTGAACACGCCCACTATTGATGTCATATGGGGCAGATTTTCGAAACGGCTTGTAAGGCTAATCACACTCACACCTGGTAGTACAATATGTGTCCTTTAAGTAGTGCCCTACGAACACACGCTGTTCGTATGATGTCGAGATGCATTGACTTATAACGATACACTGCCCATTTGAGGTGATTCTTTGCAATATGTATAGAAAATCATGTAATAGATAGATTACATGAATTTCCAACTAGTCTTTCAGTTGATCCTGTATGTTCATACTTCTACCACGAGGGGCCGCTCCATACCCAGGTATGAAACAGGCGGTCGCTTTCAGAAGCGTCATCAATCCACAGGCTTTCACTCGTGTGTTGCATTAGGAGACATACGCTGCGGCGTTTATTTTTGGAGGAACATTGGCAGGGCCGGAACAACGATGGGAAACTCTGAGCCTCAACCTTGCAAATGATTATTAACACAAAGTAATATTAAAATAATAGGACACATCATCATGAATCTGAATCAAGTATTTTTACGTTTGAATATCAGATAACGAAAATGTAGAAGCACATTCATTCATTAGTTAGGTTTTAGGACAAATGTTCAGTGTCTGCAACTATTCAAATTGTCCTCTGGACTTTCGGTACAGGTTGGTATGGAAGATAACTGGGAGAATACTTTTGGGGCCAATTTCTGACATGCAGCAGAAAATCCCTAAACTTTTAAGCAGTATTCTGTTGAAGGTACGGAGCAAGCATTTCATATCGAACAAACTAGCAATGACATGGTCAACCTTTTTTTCAACCACCTTCAACATAAAACTTTGATAAGTATGATTAAAAAGAAATGGATGTAAAGAAAATGATGGCAGAAGAGAATGTGTGTGTGTGTGTGTGTGTGTGTGTGTGTGTGTGTGTGTGTGTGTGTGTGTGTGTGTGTGTGTGTGTGTGTGTGTGTGTGTGTGTGTGTGTGTGTGTGTGTGTGTGTGTTTGAGGAGATGAGGTGTTGAGAGCTGTCGGGAGTGGATGACATTTCCCAGGGAGGGCAGAGACTCTGTGGGCCTCTTTTACACCAGACCGCATTCGCACTTTTGTCTCCCTTCATTCTCAGCCTTCCAATAGGTTTCCTCTATACTTCTAGACTCCCACTGGCTTGGGATTAAACTTGAAAAAGGCTGAATAACAGAGCCGTGGAAGTAATGTGCTGCTCACCAAGCCACCATCGCGGCTTAAAAAGGATGTTTTCATAACCTCCATACCCCTGAAGTTTCCCATCCGCTTCTTTTTGGTTACAACAAATGATTTGTTGCAGTCTCTCATTACAATTCACTTTAATTTGGCTCCAAGACACCCAACATTGCAATGCTGAGTTGGGCAATACTTTGAGTTAGAAATGAATGCTTTCATTCTGGAGCAGTCGCAGTCTTGTCATTTTTGCAAAATTGAAGAAATTTGATTTTGACAATTTAGACCTATAATCTGAATCAAAAAATATATACTGGTTTTATGAAATCTGTCCACAGCTATCACTCAGCCAAATTAGTAAACGTAAATATTTTTCCTTTGTTTTTAATTGACAGAAGGGTTTTCTTTTACAGGTAAGTCCAAATGATGACAATAAAGGACATTTTACCCATAATACGTTTATATCCATACTACTTTTACCTCTATTATTAAAAGGTTTGAACACAATGCTCTAAAACTACAATGCTACTGTATATTAAACATCCAAAAGTCATTTCAAATGAAACATGACAGACTGCTAGGGTCTTCTTCCTTAAGGGTTAGGGTTTAGGTTACTACCACCACTTACCTAATGAAGATCAATCACTCTTGCTTCCTACTCCCACGCCTTACTGCCACCCTGCACTTTCCGTCCTTTAAATCTCATATTTGGAGAGAATCCTGAGAAAGACGCGTTCTATGTCCCCCCCACCTCCTTAGTAAAGAGTAAAAATAGCGAGTTCCACTACAAATTGAGTCTGACTATGTCTAATTCTATATTTAATATACATTTTATGCAATCATTTTTGTGCATAAGACTTACCCGAAGAGCTAAGTCCAACATCAGGACTTGTACTGTTTTTTTTTTTTTTAAATGTATTTGTGTTTATAAAGTCTACCAAAGTTAGCACAAGCAAGGCGTTGTGTCATAAGGAATGCAGTATTTATCCATTCCAACTGGTTAACGGTCAGATATCGCAGACTTTTTGAAATGCAGCAACCAGAACGCAAAGCACACCGAAAATACATATTTTTTCTGAATCTCATGAATAAACCATTCATAGATGTAAGTGTTTGGAAGAAAATGTTTAAAAGTCTGGCATTATCATGGTCAAAATGTGGTAATATATGGAAAGTATTCAGGAAACTGGAGGTACTCTAAATAGATTTATTGACCCTTTTTTCTTAATAAAATAATATTGAACTTAACTGAATTCATAACAATTCTAGAAAATACACGAGTTTATCTGTGGAAGACACAGGCCAGTAAAACAATACACCATGATTGAGGGTTCCACGGAACTACAGAAAATGCAATTAACAGACACTTTATTTGTTGCCTTACTTATCATGTCTAGGACATAGTGTAATGTGTTCTGGTGCCTATTAACTTAACAACATCCTATTAGAAGGTTGTGTATGCAGATGTTCGGAAATTAAACAAAATAAACAACCAGTCTAATGTAAGTGGTATGTACCACTATCTTGACGTTCATAGAGTAACTGTGATGATTCAATTGTTATTAAAATTACATGAAAGAAATAAAACTGGAGGGAAAATCTGAAGGGGAGTGAAAACAAACCCACCATCCAATATCCCCCGTTGTGCCAAAAATAAATGCCCCTCTGTTTGTCTGTCTCTCTCCTCAGGCCCCTCTCCTATCTGTCTTTCTCTCTCCTCATGCTGCCGTCTCTCTTTCTCCCTCTCTCTGTTCTCTGGCTAATCAGAACCAGATGTTTGGACGTGCAATGGCCTTCATTCAGGCCTTCCTTGCTCCAGTTTGCTCCGTCTCTCTTTCTCAGTGTGTCTTTTCTTCCTCTGGCACCATGCCTTCTCCGTCTTACTCTCCTCCCCTCTCTTCCTCCTCACCCCATTCTCCTGTTCCACTAATTTCTCTTTCTCTCCATATCCCCTCTCTCTCTCCCCCTCCCCCCCCCCTCCTCTCTCTCTCCTCTCTCTCTCTCTCTCTCTCTCTCTCTCTCTCTCTCTCTCTCTCTCTCTCTCTCTCTCTCTCTCTCTCTCTCTCTCTCTCTCTCTCTCTCTCTCTCTCTCTCTCTCTCTCTCTCTCTCTCTCTCTCTCTCCCTCAATAACATTTCTCACTTTCCTCTAACTTTCTCTCTCTCATGCTCGCTCTCACTTTCTCTCTTTCTCTGCCTCTCTCTCCTAGGCAGGAAACAGTCCCAGTTCCTGGCCCTGGAGGCTTTGGGGGGGGGGGGGGGGGGGGGGGGGGGGGCTTGTTTCTTCTAACCACTACCAGATGGAGGGATGAGGGAGGAAGAGACAGAGACATGGGGGAGAGCGAGAGGTGGAGACTGGGGAAAATGCCCGGGCATGCTGAGAGGAATTGTGGGTAGATTGGGATCTCTCTCTCTCTCTTGCCCTTTCTCTCTTTCTTTATATATATTTATAAACATATACATACGGCCATGGGGGAGGGGTTGGTGGAAGGCAAGGGTCACTAAAGGGAGTGAGAGATCCCATTCATTCAAGAGGGGGCTCAGATGAGCTACAGCTTGAATGAATACCCCACCACCCCAGCCCAACATGAAATGCATTTTACATCTCTGCTTATCTTTCTGTATATGTCTGGAAGAGTGGAAACATTTGAGTTGTTTTATTCCATGGATGTCGGCGCTCGGTTCCTGGGAAGCTAGTTGTGTCTGCATACTGTAAGGACATCAGTTTATATCATAAAAAATCTTCCTCTTCCTAAAATATATGAAGGGGAGGGTCCACGCGTCTGCAACAAGCAGTCATATAGGAGCACTGCTGTGTAATACCGTTAGCTGTTTGTATTGCTCAGTGCATCACACAAACCTGTTGCAGTTGTTGCATTGCTCAACACCCTTCGTCATATGCGTTGGTCGCAAAAAACAAGAACAACATGGAAGAAGAAAAAAATAGGTGCCCAGTACAGCCCTTAACACATGAAGGAATTTGCATGACGACATGACCCACAGACGCTTGCCGCACGGTTTACACTTACAACAAAACAACCCACGGCTCCGTCCCTCCATTTCACTTTCTTTCCACTGCCTTACCCCCACCCCACCACTGCACTAAGCCCCTTGTCCTTTCACCTACCTCCCCCTTTCTCCCACACTTCTCCATCACTCAACACTTCTGTCACCAACACTGAGGTTTCTAATTGCTGTCAACCAGTGGAACTGTTTTTCTACCTGCACCAGCTGTGTGTGTGTTTGTCTGCATGTTATTGTGTGTGCTATAGTGTGTGTGTTTTTCTGCATGTGATTGTGTGTGTGTGTGTGTGTGTGTGTGTGTGTGTGTGTGTGTGTGTGTGTGTTGTGTGTGTGTGTGTGTGTGTGTGTGTGTGTGTGTGTGTGTGTGTGTGTGTGTGTGTGTGTGTGTGGTCTGCCTGTTGTGTCAGTTTGACAATTACATGGCTTGCCCACCTGGTGCTCCCAACACCCTACGTGTTGGATGTGGCACTCTTTCATTCTTGTAAACCCCTAAATCTTCAGTTTGGGGGACAACCAAACCAATGTGATGTAACTGTCAAACATTTGTATTATAACAGAAAGACCTCATGTTGAGGGAGAGCCTGGCAAGAGAATGTCATCAATTCATTAAATGGTTTGTTATTGTTATTGCCCAGAGACTCAAATGTATGCATTCTTAAATCCACATCACCGGTTGGTTACAAATAATGTGTAGATTCTGAATCTGTTTAGGACTGCAAGGGTTCTGATGCATGGCTGCACTAAAGCCACCGACATACCCGCAAATAGTGGTTAAGAGATCACTGTTATTGTGTCATATCAAATAAAAATAATAAATTGTGGTTTAGAGATCACTGTTATTCTGTGTTTATGGTAAATTCTTATTCACTTAGTTTACTTTTTTTTTGGGTGTTTACCAAAAGAGATCCCTCTGGCATGTCGAGGAGGACCTGGTGTCTGGCACAAAGACCTTCTCTGCATACCGGTTCTGCCACCGCCACTCTGCCTTATTGCAAAGACTAGCAAGCAAACAAAAAACATCTCATGTTAGTAGTACTTGCTATTTTTTTTATTAAGTAAAAACCTTTACATTTCATACACTGCATTGAGACACCCAAAACGTAGTACAAAAGATAAGCTAATAGTAATAGTGGGCTAGTGCACCTTAAAAGATAATACTGTCGATTACTTAAAGTGACAAACGTAAAATTACGTACATTCTTTGGAATAGCAAAATCCTGGTAGGCCACACATGTTACTAAGATCAAAGCAGCATGACAAAAGCAAAAATGGTATTATATCTCAAAAAACGGTATATACCGTGGCCGTGGAAACTGCTAATTAGTCACTCTTGTGAGTGACTTCAGTCTCACTTGTGAGCATTTCTGCATTCACTACTACACAACAAAAACTGCATATTAATTATTTTACAGACTTCGCTTTATACATAACTTCACAAAATCTTTGTTAATGTAATATGTTACAGTACCTTGTATTTAAGCTGTACAGAGCTCACTCTAAATTATTTTTATAATTCTTTTTTCGGCAACACTTCACATTTTCTTGAAAGAGGGCATCTACTTCTAACCAAAAGACGTTGACTTAGATCTCTGCAGACGAAGAAATACTCCTTTATTTCAATGCACCCTTGACAAACAAACCAGACCAGTGGGTCAATAGGAGTTTAAAAAGGATTTGTCCACCTTATTAGCTTGGCTTTTGACGCTTTACGCAAATAAACTGCCTGATACAACCTTCTCTTGTGAAAAATATAGACGCAAGGTAAAACCGGACATGATTGCTGGAAGCTAGATGTTTTCCCCCATGAATAGTAACCTAATTGTGCTTCTTTCTGGCCTATTTGTACTTTTCATGAATTTATTTTGTTTGAATAATGCTTGTATAATGCTTGCTTACATGATTCTTTAATTATTTTTGGGCAATGTTTGAATTACTAATTTCCTCTCATGTTTATTGTGAATAATTTCCATTTTCATGTGAAGCACTAATAAACATCTAATGAAAAAGTGCTATATAAATAAAATTATTATCATTAATATTATCATTTGGCAAATTTGGATATCCAAAAACACCTTAGCCTTTGATTGTACTTTTGCCTTTTTCATGAAATATCCCAGAAGACAAAGCAGTATTTTCCAGCAAACGATGGCTGCAAAATTCTGAAAACAAAAAGGATTTAGATATATTCAACTCTGCACCCACCTGTCTTTCCTTGTCCTGTAGAGGCTACAAGGAAATCACTTCCAAGATATGGCTGCAGTGATCAATCACAGGTATTTAGACAAACTTATGTTTCACTCTGTTTTTGGTGACAGCCTTTCCCCACATGCAGATCCAAACCCACACACCACATCCCCACACATAAATACACACTTGTTGTAAACTATGCATAATTGCAATTGCAGAAAACAAAAGTTAGGAAGTCCCGTGATATAATTGATTGTCTGAAGGGAATTCATATCATTTTGATTTGTCCTTTTGAATAGTTGGTGAAAGTTGATCAGGGTTTGAGACAATATAGATGATCTTACTAGTGTCTAGTTAATCAATAATTTATGTTTGAGCTAGCACATACCCTGCGATACAGGTATTGGACTGGACACATTTGTTTTCCATTAATATCCAGGATGGATCCAAGATCATGTTCTTGATTGGACAGGCTTTGATACTAGTTCTCTTAGGAACACTGTCGTACCGTATCAGTTTTTATGTTAACACACAATTCTCCCATTCTATCTTGAGCGACGGCTACTTAATAACATACAAACCTGATATGGGCTTGAACAACCCACTCATCACATCCCCCCATATAATCAAGTCTTGCCTCAAACAGTGGTCATGACTTTGAGCGAACCAGTGCGGAAGCGCAAAATCTTCTTTTTCAAGGCGTGCGAGGCCTTTATCTTGACAAAGGCCTTGGGCTGCAGGGGGGCTCCGCTGGGGACTGACGGGGGTGACGGGAGCGAGAGCTGAGGGGGGAGCTGTTGGGGCCATACCAGCCCGCCGCTCTCGTCTGAGTCACTGGACAGGGAGCTGGAGTCCGGGGAGTCCGCCTCGCTGGTGCTGGACTCTGACTCCCCGTGCCCCGGGTGAGAGTAACCCTCGTTGGGTCGGCATGGCGGGGCCTGGTCCCTCCCTGCCTGGTACTCCACCAGCGGGTGGTGGTGGTGGAGATTGTGGTGGTGGTGGTGGTGGTGATTGGGGTTGGCGTTTGGGTTGGGGTGGGCGTGCGAATACGAGCTGTGCGTCGGACGGGATTTACGCGAGCGCTTTCCACAGGGGTCCCTCTGGCCGGACGCCGAGGCGTGCTGGGGGACCGCGTGCTGCGCGGGGGCCTGCTCTGCCTCGTCCTGACTGAGCTCAAGGGTGGACCGCCAACGCCGGTACCCGCCGCTCCCCTGGTGGGACTTCCTTCCCTTGGATTGGCTGCCGCGGCTTCCTTTCCCGCTGCCGCTCCCGCTGCCGCCCCCGCCGCCGCTGCCTCCGCCGCCGCCATCCCGCTCCACCGTGTTGTACTTGCGCTCTGGAACCCGCTGCAGGCTATTCTCCGACTGGGAGCGGCAGGCCTTCTTCCCCTGCTTCCTGGTCGCCCCGCTTTTGTCGTCAGTCTGGCGGCCTTTCCTGGGGCCCGCTCTGGCCCTCGAGTGCTGAGTCTGATGAGCTACAGGGAGCTGCTGCTGCTCTGGGTGACCGTCGCTCGTCCAGTTTTTCAGGGGATTGGGGTGGTGGTGGGAAGACGCCTGGGTCGACGTTCGACAGGGCTGGGCCGGAATGTACTCGGCGTTCACCAGCTGCTCGTCGGCTGGAGAGGAGTGGGCCGGCTGCGGAGGGGAAGGGTAGCCGCTGAAGTGCTTGGCCATGGATTCCGCTTCCCCGTTGCTGGGGTTGGACTGGGCTTGACCAGGCCCTCTGCAGGGTTGGTAGTCCATCGAGGCGGAGCGGGGCGTGTTCCCCGGGGCATGCTGCCTGTTCCTGGGGTAGAAGCTGGTGTGATGTTGGGTGCTAGGCTGCATCTGGTGGTGGTACGGGTGTGGGGAGTCGTCTGTAAACGCCGCCTCTTGATGGCACTCCAGATCCATGCCACGGCAAGCCTGTGGAGATTGTCCCTCTGGGCTTTGAGGGGAAGAAGGGAGCCCTGGCATATGACTTTGGATCGTTCCCTGCATCCCCGGATGTTGGTCCTCTTTACGGCACAGACTGCTCTGCCTCACCACGGTGATAGCCCGGGGGTCATGTGGCGCGTTTGTGCGGGGCTTTGATGGGCGCGTGACCACGGTCCTGCGCTGGACGAGTCCGGATATATACGTCTCCATCCGTTGGGCTTCCTCGCGGTCCTCCTCTCTGCGTTCCCCGTTCTCCATCTCGTCCATGCGTTCTGTGATGTCTTCAGCTTTGGGAGCCTCCAGCAGCCAGCTTTGCTCCGTCTCCGCGGGTCTTCTAGGAAAGACCAGATCCATGGAGGCGTTGGAGCAGGCGGCGGAGAAGGGCTGAAGGAGCCCGACCTCCGGAGGTCCACCTCGACCCGGCACCAGGCACTCCTCTGAGAAACACAAGGAATATGTATATGAGAATGAATCTATCATAAGTTGACAATATATACTTTTCTATAATTATTACAAGCCATAGATTAAACTTATAGAGATATAAATGATCAAATAACGGTAGCAATACAGACATGGCACTGAATTCAGTTATATTGAATTGCGGATGAAAGGCAGATCTCGTTCTAGCCCAGCTCAATCCTGGGGTTGGAGTTGAACCGGTTTTTACAGGCCGGAGCCGGTTCTCTGGCGTTGTGAAACCAAAACACTGGCTCTAGCTCCGAACTCTAACTCAGATTTTGCGGCGGTGTGAAAGGCCTAATAGTTGCAAAAATTGTTCTGTTGTCCCAGAACCACTTTTGCAGCATTGCAACTGTCAATGGGCATTCATGTAAAGTGGCAAAAAAAAGCTGTTTACATCAAAATATTACCAAAATGCTTTCAACGTGTGTGCAGTGCAATGTAGCAAAACAAACACACCTTTACATGGATTCTGCAGACTAAATTCTTCAAAAAGTAATCCAATTCTATTCACCATTTTATTTATAAGTAAATACTTCAAATTGGGAATACTCTGAATACTCCTGCTCCTTTCCTGTCCCTCATCCAGCATCTTTCGTGGGTAAACGGATGCATGATGGTTCAGATTAGTTTGGCTCGATGACCAAACAATTAGATGACGGTGGAAAACCTACAGCAACTCGGTAAAAAAATTGACGAAACTGCTAGTCAAGGCTTATACCTTAATGCAGTAAAAAAGTAGTATGCCCCGATCTGCCCACAAATATAAACTTTGCATCACTGTGTAGTACCAGATGTGTGATTTACCCATTAAATAAAAACACAATATTTATGGGGGCATTTTAACAGCAACTCATTTTCACTCTTCGGTTCACTAACTGTGTGCTGTGTTTATATTTAGTGTGATGTTGCGGGCATGTCAGCACAATCACTTAGAAGTCACTTATTTCTGTTTCTGTGGTTTTTGATGAAGTTAAGAAGGAACAAGTTCCCAGAACTGTGCCTCTTTTACTTTTTAAACAACATCGTTAGTCAGCTGTCAGCTTATAGGTGCTGACATGTTGATTGGTCATTACTGAGAAATAATCATCTCATTATCAGAGCCAGAGGCATCCACTTTTGTGGAAAGGTTAACACTGCCATGGAAATGAAAATACACACTCAGAATTACTTTTCACAGTTAAAATAAAAAAAAGCGAACTTTAAGAATAACTTTTGATATGAGTGAATTTCTAGTATAACCGAAGCCTTCCTTCATGTAAAGACACGAGAGAGAGAGAGAGAGAGAGAGAGAGAGAGAGAGAGAGAGAGAGAGAGAGAGAGAGAGAGAGAGAGAGAGAGAGAGAGAGAGAGAGAGAGAGAGAGAGAGAGAGAGAGAGAGAGAGAGAGAGAGAGAGAGAGAGAGAGAGAGAGAGAGAGAGAGAGAGAGAGAGAGAAAGCGAGAGCGAAATAGAGGAACAAAGAAAGACAGAGTTTAGAGAAAAGGGGGATAGATTTAAAAGAAGGCACTGAAAATAATAAACATCTGCAGAAATACATTCTGCATACTCCCTTCAGTAAACGCTTGCCAAGGTTTTACTAGAGGTATGGTGCCATGAAAGTGGAATCCTAAAGAAGATTATCAATTTGTGTTTTTTTTTACGCTACAAAGCCCAGCGTTCCCTTCAAAAACAAACCTTAATCACTGGGGGGCGTCTTAATTTTTCAACACATTCCTATTTCTGATCACTGGAATTTGGTTTGGTTGCTCAAGTGGGCTTCAGGGCTTTATTTATGTGGATGAGATGCTTGAGTGTTAAAATATTACAAAAGTTGGTATATCTCTCTGCCTATCTTCCTTTCTTTCCAAATAAGTGAAGTATGTCTTTCTCCTTCATATTTGCCACAAATGATGGACCTTCAACAAGAATGTGTTATCTTTTAAGGGAAAGATAGTGTTTTAACATTGTCTGGGAAAAAAATACTTTTAAGATGAGCTAACACAGGTCTTCCGAGTTCAGAAGCAGGCCTCTACAATCTCACAATCTAAAGTATTTGCGCTACGGGGCCATTGTTACCGCTGAACTAGAGCTAATTGAGGACATGCCTTTGACTTGACATCTAATGGATTTGTCCGTCTGAATCTGTTTCACCAGGCAAATGAACTACACCATACCACCCTTAAAAACACAGCAGGCCCCAAATCTATAATGCAGACAGAGACAGAGACAGAGACAGAGACAGAGACAGAGAGAGAGAGAGAGACAGAGACAGAGACAGAGACAGAGACAGAGAGAGACAGAGAGAGAGACAGAGACAGAGACAGAGAGAGACAGAGAGAGCGAGAGCGAGAGAGACACAGAGAGAGAGACACACACGGAGAGAGCGAGAGCGAGAGAGACAGAGAGAGAGAGCGAGAGCGAGAGAGAGAGACACACAGAGAGAGTGAGAGAGAGAGACACACAGAGAGAGCGAGAGAGAGCGAGAGTGACAGAGAGAAAGAGAGAGAGATCACCAGGTTCATGCCGTGAGTCAGGAGAGGCATCTGAGTGAAATAGGGCACGTAGGATGACTATGACTCCTTTATTCCAAGGGCTGGAGAACACAGATGTATTAATAAAAGAGATAACTACCTTCTACAACAACTACCAATTATGCACTCGCTCAGTTTAACCTGGCTCATATGACACTGTTAGATGGGAGAAGTGAAAATGATGGGCGATAAGATGTGTTCCCTGCAATCATAAAGGAAAAACCATTTTGTACCCAAGCACCTTTAAAACCCTGACTAATGCAGCATATTATGCATGTAGCTTAAAAAATATACAGCATTAAGCATATCCCAATATGTTGCTAAATACATTCTAATGAATCAATCACAAATCTCAATCAAGAATGAATATATTATTAATAAAACATTCATGAAATGTCTGATTTGAGGAACATTTTGTACCGACAATAGGAAATAATGAAAAGAAAAAGAAAAAAGAAAACAACAGCGGTGTGTTATCCGATGGGACCTCCAGGGACAAGCCAGAGACGGAGGGATGGGGAGAGACGGTTACCCGGGCTACGGGGACCGTCCGCAGGGTAGGCGGCGGCGGGGTAGTCGGTTGGCCTGGCGTCGGCTCCGTTGATGCCCAGCTCCGCCACCTGCTCCTCCAGGGAGGCCATGATGCCCCAGGGAGTGCACTGGAGACTGCCCTGCAGCGCACGGCACAGGGAGGAGGAATATCGTGTTATTGTTCATCGTGAACCTTCACATTCAGGCGTGAGGCTGAGAAGAAGGGTAATGGAGTACAATCAGTAATGAGATACATAACCGGTTTCTAAAAATACAGCGTCGTCGGCACAAAGTATTGATTTGATTTGGTTAACTTTGCCGTGGATGGTAGCATGCTCACTAGTGCAGGGCACATACATGCATGCATGTATAGTCCGCAGAAATAACACACCAAATAGCTTAAATGGCTTGCTTGAAAACTGACAATGTTCATACAGCATTTATTTACATTCCCTGCCAGAGTAGAGGAAAGACTGACAAACACAACCTTCAACGCCACACAGGACTAAGACCACAAGCGCTCATTAACAAAACACTAGAAAACACCCCCCCCCCCCCCCCACACACACCACACACACACACACACACACACACACACACACACACACACAACACACACACACACACACACACACACACACACACACACACACACACACACACACACACACACACACACACACACACACACACACACACACGATTAAGCGTAGAGCTGGTTAAGCTGTCCACACATCGACAACAGACCATAATAGGCCACAGAGACTACAGGAGGTGGAACATTGTTCGATGATGAGCAAAAAAACACAAGGCGTATGAGGGGGCAGATTTTCTTTTAAAAGAAGGATGATTCAGTCTGGTTCAATGTTTCTCGCTGCCCCTTTCACCATTTTGAATGATCTAGGAATAGTGCTGGTGAATTGGCAGAATTGAATTTCTGGTATAAACTTGAAAAGAAACCTAAATAATTGTATAGAGGTTTTTTTAAACACTAGCTAAATGATTATTAAAATATAATTATCGTTAGCATATTGAAGAACTTTAGGAGTTAAATGTTCCATCCTCCTAAATGTAAAAATAGGTTTTAATACAATTATTTAATTGCCAGTTTAATCCGCAAAATCGAAAAGCAAACACCGGAGGAGAGCCGGACAGCAATGTAAACGTTGAGCTGAGTGGTTTCAAGAGAGGCGCTTAAATGTTACGGATCACATTGGGCTGTTTCAGCACACGTTTAAATCAAGAGTTTTTTATTATGAATCCCATACTCCCTTAACGTACCAATGAGTGCCATCTATGCATCTCTGCTTCAGGGAGAATGAGTCTTAACCCAACGTGTGACACACAACATTCCTCACGGCGGAGCATGACAATGACAAGGTTTTAGATTGTCCCACGCAAAGTGCACACCACAGCAGCACTGGGTCTGCAAGGGATTTGCCCGTCTCTCACAACAGGGTGTTACAATGTGCCTAACACTGCCCTGCCCTACCAATAGGAGGTCACCAAAACATACAGGAATCAATAAAAACATTTAGGAGGGCTTAAATCTGATGAAAAAATAATGTTGTATAATATGTGATTAAAAATAAGCAAAATGGGAGTTCAATCTAAATAACTTTGCCCCATTCTCTGGGAAAGTAATGCCTTTACATAAATAGAGATGGAAACTACACAAAAAATAACCCTCAGTGGAAGCCAAACCATCTATAATTTTAAATACAGCCATTGGACGTATTGTTTATGCAGCTTACAATCACTTTTGGTTAAGGGCTGTACTTTATCAGCACAGCTACAGAAGTACCCAGAACATACGTCACACATGTCATATGATTACATAGTATATATCATTACAAGGTGGTCTACAGTGTGAGTTTGAGGCTCCATGCTCTCTGCATCTGTGTGTGTGTGTGTGTGTGTGTGTGTGTGTGTGTGTGTGTGTGTGTGTGTGTGTGTGTGTGTGTGTGTGTGTGTGTGTGTGTGTGTGTGTGTGTGTGTGTGTGTGCATTCATCTTCCAGCAGCAGACCGGTGGGCTGGTTCAGATCATTTCCTGTATCGGTTTCCGCAGATCTGCGCACAAATTCAATCTGTTCTGCATTAGGCCCGGGCTTTGGTGCGACGCACGCAAAAACCAATAACACACTGTTTATTTATCCGGAGTATACAGCTTAAACGAAAGCATCGTCTGTTGTTGTGTGCCTCTCTCGCGACAATGCGGATGAACTGAAAGAGGTAAAGAAACAGGGTGACCCCCCCCTCAACCCCATGGCAACCGAGTAAACGTCTGTACGGCTGCCCAGGGATACACACATGGTACTGAACTCCAGGGGGGGGGTGTTTTCTAGAAAGCGCTTCCACTGTAAGCAGCCAAGGTAACATAAGACAAGACATGTGAGAGAAAGGGACACACAAATTAACACCTAATGGCATCCATGCCCTGATCCACCCTGTGCTCAATGTACAGCCCTTGTGCAGCGTGCGTGTGCACGTGTCGCTCCACTACACTCTGGTGTAGTTTAAGCCTCAGCTCAGTTTGTGTTCATGGTGGGTGAGTGGGGACAGACTGCGTTAGAAGACACCAGCCCTTCATCACCAAGTGGCCCACGCTGCCGTTTGTGTCGTGTCAACCCTCGCAGTTGTTTTGCTTCGGGTGGAGCTAATTTATGACTCAAAATCAATCTCTCTTTTGTTGTCTGCCAGCATGAGAGTGGTCAAAACGACTCTGGTGGGTTGTGATTGGCTGCTCTGCAAAGAAGGGAATTTTCAATAGAATCTAATAACATGAAAACGAGATGTGATGTCATGTGAACAAAGCCCATAAAGGGAAAGTAAGAATGGTAGGGAAAAAAACAGCAAAGTGTAAAAAGGTTTGCATTTAAAACCGAATAGTTAAAGTAAACTGAATTTCAAGAGTGGTGTAATAAAAGTTAATGCGTTCGTGAGTGGAGTCTGGGTTCTTCAACAAAGACTGTTTCTAAAGACCAGAGTTTTCCACTTCTGGTTACGTTTCTGCAAATACCATCATATAGACAAGGCCACATTTTATGTTCTGAGGTCTTAAGATTAATGTTGAGATGTATGCTAAAACCCCCAATGATAACACACATGTATTTAGCTATTACGAGGTTTAACATACTGAACTTGCGGAAAATCTATATTCGGTTTTGGGGTGTGGTATATTATTAGAAAGTGAACCGCCTGGTAGGCCTACGACAAAAACATTGTGCCATCTATGACCTTTTCAGGTGATTTATTTAGAAGGTAGAGGAAACACCATGACAACGCTGGTCGAATGCAAGACGGTGATCACTGACCGTGATTTAAAAAAAATGAAAAATAAAACCAAGCAAGGCTCTTTCTTTCTTTAATTAAATCTGCTTAAGAGAAGAAAAGCTCCCGCTCTTTAAGTCTTTTGAACGGGTAACTTTTGGATCAAGAAAAGAAAGAAAGGAAAAACGATTAGGCTCCCTTTTCTCTCACATTCCAACGTGGTTGTATTCGCTATTAACGCCACCGAATATGAAGCGTAGGCTGAAAACCTTTTGCCGCCTCCTAGTGCACCGCTAACAACAGGGACTATTTTTGACTCAATTTGAACCATGCTGTCTTTTTATGGACTGAGCTTTTTTTATTGTGTTGTAGTTTTTACCCGAGTGCCATGTGAAGCTGGCTCAGAGCTAATTTGTGCGCGCGCGCGTGCGTGTGTGTGTGTGTGTGTGTGTGTGTGTGTGTGTGTGTGTGTGTGTGTGTGTGTGTGTGTGTGTGTGTGTGTGTGTGTGTGTGTGTGTGTGTGTGTGTGTGTGTGTGTGTGTGTGTGTGTGTGTGTGTGTGTGTGCGCGCGCACGCGCGTGCGTTTAGGTCTTTCTGTTTATGTCTGGGGGTGCTTGGCTGAAAGTATGTGCATGTTTGTGTGTGGGTGCAAACCAGTGTGTATTTTTCTGTGGCAGTGTGTGTGTATGCGTGCATTCATGTGCAGCATTAAGCAGTGTTAATGTCAGGCATGCAGTGAATGAATGGGCCAGTGTGTAGCTTTAGAAGCTACTTAGGTTAGACCACACTGGCTCAATGGTTACTTGTCTGCCCCTAGACACACACACACACACACACACACACACACACACACACACACACACACACACACACACACACACACACACACACACACACACACACACACACACACACACACACACACACACACACACACTTTTTGACAGTCAATGGTGGATGATGATCTTAGCTTGACACAAAAGCCTTGAAATTAAGGTAACCTGACTCAGCTCACATGAGTATTCATCTTTCTAAGGACTCCCCCAGCCCTGACCCTCACACGACTGTAGAACTAAACCAAAAACGTAAATCAATTTTCTATGTCATCCGCCATTGGGTGTAATTATGCAGGGACACTGATGCTCAATTACCCAAAATGGCTGTCAAATGGATTTGGCCATTTGGTCGAGGGAGATCAGCAGATTTTTGGCCACTGATGGCCGGCCACTTTGTCACAAGTCATTACCCACACAGAGAGAGAAGGGAATAGGAGGACAGTGGAGAGGCGGGGTTGGGAAGTTCAAGTGCAATGCTCTGTGTTTTGACCTCAGTTGTATCCCTCTAAGGAGCAATACAACAAAAGCAGTCCAAAATAAACGGGGTTACATTGACATTAAGCAGGAATATGTGTGCAAAGTCATTTGTGTCTGCACGAATGGGAACTGGTGTTTCAAACAAATGCTGTGTCTGTGTGTATATGTGTCTGTCTGTCTGTCTGTGTACTGATAATACATCTGGAACAAAGGGCTGGCCAATAAGGTCTACCTGCTGCTACGACTATGGCAACATGATAAGCAGCCACCATGAAAAGAATGGACGCAGGATTACACAGAGAGCGAGAGATGGTGGGAAACGGGGATACAGGGTGGAAATAAATGAGTGGAACAGGATAATGAGTTAATGCAGTGAATCATGGGAAAAGCAGGAGAAGAGCGGAAAGTCCCGTGAAGATCTGTGCTCCCATCATCAATGATTGGACCTGGTCCTCACACTGCTTCTTACATCACAAAATCAAGTCTGAAGCCGATCTCTCTATCCACACCAACACACCCACACCCACACCGCGTCAGTAAGCTGGGTATGGCTTCTGTAGCCAGTGTCGGAAACCTGGAAGGGCAGTATTTGCTCAGCTTCTCCCAAAGGTAAAGCTCTGACACGACAGGCCCCACACTGGCTGCGGGTTGATTGCATTAGCTGATCCTACTGCTGCTGTGTGCATCCACTTATAGCATGCACAGTGTCTGTATATAAACACAAAATCCCCCACCCAAGACGGGGGTGTGTGTGTGTGTGTGTGTGTGTGTGTGTGTGTGTGTGTGTGTGTGTGTGTGTGTGTGTGTGTGTGTGTGTGTGTGTGTCTAGGTATCTAGTATACAACCAAGGTGCTCCTGGAATTTGCTGGCAGAATTCTTGTATAATTCCCCTGTCCGCTTGTCATTCCAGAACATTCCCTGAAGAGAACGGCTGGCGACAAGTCAACTGAGCACCGACAACATACAGCCAAACACCGAGGGCCCACTCAATTGTTATACTATTTTAATCTATGCACACGGGGCTAATGGCTAACGAATTCAGCGCTGTAGCACTACGTATACACCTCCACACTCTCCTCTCCAGGGCTGAACTCAATAAGTAGCAGTTCACGGAGAACCGCAACCAAAACCAGTGAGCCTCCATGAAAATGTTTTTCGGACACTCCCAGACAGTCTTCACGGATGGTCCCATAGTCTGAGCGGTTGAAGCGTATTCCCTTTCCGAGTTCCGAGCGACGCCCCGTGATGGATGTTGCTCTGGGACGACGTTGCGCCGCCGATCCTCAGATCCGCTGGGACCGGGCTCGGGTTTCTTCTTGGCCTGGCTAAGGACTTGGCGGGTGGGGGGGGGACAGCTGTTGCGTGGGCCCCCCTGTTCAGGGAAATACTCGAGGAGAGTAAAGTTGTTGAGACAACTCGGGATGAGTTTGAATCAAGAAGGCACCGGACACTGGATCCCGGGGCGTTGACATGGGTCAAGGTTGGAGATTAGGATCCAGGAATATCTGGAGTATTAACAACCAGCAACTGTTCTTTCGGGGCACCCCCTGTGACCCCACCCATCCACCCAGGATTTCTTTTGTGGGTTTTATTTAGCTCCATGCTGTTGTTCCGGCCTCTGCTTTTGTATGGCCCCGGGATACGCTTTGTTTTCACAGTCATCCACACTTTGATAATACACACACACAAACTAAAAGAGTGTAAGACATGAACATGAAATGATTTCCTTAGCTGTCCGAACTCCTTTCTTACTGTCAAAATCATTCAAATCACTTGACATTCAAACACTTTCATGAGTACATATTCAAATTCATCAATCCATGAAGCCTTGCCCTTATCCCTGTTTTCCAAACTACTCCGTACTTCAGTGTGTTTAGATAGCAAGATGGCCGCCTGCAAAACTGGCATATAGGAAAACGTTCTCAGCTTCTCAGTCTCAGCCTGGCGGGAGAACGAAGGCCTCCTGCTGAGACAGAGGGATTAAAAATAAAGGGCAGACCGACGGCTTCAGACAGAGCGCCTGGGAGGCGGCAGGAGGCTGAGGAACAGACACAACAGTATTACGATGAAGAGACTCAAGGTAAAATAATGTCAGGATAACTCGCAATGGTTTTTACACTATGCCCTTCTCATGGGTTGTACGCTGTTTGTTGTATTTGTTGTAGACCTGCAACATATAGTATGCCATCCGACAGTTAAATATAAGTCATCTGACAGTTAAATATATTCAAATGACATTGTTCACTAAGCCTAGGAGAAAACGGAGATTGCCATATTAATGTGAACAATTAATTGACTGGATGGTATCTGAGGCAATAAAACCAAAAAAAGAACTTTGCAATAAAAATATATGGCAGGATAACAATTGCTGTACCCTTTGCAATGGCAACATGTCTATGCTTATTATTCCATCCTGTGGCTACACAGTACATTCAAACTTGATCCTATGAATGCTTAGATTTTGGACTGCTACTAGTTCTTCCCTCCATGGTCTTGGATAAACAGCAGAAGGTCTGCTGGTCTTGTTTGAGGACTATGGATCGGTATGGGACTGTCAAATGTATTAGCGCTAGCCAGAATCTATCCACCAGCTTGTGAGGCGTGGTGACCCATGTGGCGAGCGTTTCACAACATCCCAGGCACCATTAAAGTTGGTAATTGCTCATGTAGGCGCCGGGAATCTTTAAAAACTTGATGTTCTTTTAAAAAATTGCTGCTGGTGCAACCACATCCCAGGATTATGGAACTTCTGCTTGATTTCAAATCCAAAAAGGCTATTTTTCATAATCACGCAGCGGTTCTGGGTTTGAGATCCACTGGAATTGTGGGGAGCCTTAAAGCACGCACACACACACACACACACACACACACACACACACACACACACACACACACACACACACACACACACACACACACACACACACACACACACACACACACACACACACACACACACACACACACACACACACACACACCTCTCCCCCCACCAACCTTTACACAAACATTAGCAGTGGTGCCGTTTGCTACTGTGTTAAGCAACCACAGCTAGGTGTAAAACCAAATTTAACAACAAAGTAGGGCTGATGTACATATGAAATGCAAGGTAGAACAACCGTTATGTTAGATCGGAAATGTGATTGCTAGTTGTTTGTGTCTAAATGGTCAAAAACAATGTTGCACACTTTGCTTCTTGAGTCGAACAGAACTCATTCAAAGGAAATATTAGCCTGTGATTCCTAAAATCTTCCTTTTATTAATGGCCCGCGACTCCCTGGTCACTGTGAGGGAGGATGGAGACAGGATGGGGGCGGGGGGGTGGTGGGAACTGGGATGGGGGTGGAAGGGAGGTACACATCAGAAGCCCAGAGCTGCTTCCCCAGCTGTTGTCCTCTGTCACACTGCTGTCAGCAGCCCGGGATCAGGGAATGAATAAACATGTTCATCCTCGCTGTCTGGTTGTCTTTGTCTTGCACACTCTCGTCCACTATCTACCTCGGTGCCAAGGGCCACAGACTTGGTCTCCTGTCCTTCTCTTGATGTTTTCCTTTGTTCCTCTTTTTATCTGATGCACTATGAACATCAACAAATAAGTGTATATACACACACATACGAACACTGAGGGGGATAAGAGAGAGAGAAGGAGAGAGAGGCAGAGAGGGTGATCGAGTGAGTGAGTGAGTGAGTGAGTGAGTGAGTGAGTGAGTGAGTGAGTGAGTGATAGTGCAAACACTGGTTATATAAAGGCTCTTTCCATCAGAGATACAAGAATAAAAAAAAACAGGCAAACTCGGAAAAACGATGGTCTGAGCATGCAGCCTTCGTTAAAACCACCACAAAGGTTTAGCAATGACACCAATTTTCATTTCATTCTCACTGCTTAGGCCAATGACGTGTCGACGATGTTCCCCAAGATAAGGAGGTGAACGTGATTGACACAACAGCAGAATCAATAGGCTGATATCAGCCAAGTCATCCTGCTGATTCGAACAGGCGAATCAGCACACACACACACACACACACACAACACACACACCACTAACACAGCTGCATCAACGCGTGGCCCATCATTGGAGACAGTAGCCATCAGAGGGACAGCTTGTTGTTATTGCTGTTAATTCAAACCGTCCAATTGCATGTTTGGACCTCAAAGCGGTGAAACCTATAATCAGGCTTTTGAAAGACTGCAGTAGGTTTGGGAAAAGTTGGAAGGTTTGAGGTGAGGCTTTTCGGCCAACTGTGACCTAGACGTGAGCGACAAGCCCATCAAAAGAGGTTACTGTTCACTACATTCAAGAGGGCTGTTTTTGCACATCTGTTGGCAGAACACAAAATGTAGAGAATTAACTATTGTTCTTAAAAAAAATACATCTGTATTGAGTATTGCAGTGACATCCACAGTCCATTGTTCCAATTATTTGTAGAGAATGATATAAACATATTATCTGTGAATGATGTTTTATAATTTGACCTTGTTTTATAATATGAACTAGTGTAACAATGTCCAGAAGGGCACACATCGATCATATTGAATACAAGGCTTTTACTACAACGATAAGTGGACACAAGTGGAGAATTGCATCTGCTTTTAGGATTTTTAAACTTGGAACCCTTCCACACTTCAAACTTGGAGCCACTGCTCCCAGAATGCATTCTGATGCAGAGTGACTGCTGTAGCAGGCATTCTCGCTGATACCTTGTCAACAGCAGCCAACATGTTGACGGTACCCATGTGGCCTCTAAAGCCAGCAGCCAGAGCTCTTGAAGAGACACAAAGATACGCTGCGGTATCTTTCTGTTTTTACAAGTTCAAAATCCCACGGGAGTCACATTGTTGGGCGGTCCATGATTCATATAACATTTTTACGTCATGAAATTCGTCAAAACCCTGATGTGATTCATTTATTTACCGTTAACAGTAACAACATGACTTTCTACAAAACTTAAACTGCCTGTTTGTTTTTTTTGGACGAAGTACAGATGTTTTCCAGAGTAACGGTTAGACCTGGACTTAAGACAGCAAACTCCTGACCTCATTGTTTTGGGCTCTGACTCAAACATGAGCAGGAGACAAGATAAGAGTTGACGGAGCATTGCAGACGGTTTTCCACTGATGTCAGAAACCACCAGTCATCCCTATCGTCACCTCTAACTGTACGCTCCCCGGTACAAGTCTCCATGAAGACTTTCATTGTGAAACTAACAAAGGAACAAAAGCATACAACAAAGCTGCAGTTTCCAGTTCTTTATTTTGCTTTATTCACTCAGTTTCTGGCACGTTGACCCTAGCTGCCAAACCACTACGACCCTCCCAAGGTAGGGGCACAGGTCGAGGTTCAAAGTTCAAGTGACTGCTTGAGTGACAAGGCTATGGATTGACTAAGGCTTCTGTATAAAATCCTCTACTATCTCCTAGGACCTAAAGAATGGAGGCAGTGTGTGTATTTGTTTGTCTGAGCATGCTTGTTTGTGTATGGCTGAGTGTGTGTGTGTGTGTGTCTAGCGTATGCAGTGTGTGTGCGTGGGTGTGTGTATAATTGAGGCATAGGGGTGCTAAGGAGATCTCCAGCTTGCCATCACAACAGACCGTGTTGCTGCAGCCGTCACACTTGTCGTCCATGAGTCAGACCACATTCCTCCACTGTCATGCTAGCCAGGGCGCTCACATTCGCCTGGAGAACAGCGGCGGGTTATATGTAGCTTCCAGCTAACGTTTCACCCTTCTTTATTTCATAAAGTGCTTTTAGTTTGTTTTTATCACCTGCCGTCTCGAAGGGGCGCTCAAAAATACCAGAGGGAAGGAGTCTACGAAATGTATTCGCTAAATCCTGGCTAAGCATATCCCTGTTTGTACTGTAAATTCAATTAAATAAAGCATTTTTTCCCCTTCGTTCCCTGGTCAGCAGCAACAGTTGGCCAAGAGGTATTTGCATCACATGGGGAGATATATTTATGCTAGACATGAAGGCAGATGGAGCCCATGCTTATGTCATCTTTAGGCAGCCGTACAAATCAATTCTGTGCATGAGTGTGTGTGTGTGTGTGTGTGTGTGTGTGTGTGTGTGTGTGTGTGTGTGTGTGTGTGTGTGTGTGTGTGTGTGTGTGTGTGTGTGTGTGTGTGTGTGTGGGTGTGTGTGTGTGTGTGTGTAAGTTTGTGGTTGTGTGTGTTTATGTTCTGGCTTGATTTTCCATTGTTGTTGTTTGAGACTAGAGTGTGTTTGTATACCGCAACACCATGTGGTCATACAGGAATCCTTAATGCCTCCTTTATTCTAATGAAAAACACAATTGTTGATATAAACTTCTTGCTTTGCCAAGATGTCCCGTCTGTTGTGTGTGTCTGTTACTGTGTGTGTGTGTGTGTGTCTGTTACTGTGTGTGTGTGTGTGTGTGTGTGTGTGTGTGTGTGTGTGTGTGTGTGTGTGTGTGTGTGTGTGTGTGTGTGTGTGTGTGTGTGTGTGTGTGTCTGTGAGAGAGAGCTATTGTTATGTGAAATTAAATGTAATTGAAATGTTCATTGCTATGATCTTGAACTATTTTCTGTATAAAATGTGAACAAGATGTTCATACTCCTTTCATTGCACAACATTCGAATCTCTTCTGCAATATCCCCACTCTCCCTTCGAAGATGTAGATCTGAACAGTTTTCTCTTCCTACAAACTCTTTGTAGCTGATGTGTCTTTTATTAAAGTGTATATGAGAGTGAGTTAGCGTGTGAGTGAGTGTGTGTGCGCGCGCGCGTTCCTCGGCAAAGTGGTTATTTATATCGTCTATATTCCACTTGGTTATGACAATGAAATGGAGGTCGAGTTGTGAAAACACAACAATTGCCCTTAAAAGGTAAGGTGTGCTGTGTGCGCGTGGAGGGAGGCCGCTCGGTGTGCGCTGCGCCAGCCCGGGTCCTCCTGGACACACTGGCTGGGGTCACCAGGCCATGGGGATTATGTGCTTTACCTAGTCTGCAAAAAACAGGACGTGCACCCAAGGCACCCACGCAAAAACAACGGTACAAACCATAGAAAAAATGAACCGAGCCCTTCCACACTCCACAGAGTCGTGTCAGCTTATGATGGAGATGGCGACACATCACACTTCTTTATTATTAACAACAGCAACTGACATGGGCTCACTTACCGACTGCTGACGTCGGAGCCCGGAGTCGTCACACACACCGCCGTTTGGCGTGTCCGCGGCGCAGCGGATCGACCCCCGGAGGTCTCCCCACGCCGGGCGTCCGTGGACAGTCCCGGAGTCCCCGAGGCAGAGGGCACTCAACACCAGACATTCCTGCCTCTGTTTCAATAGCTCCAGCTCACACAGACCGGCCAAGCTGGCCTCCAGGCGCTCCTTGTTCCGACTGCGTTCCGCTTTCATCGGTAAAGCGAACGCACGGAACATGATTTCACCAAACGGTGTAGGTTTTAGTTTTATAAATGCAGTTTGGATTCTTCTCTGCAAAAAAAGAAAGAAATCCGCTTCAATCCCGTTATAACTCCATGCAGCTCGGTCCAATTTAGTTTTTCCCTTCACATCTCCAGGAGCGACTGAACGCGTCTGCAGCCGAACCCATTCTGGTCTGTGTGCACAACTGTGTTCAACAATCTCACAGCTGTTAGCAATGGTCTATACGTCTATGCCCATTTCCTGGCTCTATCGGTTTAACCCTGTCCCAAGTTGCTCATATTAATGAGACGTCTACTCGCGCTTGGTTCCTCTGGCCCATTGAAGTTTCGCAGGAAAGGAAACCAAACCGGCTGTTAAAGTCTCTCCAGAGGGAATGCCATAGACAAAGAATGGTCGCCAGATAAACGATGGTAAAGTTGACTGCCGCAGGCTGTGTAGATTTACTGGCTGATATAAAACTAGCTTGGCAGCACGACAACTGCGCCACCTCGTGGCATTCTAGGGCTCATGTAGTTCAAACAGTGGTGTTTGACTTTGTACAGCTCAACTGAGTGTTACTCTCTACACTGCTTGCAGTGGTCTTTAAGCAGGTGTTTCCCGTGTTATTTAAATGTTTAGGCTTATGAACGGAAATATAATGAAATATAACTATACATAGGCCTACATATTCATATTTAAAATCGGTATCACGCTATCAGTGTATTACTTTGCCCTTTGTCTGTCCTGACACCAAAATTGCCAATCTGGGATTAATTTAATATATCTTGCCTAATCTGTTGATCGGGCCATATTTATATAAATATAATATAGTATATTTTGGTTAAAATGAATATCTGATGTGATTCACCAACAGAGCCAATAAAGGACAGCCATGTTCGTAGATTGTATGTATTTTACTCTTCATTCCATCTGTACTTTTCAGCCTTTGCATAGCCTCTTATGGATCATAACCATCTTGAATACATTTCTGTTGTTGTTGTTGTCCTAAACCACTGCCCGCATGGTGTAAGACCCAGGAGTCCATATCACTAGAACTATACACAAACATATACATTACATTATTATATTGAAATAAATATTTCATATATGCACATCAAAATACGTTTTTTAAATCTCTGGTTAGGTCTTACAAGGTACAGGCGCACAAGTACATATACAATGCTACATTACAGAGAATGGTATCATATGGCAAAAGAAAACCCAAGTGGTTTGGTCGCGTACTGTGTGTATATGCGTGTGCAACTTGCATGAATGTGCTTGGATGGACTTGTGGGATTGTCATGGAAGCATGCCTTTTTAAACAGTGCTCTTGATATCTGGTCTTTCCATGAGCGTGACATCTTAAATACATATGCCCATCTCTGACGCACTCAAGTGATTATGTTAGAAGCATCACATTCAATGATGACATTTGGCAAACATTTGATATTGAAACTGAATAGAGAATTTATGGCAAATTATGCTGCTGCTTTTACTTTTAACGGTTGAATTGAAAAAAAAATTTAAAAAGAATGCTTGCTTATCCTACGAATCACTCCTACGCATTTCAAGTCTGGAAGACAATAAGGCTCAGCGAAAACATCATCATTATATACATGATTATTCCTAATTTATATTTAATTCAACAATATTCTTATTGCTAGCAGTTTTTAGAGCCATGCAGTTGCCATTATACTATAGACTCTGTCATATAACAGATATACTCTTTTTTTTTACCAGCATTGCCCAATATGGTTTTATGAAGAAAACCAAACTGACACTGAAATAAAAAAATTCACTGTCAAAAGTGAAATTGTATTCAAATAATTAAGAAAAGGTGGTCCATTTAGCACCATGAGCATTCTGCTTAACACCAAAGCTAAGCAGTCGCAGTGAGGGGTCCCTGTTAGCAATGAGCAAAGTAAAAATGGACATGCTGCGGTGCTAAAAGGTAGGACATTTATTTTAGAAGCCTTTTTTGTCATATTTGTTGAAATTTCCTTTTACATCCCGACATCAATCAAAAAGTTAAATGCTCTGACCAAAAAAAGATCTGTAACTGTGGCTGGCGCAGCCCTGTAATATGCCTGTTTGATTGTTTTTTTGGGCCCAATGAAATAATTGGTCCCCCGACCTGTCTGTTTACCTACCTACCCGGCTACACTCATGCACTCATTGCACTAGACCGGAGTCTTCAACAAGGCTGGGCAGACCTATTGCAAAAGCTAGAGAGCTACTGTGTTGAGGGAGTGGCTTTGGAGGGGCTCCCGGGATTTATTGGGTTACTCTGGCTGTTTTATACAAATTGCCTGCCCTACCTTTAATTGTCGGATCATGTTTCAAATTTGTAAAAGTGTCTTTTTTTTTTTGCCATACATTAATCTTAACTGAACCTAAACATGTCTTTAAAGAAATACTTCTCAATAAGCAAGCTTTTCGTCTTCCCTGTGTTTAGTCTAGTCTAGCATCAGTTATTTGCTGTAGTGTGTGTAGATTTACAGGTAGAATGGGCGTAGCTGGTTTCCACGGAAAGATCTTTTAAAAATAACAACGAAACAAACGTTTGACCGTTAGAGAGAAACCAGAAGGATTGGCCATGCCTTGGCTAGACTACACATCAACATGCACAAGCATATAACCGCCATGTTTGAGGAAGACAGATGTTGTAGTTATGATGGATGGCAGCACCAAAGACAATACTGTTGGCTTATATTCTTTTCAATGCACATTTTCTTTTTTTATGTCACCATACACAGATAATAACATCCAGAAAATCTTGCTTCTGTATACCGTGTGGATTAAGTTTTTCTTTTAGTCAGCGCCTCTCGCTCAGCTAATAGTCTTTAATGGTCAAAAGATATCAACAACTGATCTTTTCATATGTATGGCTTGCTAACATTTGAACAGACTTGCTCTGCCTCAATACAAGCACAAAGAGAACATGCTGTTTTGGTAGGTCTCACTCCAGGGGAAACGCTGTAGAACATTTTTGTATGGTTTACATTGGCAGAGCTGTTAATTAAAGAGGAAATCAAAATGAAAAGGCCAACATTTTGCAAGCAAAAATAAGATCATAATAAAGTTAAGCTCCACATCATATAATCAGTAATCAGAAACGTGGCTCAGTGTCTCATGAAAAAATCCTGAAATAAAATCAAACTCATTAAATAAATATTTTTGGGCAACAAAGTACAAAAACGAATGATAGAAAAAGCGAATCCAGTGAAAACGACCAAATCCAGGCTGCTGAAGTGTGATTCTCATACGCCGAAAGCGGTTTCTGCTTAGCAACGGTTACTAGGAGACTGCATGATCAAAATGTATGATGAACTAGAGTTGGAATAGTTAGAAGATGAACCTATTGTCAGCCACTCCTTGTTCTGATACATAACAGAAGACATGTCAAACAGAATATCAACACAAAACATATGTTATGCAGGTGTGAATTTTTCTCTCCAACCCCTACAGAAAAAGGGTTATTACATTCCTCGTACAAGTTCCACTGGCTCACGATGCAATGCCCCTGACAATAGATGCTGTTTCTTTTAGCATCCAGATGTGGCAGCTACCATTGGATTTATTTTACCATTCCCACAATAAAGTTGTAATCACATGCAAATCATAGTAGAAAAGAAACAGCATACATATTTACTTTAAACGCCAGTAAAATACTTAAATGTTTTTGATAATTAAATAATAAAAATACAGGAACAATAATTTATGCTGGCCAGGGCATAAAGAGGAGGGGAAATCATTTTTTCTGGGCTACACATTTGAAAAGTTGATTTCTAAGCCTGATACATTCTTACCGCTTCAAATCCTCCCTCACCAGTCTATTGTCTTGACAAAAACAAAGCTTGATCCACAGACTTGACTATTTTGTGTTTGTGTTTGGTTGTTGTAGTTTGTTTGGTATATAAAAAACATGACAGACGACATAGAAACGCAACAAGTCTGGCACAGGCTACCAGGGAGACCAGCTCTAGATTGCCTAAATATATAAAAAGTAGCCCTGACTGCCAGTCACTTCCTTTTAAAAATTCCATTAAAGATAAGATGATCATGTACGGGTGCTAATGCATTCACGCTTAGGAGCATGTGTACTCACACACAACCCCCCCCCCCCCCCGCCCATACACACACACCGACACAAACACGATTGCACCCACAGGCATTCACACGCACACACAAACATACACTTACAGGCATACATATACACACACACACACACACGTGCACAGACGCACACACTTACATGCATGCGCCCACACGCACAAACACACGCACAAACACACACACCGATGGTTACTGCCTTTGTCGTCACTGCGTTCCGCTCCACGGATGATCAGCTTGACGTAAATGCAGTCTGACGGCGGAGTGAATTGTCCTGTTGTATGTGGTCGAGGGAATACTAGCATTACTAGTAATAAAACTGCAGTATAATAGCCGGAGCTTGTGGGGAAGAGTTCTGCCTCTCTCGTTTTGTTCCGGTGAAACCGACGGCCGTGAAGATGACGTGTATTGCATGCTTCCCAGTCAAACGCCATCTTGGATGCTGCGCGTGCTGAAAGAACGTCCCCCACAGCCCCACT
This sequence comes from Melanogrammus aeglefinus, assembly GCA_900291075.1. Taxonomy (NCBI): domain Eukaryota; kingdom Metazoa; phylum Chordata; class Actinopteri; order Gadiformes; family Gadidae; genus Melanogrammus; species Melanogrammus aeglefinus. The sequence goes on from OLKM01000056.1 coordinate 241,979, forward strand.
TCTCCCCCCCCCCCCCCCCCCCGACTCCCCACCACCCCTCCTCCTCTAAATAAACTTGAAGACAGGAAGTTGTGCAACAAAGACGGACGCTGCAGCTTCCTGCTCCCTCTTTCAGCTCGTGAGATGCCGGTGGGGCGGAGGCATGCAGTATCTCATGGTGACGGTGCAATGGGTGGAGTAATCAGCGGAGGGCTGAGTGGATTGTGTGTGTGTGTGTGTGTGTGTGTGTGTGTGTGTGTGTGTGTGTGTGTGTGTGTGTGTGTGTGTGTGTGTGTGTGTGTGTGTGTGTGTGTGTGTGTGCGTGTGTTTGCGTGGGCGTGCGTGCCTTTTGAGATATTGCGATTGGGCCCTTCTGGGGGGAGCTATGCGATGGGGGCCTCACACTTGTGGCACCGAGGGGCCCGGGGCCCCCCCCTGCTCCTCTGCCCTCTGGCTCTCCCTGGCCCCCCCGTCGTCGTTCTGGAGGTGGAGCAGGGAGCTCTTCATCTAGGATAGAGGTTGGAGGGTTTCGAGATGAATGGACATCATACCACCACATTTTTGAATACTCGATCCTGATTGGTCAATAACGTTTCAAGGGAGTGCAATGTTTTTCCCACAACGGGACACAACTATCGACCAGGTGTTTCCTTGGTAACGCAGCAAAAAAAGGTCAATTTTTTTTTAAATTCAGCTGATTAAGTCGAAAGAACATCACGTTATGGATGAACGTAAATAACATCTAATCATTGTTGGTGCCTGTGTTGTGTGTGGAATTAACCACGGCGGGCTGTTCCGTCATCTGAACAGAATGTACTTCGGCAGTGTTGAATTTGGCTTTGCCTTGGCCTTAGCATCATCCACATAGTACATTATTTTCATAATAACAGGGCACTTTTAATGGTTTATTCTTGGATTGTAATGTATATGTTAATAGAAAAACGAGCAGCAGTCACTAATGGCAACAGGATGCTTGAGTTTCGGGTTTCCTCAACAGAGTAAACAGAAATAATGAAAAAGGAAGGACAATGTGTACACACAAGGTGGAGTAGAGTTAAAGAGGGAGAGGAAGGGGGAGGGAGAAAGACATTTATCCCTCACATCATGATTAAGTTGGGATAGATACTCCCAGTAATCTATATCACTTCTGTCTGGCATTCTCTCCCCTCTCTCTCTCTCTCTCCCTCCCTCTCTCTCTCTCCCTCTCTCTCTCTCTCCTCTCCCTCTCTCTCTCTCCTCTCTCTCTCTCTCCCTCTCCCTCTTCCCTCTCTCTCTCCTCTCTCTCTCTCCTCTCTCTCTCTCCTCTCTCTCTCTCTCTCTCTCTCTCTCTCTCTCTCTCTCTCTCTCTCTCTCTCCCTCTCTCTCTCTCTCTCTCTCTCTCTCTCTCTCTCTCTCTCTCTCCCTCTCTCTCTTTCTGGAGTACAGACGGATGTGAGATCAAATGACCACCAGCCGGCGCCACCCCTCCAGTCGCCATGGTAACATTAATCACTGTACTCTCCTGCGACAGGCGGACTTGATTACAACCAAATCCCTTTTAAATTATAACTTCCACCAACATGTCTGCTGTACTTAGGTTCAGGAGACTTCATGCTGTAACTTTGAAGCTTAGCGTAGTCTACCATTAAGACGAGCCAATACCGGATACCAGCCATCGGGTCCTGTACATTTGCGTCACACAGCATTGTGGGATATCACGCCCTGCCCGTGGTTTCACTTTTGCTGACTTCACAAACAATTTTGTTCAAAAATACTTTTTGTAATTAACCTTCTTTGGACACTTCATTAAGTACAATCGAAAGTTATTATGTGTCCATTTTATTTTATTTGTTTCAACTTTTAGTTTTATCTTTCTTATCTAGTAAAAAAGTTTTGGACCTACCTACCAGGACTTGTTCTGTGTTAGTTAGGGCTCTTATTTACCTATAACCCATTTGGCAGGCCAGTTAAAAACAATTTAAAGACTTTTTTCTCAGTTTTACCCTTAGTAACTGTAGTCAAGCTTTGTAGGACAGTATACTTGGTGTCTCTATTTTCGTCTGTCTTTCAGATCTGCTGCTGTACACACCCAAATCTCCCCACCAGGGGATCAATAAAGTGTTATCCTATATTAACTTGACTTTGAAATGTTACCCAAACCTGGGACCAGACTGCAATGTTTGCTACGCTTCTCAGGCCAACCTTGCCTGGTGCTAGGCCCAAGGGACTCCTGAAACTGCTGGCCGAGTCATCGTAGCGCATCAGACGGACTCAGTAAGACAGCGGTTTTAAAGCCGGCCGTCAGACCCTCCTTCTCACCTCGTACAGCAGCAACACAGACGACTCCAGGATCTCCTTCCATTTCTGGAGCTCGTCGTCATGGTAACGCTGCTGGGACTCCAACAGTTGCGTCCACTCAAGGTTGGTCTGGGGCGGTTTACTGCAGACACAAATAAGGGCTGTCTTCTGGACTGTGCTACGGTATGCTGTTCTGGTTTCCACTGCACTATATTGTACCATACTGCAGTATACTGTACTACATTGTACTGTGCTTCACTGCTCTTCTGTACTGTTTAAGTACAGTACAGCAGTAGTCAGCCTAGCGCATATTCCGATAAACGCACACAGATTTGATTCATTCACTTTGTTGAAACCCTCCCAGTGTTTTTGGAGTAGAAATACAAACATTCCATCCCTTTCACAACGTTAAGATTTTAGCTTTCATCATTGTGAAACCCTAACCCTAATGTTTAACAAACATCCCCAACCACTAGGGTAGGGCCAAGCGTATGTTGTCTTTGTGTATGTGTGTGTGTGTGTGTGTGTGTGTGTGTGTGTGTGTGTGTGTGTGTGTGTGTGTGTGTGTGTGTGTGTGTGTGTGTGTGTGCGAGTGGGTTGTGTGTGAGTGTGTGTGTGTGTGTGTTGTGTTTACCTCTCCTGTGGTTGCAGATCGCGCCAGGAGGTGAGGCTCTGTGCGGTGTACTCCAGCCCCCACAGCTTGTAGAACAACATCATGTTCAGGAACACCAGCAACACCAAGCTGGAGGGAGACACAGAGAGACAGCAGCAGGGGGAGAGAGAGAGAGAGACAGCAGCAGGGAGAGAGAGAGAGAGAGAGAGAGAGAGAGAGAGAGAGAGAGAGAGAGAGAGAGAGAGAGAGAGAGACAGAGAGAGAGAGAGAGAGAGAGAGAGAGAGAGAGAGAGAGAGAGAGAGAGAACAGACAGACAGACAGACAGACAGACAGACAGACAGACAGACAGACAGACAGACAGACAGACAGACAGACAGACAGACAGACAGACAGACAGACAGACAGACAGACAGACAGACAGACAGACAGACAGACAGACAGACAGACAGACAGACAGAGAGGGAGCGAGAGAGAGATTTAGCATATTTCATTCACAAAATAAATTTGACAAAAAATTAGAGATTAGATTATCACAAAATCGTTAGTCCACTATTTCAAAGAATTGTCACTTGTTGAAAACACACCGCCTACCTTAGACAAATCCTGTGCGGTGCGACAGAGAGAAGCATGACAAGGAGGAAGAGAGGATAACGCAGGCGGGTTTACAGGTTAATCAAAGGCTTCTCGCCTCATCAATCTTCAGCATATAAAGTTTCAAACATCCCTAACTATACTATACATACCAGTAGCCTTTACACATGTGCATATTCCTGTGACACGCACATAGGCTATTAGATATAATATAATTTAAGAGTTTATTTATTTTA
>OLKM01000056.1:248889-257488 GCA_900291075.1 Melanogrammus aeglefinus
TTAGGGTGCGAACATTCCCCCTGGCTCGGACTTAGATATTTCTAGCTTAGCTGACGTAAAACATGTGTACATACATCATCGGCCATATAACAGACAAGGGAAAGGTCATGCATGATATCCCCCCTTTAAATAAATGCCATTATTGTACAAACAGTGTTGTCTGTGAATGACCAGGAGAGGGCGCTCTCACCTGTGTCTCTGAGACAGCGGCTGTCTTGGGCGTCAGGGGGTTGCTCAGAGACACGTTGTACGTGAGCTCTCTGGTCTGATCGGCCTCCAGCTCTGTAGTCCAGGGACGATACACCACGTCTGGAGGACAGGACACAAGCGTTAAACATACTGCTACTGCTGTCACATGTTGAGCTGATACCACGGGAATAACGGCTATCAGTATCAGAATAGATACTTTCTGGAATCGGCTGATGGAGGTTTTTTTTATGGAGGGGAAATGTTTCATTCAATGTCACACTGAGCCCAGAAAACTGCTGAGAACCAACTTGAGGTAAAATCGATAAGTGTAGCTGAATGCAAGACAGCAGATTCATACTTGTCGGTAAATACCTTAGGCTTAGCACTGGATTCACTAAAAGCGGGGGAAATGTGATACAACTCTTCTTTCAAAGGCCACCATAATATTTATTTTACAGATTTTCTTCTGCTAAAGGAAATGCTACTGAAATGAACCACAGACGTTCGGCATGATTTTCTGATATGAATTCTTGGCAAGAAGAGATGTAATCTGCGAGGTGATATAAACATTCTTTGTGCAGCTCAATCGCCCTCTTTGGGACCACCAAGTGAGATCAATAGAGAGTGCAAGCGAGTTGTCCTGGTTACCAGAAATATCCGCCTTAATAGGTCTGAGAAAATTCGAAGTTAACCAAAAAATACTCCTCATCCATCTGGAGAAGGAATGCAAAGTCTGAGCTGGGGGTCAAAATGCCTGAAGGAAACAGGGGACTTTTGATTTATTCGTGACATAATAAATGATTGGCGCATTACTTTTCAACAACAGATTTTATTGTACTAAACTTTGGCTAGTACGTCCTTTGTAATACCCCGCTATAAATCCATGGGAAAACATTGGAAATGTTCACTGCTCTAGACCTGGCCCCACCCAGAGCAAACTTCACACGATTGGTCACACCTCCCATTGACTTTGTATAGCATGGGAAAACGTGTGGCCGAAAGCATTATGGGACACTTCACATGCGTGTTTGGGGGGGCTTGCCGGATACAGAAAAGGGTTTGGAAAAAGATGCATAGAAGATATGATTTCAATGTTAACTTTATGCAAATATATTCCAAGTGCGTTACGGGTTCAGAATTTTGATTGGACCATCTTCAGTCAGTCAACGTGTGATGAATTTCCTCCCCTGGTTTTGACCACGCCCATCAGGGATGGAATCTATAGGGGCCTACACACTGCCCAAACTCAGCCAACTGCCTATATCTGACCCCTCCGTTGCGATCTTCTGACCCATTTGTCAGAAAAGTTGCATTAAAACACACGACAAAGACTACTGCCAGCTAAACAGTAGCGTGTACGTTTTGCACTTGCGCAAGATGCAATAAGTCTCCTTAACACTGGGTGGCGCTAGTCTCGTGGCCCTAGTCCGCCCCTCCCACACACCGCACTGATTAAATCAGAGTCCCAGACCAGACACCGTCCGCGCGGTTCCAAATTTCTTCCAACACAGCTGAACACACACAAAAGATATGTTCCTGTACTCGTCCGAGTCTCCAAAATGTTTCAGATGACCAATGGTTGGGCCAGCGTGTAGAACGATACATGACCTCATAGCAGGCCGGCACAGTGTAGCCTGATAATAAATCCAAGGAAAAAGAAGAATGCTACAGAATGAACAAAGAGAAACAATGTAGGTTGCCAAGATGGACGTCAAACTTTTGCGCAACATTTTCTTCAATAAACTAGGCTTTCGCCCTTCTTGCGGGTACTGTGTTATTTTGTTATTTTCTCCCTATCGCAAGGAAGTGACGATTCTGTCAACCAATCAATGGACGGCGTGTGTAGCTCGAACTTGTTGGCACCCTTTCAGACGGCTCAGTACCCCAATAGAGGAGTACTGGTGATGAGTCCGGCTCATCACGGCTCAGTCTGGACCCCGGCCACTTTTGGCGGTGGAAACGCGAACCGCACCCGCCGGTGGTAACGCGCCATTAAGGCCCCAGTGTTAGGGTTAGGGTGTATGGGACCTTCCACGTGTGATGCTCACCTGAGAAGCGGCGCTGCTCAAGGAAGCCCCTCATGAAGGGGGACTCGGTGAAGAGGACACTGAACATCTTGTCCACGCTGAACTTGTACACCTCGTTGATGTACTGCCGCCCCTGCAGCTCCTCCTTGAAGGCCTGCACTTCGCCTGGGGCGGGACCACACGTACCACGTTGGAGGAACAGCAACACATTTGGCTGTATGTGTGGCAGTGTGAGTGTGTGTGTGTATGTGTGAATGTGCTTTGCGTGTGTTTGTCTTCTTGCAAACCTGCGTGTGCGAGAATATGTGCATGCTTGTGTGCGCATGACAGTGAGTGTGCATGAGAGTGAGTGTGTGAATGTGCATATGTGTTTAACGAATGTTGCGTGTGTGTGTGTGTGTGTGTGTGTGTGTGTGTGTTTGTTTAGTGTATGTAAATGTATGTAAGTGTTTGCAAGCTTATTGTTGAGTGTATGTAAATGGGTTAAATGTGTGTTGCGCTAAGTGTAGGCAAACGTTTGAGTGTTAAGTGTATGTCAATGTGTGTGTGTGTGTGTGTGTGTGTGTGTGTGTGTGTGTGTGTGTGTGTGTGTGTGTGTGTGTGTGTGTGTGTGTGTGTGTGTGTGTGTGTGTGTGTGTGTGTGTGTGTGTGTGTGTGTGTGTGTGTGTGTGTGTGTGTGTGTGTGTGTGTGTGTGTGTTCCACACCTTCGTCGTGGGTCTCTGAGGAGTCGCTGAGCTCGGTGGGCAGCTCCTCGTGCTCGTCGAGGTCGAGCGAGGGCGCCGGGCTGTGACCTACGTCCTGTTGGCCCGCCTGCTCCTCGGCCAGCAGAGGAGGGGGCGGGACCTCTCCCTCGCGGAGCGGTGTGGGGGGGTCGTCCTCGACCAAGCCCAGGGGCAGCTCGTCCTGTGGGCCGGTGGAGGGTTTGGTTAGTGATGCTATCTAACGGGCAGACAACGAACACACTGAAAACTGACCGGTAGACCGTGTGGCCCTGATCCCGGAGAATGGACAGAGATGGTTCGAGTGTTCAAACATTCGATTTTATTTGTTATTTTTTCCAAAAAAAATATGGAAACATAATACACCTCACCACCTGTGTACGGCCGTAGCTTCCTGCTGCCTTGCTGTCTAGCCAATGTTTTTTAATGACGTTGCCTTTAAAAAAAGGCAACGTCCTCTCTGGATTGAGAGGACTTTTAAGGCACCGATGCGTCACAACATTATGCTGTCTCCAAACTTCCGACGGTTGACGACTGTAGAGGGTATACTACTACTACCACCTCATTCCGACTAAATGTTTAATTATTTGTTGTAGTTGTAGTCTAAAAGTCGATCTAACTTATATCTTAACACAAACTCTGGGCTGTGTTTGGAATAGTTTTTCTTGTCGTCGGAAACTTGATGCCTCTCTGCTCCCTGAATAGGCAGCACCCTGGCCGTTTGGGACAGCCTATTCTTGCATTGAGGATAACATGAGGTGACATCAAGTGGCCACTAAGGGTTAGGACCAGAAACTGAGTGCTCTACATTCAATTACGTTACATATATTTAGCTGACGGTTTTATACAAAGAGACTTGAGATAAGTGCAGTCAACCATGAAGACCCATGAATACCAAGAATTGACAAGGATCCTGCGGGTACATACAATTTCTCAGGGGTGTTTGATTTATGACGTATTGGGTTGTTGGGCCTCTAAACTCTCAAGTAAATATCCAACTAAACCCAAATGCATGTACGCATAGGAAGTAAACTGTACAACTATCAAAAATGGTGCTCGGCATGGGTTTGGAAACTGTCCAACCACATATTATCCAGGCTGCATTTGGGTTGTCTTAATCAGTAATTTCCACACTATATTGTCTGTATGTTTGCGTTGTGGAAGACAACTGCACTGTACAGGAAATTAGATTAGATAGATAGAGAAATTAGATAGATGATTCTGCATCCTCTCTCTGTGCTGATAGACTTACTGATAATACCACTGCCTAAAATGGCACTCATACTTCCTATTACTACTGCTACTACTGTTGCTGCTTCTGCTACAGCTACTACTGCTCCTACTCCTTCTACTGCTGCTGCTGCTGCTACAGCTACTACTGCTGCTACTACTACTACTGCTGCTGCTACTACTACTACTGCTGCTGCTACTACTGCTCCTACTCCTTCTACTGCTACTGCTGCTGCTACAGCTACTACTGCTGCTACTACTACTACTGCTGCTGCTACTACTACTACTGCTGCTGCTACTACTACGACTGCTACCGCTACTGCTTCTACTGCTACTGCTTCTTCTGCAACTCCTACTACTGCTACTACTGCTACCGCTACTGCTACTGCTGCAACTGCTCCTATTATTACTGCTATTACTACTAATAGTTATATTTATAATAATTCCTGTCTTCTCACAGGCAGAAGGGCTTCTTGTCCAGGCCGGTCGTGGTCCACACCGAGGTCGGCCTCCTGCGGGAGCAGCAGGGTTCCCGGGCCTATGTCAGGGGGGGTCTTGGCCGGGGTGTTGCAGGCGTCCGGGTGGTGCTCGCTGCTGTCCTCGGCCGGGAGCTCCTCGCAGTACCTGCACCAGGGAGACGGACAGCAGCTGTAGGTCAAGGTTACCAGCTTACCAACACTGAACGGACACACAGGCCTTTCCTTTCCCAACGCGGTGCAGCGGCAATCAACGCGCTGTTCGATTGGTCCAGTCGCCAGAGGGCCAATCGGGGGGGGGGGGGGGGGGGGTGGGTGTTGGGTGGTCAGAACGACGTTGGGAAATGCAAGCAGGCCAACGGACACAGAGCCCTCCACAACACAACATATGTCTGTAGCAGTAAGACGTAAAGCAGGGGTTCTTTGTTTGGTAGGTATGAGTTGAAAACGATAAGGGCATGCCTGTATCGGTTTAATGTGTGTTATCATGTATGCATGACAACACACTGTTTGTGTTTGCTCTTCTGCTTGGAGACTATCTAGGTAATCAACAATAAACGTCTCTGCCAGAGATTCATATTTCCTTCAGCACTCTAAATGATTACAGGCCTCCACAACTATTTAGGAAGCTGGCTTTGTTTCTGGGGACTTGCAATCCGATATATTTGAGCTTTCTCTAAATGCCAGGCCTAAATAAAGACTTTTGCAAAAATTCCCATCAATTCAGCATTGATATGTCCGTTGTCAATGTTCTTTCCTGGGGGTGAAACTCACCCCATGGTGTTGAAGTCATCATCGGGGGGGACGTAGTCCTCATCATCGCTGGTCAGCCCCAGTTCGCTGCCATAGCACTGATGGACAAAATGCCACAACTCTTTGGGGCACAGGGGCTGATGAGCAAGGGGGAGAGGGGACAGAGAGAGGGTTTCACAAGGAGGTGCGATCACAATATCACAGAAGGCAGAGCAAACAGAAGCATATGTTATAGGGCTTAGGGTGAGGGGGGTAATATAGGCCTCTGGGGACCGGTTTGGGCTGTAACAGGGATTAAGGGCAAGAGAAAGAAATGCATTGGCCTGACTTGATGAGAAGTTCCTTAATACGGAGCCCAGGATCCTTACCTTCTCCAGGAGAGCGTTCTGCCAGAGCCGGAACATCATCATGTAGGTGCGGTCCCTTGCCCCAAAGGACGTGAAAAAGTGCTGGAAGATTAAATGGCCACCATTAGGTCTTATTGACTAAGCTTAAGAAAAGTCAATGGGCTGAGTTTGAGGATAGAAGAAAAGGTTTTCTGAGTAAAGCACAAGTATGGGTATAGATGGGGCACTTTGCTCTAGGATTCCTGCAGGTTGACGTTAGACATTGGGGTTTGAACACAGAACCTTTCATCTGGGAGTCAAACACTTTAAACTGCTAGACTATCCTGCCAACACATACACCGAGCCATCTGAATTCACTTCCTGTTTGGAATGTACCTTTACTTTATGAAGCTCATATTTTCCCCTCCTACGTTACCTAATACAGAATTAAATTATCCATTTTCCCGTCCCCTTTTATTTCCATTTGCAGTGACCAATACAACCCACGCCAAGACCTTCTGTTCACCTTCTCATTGTCGGTGCACAGCTGGATGGCATTGGGAATGAGCCGAGCCGTCTTCTCCTTGGTCATGGTGCAAATGTCCTTCAGGCGAACCATCAGCTGAAAGCAAGAGAAACATCGTCACAGCTTTCAAATGATTTACCGTTCAACCATGAACTATAACCCTGCTCACAACTCAACTAAGTTGTTGCATGTTATGAGAAAATAAAGTATTCCATCCACATATCAGATGCAACATACAATCAATACTTGGTCCAAGATAATAACTCAGAAAAGCTCCCCAGTCTTAGGGATCTGTCTAAATTGGATTATGTTGATGCTCATTCTCTTTCAAAACGTTTCTAAATGGATGCAATAAAGTAAGATGACTCGTGGGTAGTGATTGGGTGAAGCAAACCTGTTTTAGTGTCTGAACATGAAGTGCATCTCTAGCTGAATACAGAGGAACGACATAGAGTATCAGAGTAACAGAGAGCGTACCAGGGTTTCCCACCGGAAGATGTTGCTGTAGAAGCAGATCCAGTTCTCAGAGAGGTAGAGACGGCCCTGCAGGAGGATATCTCTCTGCAGTGCACAGGAGTAGTCTGGCGGAGGTCAAAAGCCGACAAAATGAATTACACCATTCAGAGTAAATCATCCAGTCTGGAGCGGAAACTAATGAAGTAACTTTGTGCAATGATTTGGTCGAAAACCAGACAGTCTTTAATCATCTTGACAACAAACGTTCGTACTCCCGGGGAGAGAGTCTGGATCAAACTCACCCACAATGAGTCGCTCAGTGTCTGGTAGTGATTTGAAGAGCTTTCTGAAGTCTTCATTGCGTTGCTTGTAGGTGGGACTCAATACCTGCAGAAAGACACAACAATGATCGAGATTTTCTCCAAGCCAAGGTTATGAACAAGAGAGGGCAAGCGAACACACTGATGCCATCATGTGGAACTCCAGCACCTAAATTGGTTGATTGATCTCAAACCTTTCTGGAACTCTCTGTACCTTTTCTGCTCTCATTCTTACATCTACCATGTATGTTTGCAACTCCTAAATAGCCTAAACTCAATATTGCAGTGTTACACCCATGTTTACTTATAGGCAACTTCATGTCTGGTAACATTTACATTACAAACAAAAAGTCATTACATGTTTTTGCAAAGACTGTAAGACCAATATGGTTGAGTCAATCTATCCAAACTGGTTTACTTTTTGAACTTGGCAGTTCATGTTAATCTTCTCACACGCAACCAAAAATAAGTGACATTTAAGGGCCCTCCCGGAAAGACTTACAGCCGGTACCCGCTCTGACTCCCAGTCCAAGCTCTGCCAGGGATCATTCCAGTAGTCCAGAGGCTGCGGGTCTGACCCTACACCGGGACCCTTCCAGCTCACGTCCAGGTCAGACAGAGTCTCACTCACTGGACCCTCCAGCCTCATTGTTTACAGTCCTGAATGCTGTGCTATCCTCGTCTCTAACTCCTGACTCTCCACTGCTGAAAACACATTAATTTAACCCAAAAGTCTAACTTTTGAGCTCTTGGGAGAGAACTATGAAGAATATACAGTGATGATTAAATTTGGTTTTTAATCATGTATGTATATATACATATATAAATATATATTTATATAGAGAGAGTAGTAACAGTCATGGCAAAGTAATATTAATCCACTAAAAACAAAAACAATGCATACTTTACAAATACAAAGTCATGCAATCAAAACACAAAGCATTGCAAAAATGGAGCAAGTCTCGCTAATACTCTCTCTGCCTCTCCTACTTCTGACCCCTCATCACGTTACACGGAAAACAAGTCCTTTTAACACCCTTATTTCATCCTGCAATCCAAGGTGTTCGAATATTCCCAACAATTCCCGGACAAGAAGCTTCCCAGATCAAACTATCACACCATCAGCCCCTATGATCCAGGACAACTGGACAGTTTCCCTCCCACTGCATGTTCAGAAAATCGATCCAGAGGTGTTCACTGCTCCACAACGTGTACTGGACTGTTTGAAAACATTTCTCCAGGAGAGGAGTGGAGTAGGAGGAGTCGTTGTGTTATTGTGGGTAGAGGGAGAATGAGAGGGAGGAGGGGGCAGAGGGGGGGAGGGCAAGAGGAAGGTTCACTTCAGTTCAAATGTGTGTGTGTGCGCGCGCGCGCGCGCGCGCGCGTGTGTGTGTGCGTGTGTGTGTGCGTGTGTGTGTTTTGACAGACGTGCCAGTGCATGTTTTCAGTCCCACTATTATTTTATTTGCCATTTCTGGTTTTTTTCAGCCATTTCATCTTCCCCTTGATTTTTCCATGTGAGAGGGAGCAAGGAAGCGAGGGAGAGAGAGAGAGGAAGAGAGAGACAGAGAGACAG
>OLKM01000056.1:259301-264301 GCA_900291075.1 Melanogrammus aeglefinus
GTGAAAGGCCGCTTCCAAGCAAACGAGAATTTTTGGGTTATTGTAAGAGAGAGAGAGAGAGAGAGAGAGAGAGAGAGAGAGAGAGAGAGAGAGAGAGAGAGAGAGAGAGAGAGAGAGAGAACCCAATTCATACTATTTCAACCTATTGATTCCCCATTATTAAAGGAATCAATAAATAGAGTTGTATATATCTTAGTATATATAGCACAACATATAGGTCACACGAGGCAAAAGCAAGGGCCATTGCCATCATACAAATATTTCAGAGCTCTAGTAGAGCAAGGGGAAGGCCTGGCTGACCACTGAAGCGCATGGAACGGGATGAGCTTGGGGGGGCGGGGGTTGAGGGTCACAGGTCAAAGGTTAAAGGTCACAGTCAGCAGGGTTAGGATGTGGAGGTGAAAGCTAAACAGTGGGAAGAGGAAGAGGAAATGGATGGGGATCGGGGAGATGCAAAAAGTACAATACGAGTAATACAATTAAATCAAAAATAAAAATATGAAAGTTTTAAGAGTGCTTACTTTAATGAGGCTTAGCCTGTCAACCTGGGGTCATCCACATGCAAAGAGACAAACAGTGGTCATGCAGATGAGGGTGCACGGTCTAAAGGAACCGAAAACGATGGTGATGAGGGGGTAACCAAGCACCATGTCTCCTTACTCTATCGTGTCCTTCTTGGTGCGAATTCCCTCCGGGCTCACTTGTGTCACTAAGCATCTCTCTGGTCTAATTTGAGCTACGTTCAGCTATGATTTGAGTCATTGTTATGCTTAGAAGTCTCCTCGTAAGGTTATTTCATTTGGGTGTGTGTGTGTGTGTGTGTGTGTGTGTGTGTGTGTGTGTGTGTGTGTGTGTGTGTGTGTGTGTGTGTGTGTGTGTGTGTGTGTGTGTGTGTGTGTGTGTGTGTGTGTGTGTGTGTGTGTGTGTGTGTGCGCGCGCGCTTTGGGGTTTCCCAATGTAAACAACAGACTTCATTGAAATCAGCTGGTAATTGAAGGATCGCCTTATCACATGTTCAATAGGCATGTCCAGGCAAAACATGTTTGAAATAAAAACACAAAGAAAACAAACATAAGAGAGTGATGCTTACTTTAGTGTGCCGCTTGTGGGACTATTGCATGCATGAGGAGAGAGAGAGAAATGACAGTAAAAAAAGGACAGGAGAAAGTTACAGAGTGTGCTCCGGACACATTTTGACACGAGCAGGGACTGACTCAAAGCATCAGGTCCTCTGGTTACGGTGCCCAACGATAAGAGCCATGTTAAAGCAAACCCGTGTGGGTCAAGACCAAAAGTGTCAAAGCGTGGAATGGTTGACGATGGTGATATGACAATGAGAACGTCATGACAAGAAATCAGTTATGTTCCAGCAGAATACATACGCATAGATTGGAAGGTTAAGAATTTGATGTTGAGTTTTGTGGTTTGTTATTAGAATATATGTAATATGTAGGATTCCCATATATCAGCCAAATATCTGATACATTTGAAATATTTGAGATCATTGACCTTGATAGTCGACATTTGATTGCCCTGCAAAGAAATTTCGGTGTGTTTTATTGTACACAGCAGCGTAAAGCAACGATTATTGAGGCCACTAGTGTACTCGGTATAAACACTTTGCAGTTCTACACTCGAGTGCAATCATATTTCATCGCTCCAAACTCAAGCCGATAATATTGTAACCTCAGGTGAACTCTTTTCCCCTACGTTTATCAAACTCAGTGTTGCACACAAGAGCAAGTAGCGATACTCAAACAGGAGAAAAATGAAAGCAGAGTAGCGGTAAAGTCTGTCTCCTGTGACAGCAAAGGGCTATCACGGAGCAACCTCGCCTCCTAAGATTACAAAATCTAGAACTTGTGCGATCCCAAGCAACGGCTAAAATATCTTTGTGTGGCATTTTTGGGGTTCAGAATATTGGAGGAGTAGCTAAGATGTAGACATGTGTTTTTGAAGGTGTGTAGCCTTTACAATGTTTCAGGATTTACAACCGTTTGGGTTGTAGTATGTCTTCCTTAGAGACAGATCTATCCTGTAGATGTGTGTGTGTGTGTGTGTGTGTGTGTGTGTGTGTGTGTGTGTGTGTGTGTGTGTGTGTGTGTGTGTGTGTGTGTGTGTGTGTGTGTGTGTGTGTGTGTGTGTGTGTGTGTGTGTGTGTTGCGCATGCAAGCGTGTGTACCTTTATATGCCTGCTCACCTTGGTGTTCTTGCCCCCACTTCGGGAGCTGGTGGTGTTGGTGGTAAGATGGGCAGGCTGGGAGTAGACCCGCTGATGCTGCTGCTGCTGCTGCTGCTGCTGCTGGGGCTGGGTCTGCTGCTGGGTCTGCTGGGTCTGCTGGGTCTGCTGGGGCGGCAGGTGGGGCTGCTGCTGGTGGTGGTTCTGGGCCGCGGGCTCGGGGGTGGTGGGAGACCGGTCGGGGGCCGGGTCTAGCGAGCCCTTCTCCACCATGGTGTAGCTCTCGTTGTCGGGGCTGAGCTGGGGGGTGGAGGAGCGGGAGCGTTTCCGCAGGACAGGCGAGCATGCAGGCGTGCTCCGGTTGGAGTTACTGGCGGTGCTGTGGGTGGGGGATAGAAAACCGCTGTTTTGGTTTTTATGCGACAAAGTTTGTACACAGAAAGCCCACGGTGTTGTTAGTCACAATGTGTCAACAGACTTTAAAAAACGATTGCCAACAAATAGTCAAATTCTAAGACACTTCCAAAGTATCCAAAGCGACTTCCAGTGAATTCAGACGCAGGTCGTCGAACCCAGTACCTTTTGACTGGGAGTAATGGGAGACTTATTCCTGCTATCGAATGCAGTCTTTCGTGGTGAGTCTCTATGGTAATAGATTGAGGTGATCCTAGATTTCTCTCCACTGGCAACCACTCAAAGAACAGATACAGAACAAAAAGCTATTCAGAGATTCCCTTGGGAGGAAATTAGGATTCTGGACCGGACGCTAATTTTAAATCCAACGAAGACCGGGAGAATATGGGTTGAAGTGCACTAGATTACTTTTAGCATCACATCACTTTTATGTCCGTCATGCTTCAGTTGAAGTTTGGACACCCATCACATTTCGTTGCATTTCTAAATTATTTTATTTGGAGTGTCTAATGATCTAATGATCTAATGTTTTTGTGTATACAGCGATGCAAACTAAATTTGTTAAAGACGTGGAGTTCCTTCAGTCATGGCAATTAGTCCCATACATCGCATTGTTCCTTAACACATCAGTCTACTCACAATGTCTACCCATTTTGTAAACAATTGAAACACAAATACAAATATGAATCACTCATGACCGCTCTGCCGTCACTTTTGTTTCACCCTTGGGATAATAAATCCTCATATTTCTACATTGAGACGTACTCCATGCATTTCATAACAAGATGAAGATGAAGGCGTTACGTTGACAGCCTACAAAACAGCTGACCACGTAAGATGTGATCAAGCCTGAGAAATCCCTTTGGCAGTGGTGTCCAGTGACCAAACCCACTCACCCTAGAGCCACATCAAACACACTCTGCAGAGCAGGGGCCAACCAGGGTCCTCCATGCTCCTGAGCATCGACCATCGACCAATCAGAGGGCTTCACCATTTATCTGGGCCATCATGACCGGAGACATTTATTCCTATGCTACCCTTCCCTCCCCCCACAACGCATGCACCCTTCAGTCAAAGGTCAAACGTGACATAACAAAAGCAGTGTACCGCTATATCTGGAGAGCCAAAGAATGACCAATGTGGCCGTATATCCTCCGCCAGTTAGCCATAGGCGATGCCTAACCACATGCCCCGTCACGTTCATTACATCAAAGCCATGACGCTGTCACGCTTCCTGCTATGCACTGGTGTGGGTTGTTATTTTTTTTTGTTGCAGAGAAGGTCGCAAAAAAACAGCAACACACACACACACACACACTCAGAGGACGACGTATGTTTGGAAAATGTACAAGCCCAACAAAAGGAAGTGGACCGTCGAATGGATCAAAGACATCCAACATGTCATTCCAAGTGTCACAACACAAACCAACGCAGCCACTAGAGGGGCTGCATGGACGTGGTTAGCGCATACCTAGCGCTCACGCTTCTGTCGGATGAAGCTAGCCGGATGCTAATGCTAACGCTAATCAGAGCGCGTCTGATGGTGAAGGAATGTAGGCACGGTAGTGGTGGTGGTGTGGGTGATGGGGGGTGGGGGACCAAAATGGTGCAAGGTGACACCCCATCCTCCAAATGCTATGCCTATCCCACCCACCCCCCCAAAACATAGACACACACAGACACACACACACACACACAACTGTTGCCAAAACCCAATTTCATTAGGAAAATATAACACACAGACACACACAAACCCAAACACACACACACACACACACACATGCACGCAGAGCACGTCTGTGCCGGCGTGGCGAGAGAGACGGAGCGCATGCATGTCGTACGACGCTGGGTACCAACCTGGCAGCCATGGAGCACTGGAGCCTCAGCCTCAGTCTGCTCCATGCATCCACCCATTCCCCACTGATGGAGAGCAGGAAGAGCGGGGAGAGGTGGAGGAGTGGGACTGGGAGGAGGAAGAGGAGGAGGGGGATGAGGAGGAGGTGGAGGGTGGGTGGGTGGGGTGGGGGGGGGGGCGAGAAGGAGGAGGAGGCACGGCCAACCCCCCCTCGTTTCAAAAATAAATCCTGAGAGTCCCGTGAAGATCGCGAGCATGAGACCCCCCCCCTCCCCGCCCTCTTGTTGTTCTCCTTTAGCCGCGACCCTTCTCTCCGACTCTCCACGCTCACTCTCCCTGTCTGTCTCCCTTTCCTTCTCTCTCTACCTCTCCCTATCAGTCCGTCTGTCTGGCTGGCTCTCTCTCTCTCTCTCTCTCTCTCTCTCTCTCTCTCTCTCTCTCTCTCTCTCTCTCTCTCTCTCTCTCTCTCTCTCTCTCTCTCTCTCTCTCTCTCTCTCTCTCTCTCTCTCTCTCTCTCTCTCTCTCTCTCTCTCTCTCTCTCTCTCTCTCTCT
>OLKM01000056.1:266801-283287 GCA_900291075.1 Melanogrammus aeglefinus
AGCCCACTGGACATTGCTTTTAATATGCACGTTGTCCTGAGCTCTGCTCCTTCCGCAGTCTGCTAATTGGGGAGCCGGCGAGGTGTCACGAGGAGCAGCTGCCCCGGCGGACGCTCGCGTAATGAGAGGGCAGAGCTGCACTTGTCCTCAGCCCTGCTTTCTGTGCACGCACACGCGCGCACCCACCACACACACACACACACACGCACACACACACACACACACACACACACACACACACACACACACACACACACACACACACACACACACACACACACACACACACACACACACACACACACAACTACACACACACACACACACACACACACACACACACACACACACAACACACACACACACAACTACACACACAGACACAAACACACACACACAACTACACACACAGACACACACACACACACATACAGCCCCACGCATGCACATGCAGGCGCACGCACACAAACACAACTACACACACATAAACACAAACACACACACACACACACACACACACACACACACACACACACACACACACACACACACACACACACACACACACACACACACACACACACACACACACAGACATGCATATACACATGCAGGCACATACAAACTCACAAACTGACACACACACACACACATTCTAGGCTTATGTTACCAGATTCTTTTTGCCACCTCAGCCGGATATGGGGTTACTCACGCAAGGTTTTAATGTTGTCTCCAGGGGGAGTTGCCAGATATGACATCGATCTTGATGTTTGACCCTTGCTTACTTCCGTGCTTATTTCCCTCATTATACTGTGATCCGACTTGATTCTATCATGTTTATCCTCTTTGGCCGAATGAAGGAACTGTGCTCCACAATTAAGTCTGTGTCTATGTCTTTTTTGTGTAAATTATAGTTTAAGTGTACTAGCTATTTTAGCTCATTGGATTACATTTGCTTGAGCTTGTGCCATTACTAAAGGTGAATTAGCTTAACAGTCATGTAAAGGGAAGGTTTCCAGATAATAATCATGTAAATTCATTATATGTGTTTCCAAATAAAGAATTGGGTTCTTACAACTCAAGCAGGTTCATTTTGAGTGGAGGTGACAGACCACGTGGTGGAAAATAGAAATATCACGTTCAGCAGCAAACAAGAGCTTTGTTTGTACACAGGATTGTAAACCTTACGCAACCTATCATAAACTGGCCTAGCCTAGCCTGACTTCACCTAGTCTAGCTTAACTTCACCTAGTCTAGACCTAACCTAAACTAACCTTTGGTGACACAAAACAAAACAAAGATTGAAGATGCTAGTTGACAAGTTAGGTAGTATAGCTTTAAAGGCTATAACATAACACATTAGCCTAAAACCCTAGCCTCTCACCCAGCTCATACATGCAAAGCCAGCAGGTTTGCTGCACGTGTCCACCTCAATGTGCCAACGCCACGATAGAGTCAGTGAATACGGACTAGCAATGGACATCTTGTTAGTAAGAAGTGGTAATGCAGTAAAAAGTAGTACAAAAAAAGGGAGATCTACATGCGTGCATTTGGGGGACGGGTTGCTAAGCTAGGCAAAACGGACAGGGAAATAAAATCATGCTTAGGTTGTCAACCGGGTTGGCGGTTTTGTCTTCAGGCCTGGACATGGAGAGATGAATAGTGATGGAGGGGTGTGGGGGGGGAGCAGATGGCATGGACGGATGGAGTGGGGGGTGGGTTTAGCCCCTGTGTGTGTTTATGTGTGTGCGCGTGGCACGTGAATCCATGCGCGCATAATAGATGTACAATACTGTGTGTGTGTGTGTGTGTGTGTGTGTGTGTGTGTGTGTGTGTGTGTGTGTGTGTGTGTGTGTGTGTGTGTGTGTGTGTGTGTGTGTGTGTGTGTGTCTGTGTTTGGGATGACCCTGCTACAGGGCGAACAGGACAGGACAGGACAGCACAGCAGCCTTACCAGGCGAGTTTGAAGCCTTTCATTGGTGAAGGAAGAGTTTCCCCGCGTGCTTAGCCAGGTTTCCCCCGCTCACCAAGCCCGTCCGTCGGGGGCATCGTGGGTGTTGCTGTGGTGCTGGCGGAGGTGGTGGTGGTGGTAGAGGAGGAAGGGAGGTAAACACAGGTGCCCGGGGCCTGGAACTGATGCCCATCGAGAGGGCCAGAGGAGGCGTACGTCTGCCCCGGGTCCTTGCTCCAGTGCAGAAGGTTGAGTGAGTCAAAGACAAGAAGAGCGAGAGGGCGAGAAAAGCGAGCGAGCTCCCAGCCAGACAGCCCCGGATCGGGAGGAAGAACTGCCGTGCCGGGATGCTCAGTTCTTCAAAAACTTCTGTCGACTGGCGGCTTCGTCCAGCTGCCGTCGGTGTCCCGGGAGTCGAGTCCACGTAGGCTGTGCACGAGGCATTTGCGCAGGTTTAGGTGTGCATGGATCAGTTTACATCGGCTAAGAGAGAGAGAGCTAACGCTCACATGCTCCCTCTCTCATATGCAGCAGAGTCCTTGCTCTGCAGATGAACGCACTAGCTGAGCCTCTTTCAGGGGTGGAGAGAGAGAGAGAGAGAGAGAGAGAGAGAGAGAGAGAGAGAGAGAGAGAGAGAGAGAGAGAGAGAGAGAAGAGAGAGAGAGAGAGAGAGAGAGAGAGAGAGAGAGAGAGAAGAGAGAGAGAGAGAGAGAGAGAGAGAGAGAGAGAGAGAGAGAGAGGGAACGAGAACGAGAGAGACACTGAGCATGCTCTATTCTTTCCCATCCAATAGTCCTTCTATTGCTGTTCACCCATACACCTCTTGCAAATAGTACACCACTGCTTGTTCTCTAACTTGCTCTCTGTCCAACTGAACCCCGCACTATCTCGGTCACTTTTAGTGGGGGCAATGGTGGTACAATACCATATACACTGTCCGCTTGGAGGGGATTAGTGTTTATGGATGTGTGAGTTTGCATGTGTGTGTGTGTGTGTGTGTGTGTGTGTGTGTGTGTGTGTGTGTGTGTGTGTGTGTGTGTGTGTGTGTGTGTGTGTGTGTGTGTGTGTGTGTGTGTGTGTGTGTGTGTAAATCAATCCTAGCAGCTGTCTAATCTCCTAGAGTGTGTGTGTGTGGTGTGTGTGTGTGTGTGTGTGTGTGTGTGTGTGTGTGTGTGTGTGTGTGTGTGTGTGTGTGTGTGTGTGTGTGTGTGTGTCTGTGTGTAGATAAGGCATTACAAGCTTGTAAGACGCGAGAAAGGGGGAATACTCAAAAATGTGTAGTGTCCCATGCAAATATTTTTTAAAGAATTGGTTTTGAAGAGGCTAAAAAAAAACAAAAATGTCAAGATCCACTAACATTCCCCGTAGCAGTAGGAGACATTTTTGTGTTGAGTCACAAAGCCCACCATGCATTGCAGCTGAGGGTTGTCTTTTTCAGACAGATAGCGAGGTTACCATGGAGACCTCTAATGGATGCCAGGGCCACTGCACGTAGAGGGACACCGGGTGTTCAAATAGGTCTGTCCCCGAATGATCAAATCAGGCTCCGACACACGCACACACATATGCATACGCACGCACACATGCGCACACACAAAGATGTGATGGTGTGATGCGACATTTACTTCTCTCACACACACACACACACACACACACACACACACACACACACACACACACACACACACACACACACACACACACACACACACACACACACACACACACACACAGTGTGGGTGACATTTGATGTAGCGTATATCGCTTACAAGTATAGTGCTAGAGTTTCCCTGCTTTAACCTCTGCACACACATAAACAATATTTTTTTACATAGTGCTTCAGGACTTCCTATATGAGCCCAGTTCTGTGTCAATAACCAGATGGCCCCAGAGACAACATTGACACATTGTTTTGGCTTGACTTACAGCAGAAAAGACTGCTGCACACCAAATTGGTGTCACAAATGATCCAGTCCCTACAGCAAACCTAAAACAGGATGGTGGTAAATGGATGCATTGTCAAATGGAGAAAGGTGACCTGTTACGGCTACACCGCTGTTAGCTGTGGAGTCAATGTAATGGTAGACACGCGGTTTCCTGTCTCAGCACCGCAGAGATTCAGCCGTAGTTCACATACACACACACGTAACACACACACATACACACACACTAAAAAGTACTATTGATTATATACTACTTGAGCCAGCAAAACTTGCTACGCTTTTAAATGAGAACCTGAAACCTGACATCGAGAGCAAGCCAAATCTGAAGCAAGTTGACATGAATGAAAATGGTCAGAGCCGAAAACCCAAGGCAAATTACATACAAGCTAATTCATATGCATCTGTCTCAACCCGTTGTACTTTTCAATAGCTGAAACAAAAGCAATCTGTCATTTGCAGTTCAAATGAACAAAATCAGTAAATAAATAAAGAAATCACACACACACACACACACACACACACTATACACACATACACACACACACACACACACACACACACACACAAACACACAAACTCAGCACACACACACACACACACACACACACACACACACGCTTTAGCCTGCAAGCGGCATAACACATCTATGCTCAAACACACACACAATTTTTGCAGTCATCCATTGAAACCGATGGTAGTTTAATGCTTGGGTTGTTTGGCAGTTGTATCGTCAATTTCTTGGAACACACAAAAGGAATATGCATATGCATATACACAGGCATACAGGGGCACAACCACAGACCCAGACCCACACACACACACACCACACCCACACACACACGCACACACACACACACACACACACACACACACACACACACACACACACACACACACACACACACACACACACACACACACACACACACACACACACACACACACACACACACACACACACACACACCTTTGCAGTCGTCCATTGAAACCGATGGTAGTTCAATGCTTGGGTTGACTGGCGGTTGTATCGTCAATTTCTTGGAAACACTGACGCTGTCTGTGGCGGGGAAAGTGTAAACAGGGCTAGTGGGTGCAGCTGTGTGTGCTCCCGGTTCACCTCCGCTCCTCAGCCAGCCGTGAGCCAACTCGGAGGAGCAGTGGGCAGGTGGAGCAGACAGAAGAGATGCTCTCCAGATGTGCTGTGGCCAATCCCTTAGGACAGTGTTGTTTTCAGTCAGTCCGGTGATTACTATTCTACCATATAAAACAACATTAATCTTACATCCCATTCTTGGCACCAATGCCCAAGATGACATAACGTCTACGCTTATTACTGACATTCCTCCCACATTTACAAAAAGCTACAAAGCCTATCCAGATGGCCCCTTCTTAGCCTGATTCAAAAGAGTTTGGATTCAGATATTCGACTCAGCTGCTCAGCGAAGGTATTTTGTCGTTGTAGTACATAACTTTGGAAGTAAACCTCAACGGTCATATTGATCCCGCCTCAACCCTGCCTCCCTTCTATAAAATACTTTTTCTCAGTTGGTACAATTATTGTCAAATCATGCGGCCAAAAGAGTTGCGTGAATGAGGCACTAAGACACAACAATTGGGATTAGGAAGACTGATTGTGCGATAGAAAATTTGGATAGAAAAACTAAAGTATATATTCTAAATGAGGGGGAATTGCACCCTTTTGCCCTCTGGTGCTGCTTAGGCCTGCTATCCAGTTATTTGAAGGATGTGGTTTGTGGTTGATAGTGAAGACAGGCTTGCAGGTGGATAGAGGACTGTGTTCTGTCAGGAGACTGGCTGCAAGGATGCTGAGACCACATTAGGGCTGAACGATTTGGGGAGCCAATCTAATTGCGGTTATTTCGACCAATATTGCGATTGCGATTTAGTATGAAATATTTTTAATGTTCTGTATTATTCACTAACAAGCAATGAATCACTCTGTGACCAACACAATTGGAAGTAGTCAACATATAAACTGCTCTTTCCTTTAGGCCAGGCCTATGTGTTGAGATGAGTTGATGCATGAATTGATATTATAACATCGTTATTTAACTATTGAATTGTAAAAAATAAATAAATAAGAATCTTACTGATCTCCAGCAGATGCCAAAAAAGAAATTAAATTTTGAATTCAATCAATCGTTCAGCCCTAGACCACATCCAGACAACCTTGTCTTGGTGCCTTTTCCTAGAAGGTTATGAATTGTATGATGAAGACTGGGAGTCAGCCTATGGAACGCCTTGGCTACAGGAAGCTGCAATGACCTCCAAGATGTGGAGTCAGCCTTCCCCCGTGCTGCCAGGTGCTCTTCTAACCTGTTCTCCCTGCGCAATCACAAAGCCCCAGGAGGCAGGGGTCCCACGCCGATGGCCTGAGGCTGCTCATCGCTCAATTGCCGAGTGAGATTAGGGGAGCTTGGGTACACGTGTTTGTAATGCAAAGTGAAGTTGTACAGTAATGTATGAGAGAGTTGTAACAATGTGGGATGTGTTTTGAAGGGCTCACACGATATAGATGGTGGCAGGGAGCTGCAAGCAGGGAGGACACAATGTGCCCGTGGCCTCTGAATAGATATACCCACATGACATGCACCCTTTGCAACACACACACACACACACACACACACACACACACACACACACACACACACACACACACACACACACACACACACACACACACACACACACACACACACACACACACACACACACACACACACACACACACAGGCTTGAATGCACATGTGCACGCACAAACACACACAGGTTCAATAAATTAAATCATCCTTAGTATTCTCTGGGGGCCGTTCACTCCAGCTAGAGAGCTTCTAAAACAAATGAACACTGACTCAGAAGGCAGAATCAAGATATATAAGAGATGAAGATATAGTGAGAGAAGAGAGAGAGAGAGAGAGAGAGAGAGAGAGAGAGAGAGAGAGAGAGAGAGAGAGAGAGAGAGAGAGAGAGAGAGAGAGAGAGAGAGAGAGAGAGATGCAGCCAGGTGTAGTATGCCAGTTTTTTTTTGCCCAGATGGAACCGAGTAGAGGGTAGACTCTTACTCTTTATTATCCTCGGAGAAAGAAAATGTGTTTTCAAATTCCTAGTCGGCACACACAACACCTAACATGACACAAAGAACCCAATGAGGGAGAAAAACAACAATAGAGTGAGACAACCAAACAACAAACATGTTGAGTAGGGTGGTAATGGCCAACAGAGCAAAGCAACGAAGCATGGGAGCACAACATGACTATCCCTGTGTGGCTCTCTGGTCATCTCAGACACCTCGGTCCAGACGAACAAAGCAGCATAAATAACATTCTGGTAGAGAGGACTCTGTACAAGAGTTTTAAATATAGAACCATTTCAAATGCATCAACCCGTGTTGTCATCTTGACACAGAGCAGAATGATCTTGACGAGATGTAGGAGCCATTGCATTTGCTTACTCTTTGATTTGTTTTCCCCTCAGTCTTGCAAAAGAGTTTTTATGATGCTAGAATACAATAGAAAAAAAGACTGAGCTACTGAATTAGAGATGTCTCGATACCATTTTTCCCTCCCGATTCCGATACCGGAATTTAAGCATCGGCCGACACCGAATACGAATTTTCTGGGGACATATATTCTTTATTTATTAAAATTAAAACTAGACAATCTACATTTATAATTTATAAACATTCTTGTCATTAGAGCATCCATGCTTTTCTGACTTCTCACTTGACCATTAACGAACGCAGCATAACCCATGCACGTGCTTGTGACGTACTTTGCCGGTCTAGTAAATGAGCTTGTTGAGTTAATGAATTGGATCAGCGCATAGACTTCACCGACACTGCATTTTAGGCAGCGTCGGAGGATTTTTCTATGCTGCTATTGGTACCAGAACAACTCTATACTGAATATGCATGTCATCATTACATACTTGGTGACTGTGTTTTTTCTTTGTGTGTATGTTAGGGTTAGGGTTATGTTACATTAGGTTACAAAAAAAGTTAATTAAAATATACATTTCTGTGGATGCTGGCATATTCAATGCTGTATTAACAACGTGATTACTTTTTCTTTTAAGTGTAACAATGCAGCTTTTTGTGTATTATCATCTTCTCCATCATCATCAACCTCTCCCCATTCAGCTTCATGATAACATTCATGTTCTAGTCCCAGTGAAGCTCACAATTTCAGACCGTGAAGATTTTCATTAGTCTAAACTATTCAACTATAAATTACAAACTGTTAAGCCATAACAGAGAGCAAGCCAAAATAACATCACCAGCAGAGGGCGCCAAAGGCAATCTAGAGAATGTCTCTATGCTTGACAAACATCCGGTAGAACTGCAATGTATTTTAAATAGTTTTGGAAAGGGACTTTCATGCCCGACATGTTTATTTCTGTGCGAGTGGCATGCAGACATTGGTTGCAGCCTCAGTGGTTAGCGTTTTTTTTATTAGATATTGCTGAATTTGCTGGAACGAGTTATTGATTCTTTGTGAACACAGGTGTGTGTGTTGTATCCTCCAGTTTCTCATTACAAACAAAATATATAATTATCAGACGGATAAGATGTGTGTGTTCTGATACTGCTGGTGTCAAAACAAATATGCATTCACTGCATTACCCCTTAACTAACATCCACTTCTTTGAGATTCCCAAACTGCTATAGACAACTAGACTTTAAACCTTAAGATTAACTAAACAAAATCTGAAATCATCTGAACTAAACAACAAAAGTGTGGCTTCCGGCCATTACCTCAATAACATGCATATGTATGTTACATAATGTAGCAATACCATTGGACATTCTAAAGCCAGTCAATTCACCAATAAATAACTGCCAACTAATTAGGGATCCGGTCGCACGGTTTTCCGATACCATTCTAAAGTACAGCGGCAACAGGAAGTGATGTGTCACCTGCGTCGTGCATGCACTACGGTGTCAAAGTGTTGCCGGGTCCGGCAGCCCGGGTCCTCACCTGACCCTGTGGAAGGCCATCCTCCTCCTCAGGGAGGAGATGCTCACGTGACAGCCCCGTCCGCAGCCCTGCACCATGGCGCCCCGCCACGGAGACCCTGACGGCTCCTCCAGGCGACGACCCCCCCGGCGCGGGACGCACCAACGGGCTCCGGTGGCTCCCGAGGTCCAGCAGCAGCTCTCGATGCGGGACAGCGAGACAGAGACGTGCATGCTCAGAGGGAACGGGGCATGCTGTGGTTCGGGTCGACCCGGACATAACACAAACACAGGACCTCCGCTGGCTTTGGCTGTTTAGTTCTAATGTTTCATTTGGCTGTTGTGGAGTTTTATTTTCCCCCTCCTCCTCCCTTCCCTTGCCTGCTGGACCTGCGGCACCTCTACTGCTTATTAAACCAAACCTGCTGCACACACACACACACACACACACACACACACACACACACACACACACACACACACACACACACACACACACACACACACACACACACACACACACACACACACACACACACACACACACACACACACACACACGCACACGCCATCCCTGCATCTTCATTACGCTCCCTCCCTCCCTCTCTTCTCGCCCCTTCTATCCTCCCCTGCCTCCCTCGCCATACACTCTTTACACCTCTTTGCCTCATCTCCTTCCACCGCTCTCTCCCTCTTGCTCATACCTCCCTTTTACCTCCCTCCACCCTTCCTCCTCCCCCCTTCTTATCTCCCGTCCCTCTCTGCCTGCCCCTGGCCACTCTCTCCCCACTTCATCCTTTCTTCTTAATATCTCCCTCCCTTCCCCATACCCGTCCCTCCCTCTCCCATCTCCCTCCCTTCCTCTTTACCTTCCCCTCAACTCTTCCTTCGCACTCCCCCCCTTACTCCATCTCTGCCTTTCCTTGCCCTCAACTCTCCCTCCCTCCCTCCCTCCCTCCCTCTCTGCCTTCCCCTCAACTCTCCCTCCCTCCCTCCCTCCCTTCCCTCCCTCCCTCCCTCTCTGCCTTTCCCCTCAACCTCTCCCTCCCTCCCTCCTCTCCTCCCTGCATCACGAGCGACGCTCCTCTCCTGGCTCCTTCTCTTTTCCGAGTGACCCAGTTCCTCCCTATGGTGTCCATCATGTGCTGCGTTGGTTATTCTCTCCCACACCTGCTCTGCTCAGCACGGCCAGCGTTCTGACCCCGCCCTTTCTTCCTCCAGGCCTTACCGTTAGTGCACTGATGACTGCTCAAGAACTGTCTGACATCTGTCTTCATGTCTGCTTGGAAATCACGTTTGGGCCCTATTCGCTGCTAAATGATATGAAGGAGGAAAAAAAGAATAGTAAATACACAAAACGTCTCTGCTGTTATACCTTTCTTGACATTATTATTTCATGTTTATTATTACAATTTACATGTGTAAAACATTGCATATCTGCTGTCCCATATAGCATCGTCCCATACAGTAACAGTGCTGTGTGTAACATCAACATCAACATCTTTAATGTGGACCTATATCAAACCGACATAAGCAGACCTAAGAGTTAAAACTGTTGAACATGTACCAACCAATACTTTAATTCATAACAGTCAAGTGGCGTACTTGCATTGTGCTTCACCAGTAGCGGCTCTCACGGAGCGTTCCTTAGCCTACGGCTCGACGCAAGGCGACGTGACGCGACGCTTTAAGTTCCCAGTATGGGGGTCAGTGCAGTGCAGATATTTAAAAAAGTTACACGCTTAAGAACCATGTAATGAACGCTCAGCCTTTGATACCGTTAGATTAGAAGGATCAAGCAGTGACATAAAGTGACTTTTTTAGCAGGGTTTTTTTCAGCAACTTTAAACCCTATAGGTAGGAACAAGACTGTTTATCAAACCCCTATAAAAACATTCACTGAATGATGAAGGACAAGCAACCCCATTGCCTTCTATAGAGCAGTGGTCTCTCCACAACATTACGACCATGATGTTATGTGCCCATTTAGCTGAAGACAGCGCAACACCCCATAGACCCCACGTAGCCGGTCTTCACTGCAGATGCGGATGCGATTGACGCTGCCGCAACTGCAGCCCTGAAGCCAGACGATGCAGAGGTTTGACTGCGTCGGCACTGCGACCGTTTCCAGATCTCAAGAGGCCCCTTCAAGGCTGGATTGGTATATCCACAGGAATTGCATTTTCCCCCCCCCAAACATATTTTTGTTACTGCCAGTATAAACTGATATGTGATACAATTCAGGAAAATCATCAATATGGTCTTTAAATCATCTAAATGAATCAATCTGAAGCTGCTAGACTGACGGTTCAGAGTCAGACTCAGTGCAGCAGGTTTTCATTACCTCTTTGTGCTGGGTGCGGTAGGATATGCATCGGATATGCTGGATCAGCCTGTTAACGGTTGGGCGATTCTATTTTTCAACGAATGGAACAAAACTAAATGCATGAATCCACTAAAAATGATATAACAATAAGGTTTTCAGTGCAGCGATTGTGTTTGTGTAGCTATGTCGAAAAGTTGTGATCTTCCAGGGCAACACACCTGTGCCCTAAGTATTACCGCCCCCTGGTGAGAGAAATATACACTGGAAGTTAAATATATTTCCTAGTGTTTTCCTGATTGACCGCATGATGTACAGCTGCGATGAGAAAAACAGAACTGCACCGTTTTAATCTCACCAATAGAGAGCAGCATTGGCCTGAACTCATTCCCTGAACTGAAACTGCATCTTAAACGAAGTCTTGGTAGCTCTTAGAGAATATTAGAATACCAGCAGGTAAACTATAGCTTGGTGCCGGTGTGTCATCAATGCCGATGCACCTCTGCACTATGAATGACTGTAAACCATAAACCATGTCATCTTTTCTAATCAAACCAGGGCCTGGGTACTCTGCATTTCCAAGATCTCGATCCCGAAGCTGTTAAATTGTCAATCTGGTCAGGTGGTCAAATAGGTAGTGAGACGACAGTGCAGCACTAAACCCATAGGCTACTACTGCCTAGGCTTACTTCTAATTAATACACAACCCATAAGAAGAGGAAGCAACGTTACTTTAGAGAAATACACTGAAGAATATTCATCCTTATCAGTTAATTAGGCCTACAAACTGGTTATTTAAATCAATCAATCTATCTATCTATCTATCTATCTATCTCTCTAACGATCGATCTATTTGTTTGCTATCCATTTTACCTGATAAATGTATCTGTGCTTATTTACATCCTCATCAATGAATAAATCAGATATCAACTAGTATGAGATCACATTTCATAACCATTATGTCTTATTCTGTGAATCATCTTGTCCAAATGTAAGCGTGTGATGTTATGAATAGGGTCCTACTGTATACCCCCTTGCCATCGGATACTCCCAAAAAACAATCTCTCCGAAAGCAGATCGGTGATGCCGACAAGATTTTATTAGAAAACAAACCAAAAAATGAATGTAGATACTGTACAAATATACATATTCAACAGGATAGGTGATTTATATACATGGCGTCTTTTGGTTTTTCCCCAGTCAAAACAAAAGCCTGGTGATGTTTCATCGTTGGGCACAAGGAAGCACATGAAGAAGAGGGTCCTTCAGGGATGGCATGAAGGGATCTTTGTGGGACCTTTGCACAAGATCGCGATGACATGAGCGCATATACGTATATAATACTGCTTGACAACAAAAATAAACCCATAATCAGTTGAATATCAAAATATGGATGAATTTACAGTTTGCATTGTTTAACCATTACATGTTATTTCATAATATCATTGTTACTATATCATTTATATAAGTTTTGAGGCAAAAAAAATACTTCTTATATATCATTTTTCTGTGACATGCATATAATCATGACTCGACTGCTTTGCAGGGATTTTTTTCCATACGTAGGCCGACATGTTTTGCTTAACCTTTATGTTGCATTCCAATACTATCAATATCATAAGGACCTGCGGTCATTCTCTGCGTTGACTGGACGTATACAGTCAAAAGTGTTCCTATTTACTGTGGAGGCATCAATGGAGAGTTGATTACTTTCGTTTCCTGGAGGTGGTATGATGAGTCTACCAGCAACGTATTCTGCCTGGTCTACAATAGCTTTTCATTCATTCAATTTTGTGTGAATGGGTGTGAAATGTAATTCTAGTGAAAAAATATCTTCATAATAATGTCATCCCGCATGGATAAACAAGTTGGGCTGGGTCAACTTTAGTTTTGAAATAAGTAGCTTAAAAAGAGTTAAAGAAAAAAATGAAATATGGGGTTTTATATTGCCCCTACACAGGCTGGTTTCCGCAACACAGGTCGTTAAATATTTCAGATTTCAATTATCTCCCCTGACTCATTTGACCCTTATCAGTCACTTGGCCTTTCAGCTGCAGTACGGGCAATTGCACATCATATTCGCTTAATCAGGGGATATAATAAACTACTCACCATCTCTTCATCTCCCTCGCCTGGCTCACATGGTTTAACGACTGATCCAGGCAAGCAAATAAACAAACATTACATTCCCCTCATTTAATCTAGAAGCAGCCTATGACTGAGCTGAGCAGTGATTGCAGCAGTTTAATGTTAATTTGATCCAGCATTCGAGCCACGCGATCCATCCTGTTACCTATTTACTATCTGTGAAACAGACTAGAGAGATCACGGGTCTTAAGAGAGTTGTTTACTGGTTGGGGGAAAAGGTTATTAAGGAAACCGTGTAGCCAGCCCTGGGTGAGCGATGATAGGCTCCTTTACACACAACTTCATTCTCCAAACTGTACGAGCACCAACGGGGCTTAACAGTCAGGCTGCATGCTATCTAGAGCCAGCATTGCCATCGGCTATTTAGGAAACAATTCAGCACTTTTCCCTTTAGTGGCCTAGTAGCTCTCCTGGTTGTGCTAGGTTCTGACTTGAGTAGGGGGAAACGAAGGAACAATTCCACCGGCATTTCCCCAACCCAGCTAGCGTTTAGGCCCAAGATTGAACCAAGAAGGCCAGATAAGGGAATACGGCCAATTACAGGAATTGTTTGGTCACTTGACTACGTAGTGCCACATTCCAAATGCGGAAAATAGGACTTGGGGGAATCTCTAGCAGTATCATCAGGAGTATTCCAATCCCAGTTATTAAAGGTTTTTACGAGAGTCCCTTGAATCTCTGATTCTGCCAGAGGATGGGGAGATTGGAAACTACAGAGCTTGGACAACATATCCCTTCATGCATCGCCTTCTCCCCCACAATCACATCCCTTTTTTTTTTTTTTAGAAAATTACCACTGGCATGGCACTGGTTAGATGACAGTTCTGGATGAAAAAAGTTGATTTGAATCGAGATACCGAACGCCAGCTACTTGGTTCAAGCTGGCTTTCGGTATCTCGAATAAGTAGCCGGACGTACTACACCCCAGGCGGTGTAGTACGTCCAGCTTCTTGGTTCAAGGTGGCTATCGGTATCTCGATGCACAAAAAAAAGAAACAAAAATGCACAAAATGCAATCGCTTCAACTTCCACTTCAATTTCTGTTTTGAGTCAAGAGTTAGTCGACTTAAAGTCACCTGGCGCTCTTCACTTCAGCGGTAGCTCCTTGGAAACAGTCGGAACATCAACCCTCAGAAAGGAGCCTCGGCTTCTATATAAAGGTTCAGGCTTAATTGCTATGCACACTTCTGGGCCCTATAGCTCCCACACCTCCATTGCATCATCAACACAGTGACAACCTGCCTCCCTCTCCCTCTGAACTGGAGCTGGGAGGAGGAGGATAGCGCTTGATTAGTAGGCTTGTGCAATCAGAGGTTGTGTGTGAAGAGGTACGTACAACCATACATTAATGGCTTGTTGGAAATAGAAGTCGTACTCAAGAACAATGGGGAGGCTTCATCCCCCCGGCTCACTGACTCGCCGGTCGCTGAGACCCTTGGGAGCGGAGACAACCTGCTGTCAGGTGTGCAGCGTGGCAGTCAACCCGTTCAGCACGGGCACGCTGTGTCTTAAGGTTCTGTAAAATGGGGGGGGGGGCTCTAACCATTAAGCACCTTGTTGTCCTTGATGAGTATCCTGTGCCACCTGAGAACGGCTGGGTTTGTCCTGATTTGCTTGTGTTCACACAAACGCATGCATTCGATCGAACCATGTGTCACACAAGGCACTGTTGAGAGACGTTTGGCCTGATATGCTTCAGGCCTGTGTTGTGTTATCGGGGCACTCCCATGAGCCGCTTTCTACAAAAAAAAAAAAAAAAATACACAACTGTATCTGTTAATTATAGCTTCACATTCTTAAAGTTACTCTGGAATATAAAGAAATGCTCTATTACGTAAAATAAAAAATTGGTTGGACCATAAGTGGCACTTTCTCGAAATGTATTTGATCAGACGCTTTGACAATCTTAACAATACTGAAGTATTTGACAGTGGTGTGTGTTGCATGCACACTTAAAGTGATCGGGAAACTCTTCACTTTTGTTTAGGAAATAGGAAATCGTGGGAGTCTTTAAATATGAAGCCTAGTAACCCATCCTCCTTCCATCATGACAAGGTTAAAAAAAACAGAGAAAAAGAGGAGGACGTGGTTCACCGTGAACATCTGTACATGAGTACTGGTAATTCCCCAGTTCTCAAGCCGGGGGAAACCAGCTTGTATCCATCCATGCTTGCAGTGGATGCTTAACTGTGCTGATAGAAGATGAATTGGGGCTAATTAACTTTACATTGTACAATCAGGGGACCATCTATGGTGAGCTCGAGCATACACACACACGCACACACGCACGCACACACACACACACATACACACACACACACACGCTTGCATACACACACACACATACACACACAGGCACGCACACACACACACGCACACACACATGCACGCATACACACAAACACACACACACACACGTAAGCATGCACGTACACACACAAACGCACACACACAGACACACGCAGATACACACACACACACACAAACAAACACACACACATAAATCAACCTAGAGGAATATGGAGGACAGGATAGTGACAGTCAGATGATATCTGCGTATTAAGCCAGGTGTCTTTGTTCAGCCTGAATGGACGTTGGTCGACGGGGACCGCTCTGCTTCTATTAGGCAGCAATGGCCGGCCATAGTCCCAGCACTGCAAAGGAGGAGCAGCGATAGCATCTGTTAGTCATTGTTTTGTTTTGGGTCCATGCTCCCACTGCTCCCTTTAAACCAGCTCAGCCCATGGAGCCACAAAACAAAAACTTTATCTCAATTGACAAACGATGAAATGAGGCGACGAAGCGAGTCGTCGGCTCGCATCACTTGTTAAACTGCGCGTGTGTCTCCGCGGGGTTGTGTTACGCAAAGAGAGAACTCAAACTCCACCAATAGTGTTGGGTGTAATTCCCACTGCAGGTGGTGGGGGTTTGGGGCTGGGGCGAGTTTTGAAATGGTGGCAAGGCGTAAATGTAGATAATAGAAGCAGATTGTTATCGGCGTCTCCCTCTCAAAGTAAATTGGGGTTGATCTCAGCCCTGACCTTCTGAATTCTTCCTCTCTTCTTATGTTGCCTCGCTCTCTATCACTCTCTCTATCTCTCTTACTCCCTCTCTCTCCCGCTTTCTCTTTCTCTCTCCCTCTCTCT
>OLKM01000056.1:283577-298577 GCA_900291075.1 Melanogrammus aeglefinus
TCTCTGCTCATCTCATCATCTCTCTCTCTCTCTCTCTCCCTCTCTCTCTACTCTCCCTCTCTCTCTCTCTCTCTCTCCTCTCTCTCTCTCTTCTCTCTCTCCTCTCTCTCTCTCTCTTCTCTCTCCTTTCCCTGGTCGGGTCTTCCAGGTCCTACACAGTCTGGAAGGCCTTGGACTGGGCGGGGATCATGACGGGCATGGCCCCCATGCGGGCCAGGTTAGCGGGGCTGAGCTTGGGGTTGGGCCCGGCCTTGGGTCGGGGGTCGAGGTGGGAGCCGGCCGTGTTGTTGGAGAAGGAGGAGGGGGGCGGGGTCAGCGCCGGCACGGCCGCCCGGGGCTCGGGTGTCCTGGCGGGGCCCGGGGCGTGGGCGTGGCCGGGGGGGGGCAGGGTGTGGCCGGGGTGCTGGAGGTAGGCCGGGGGCTGAGGCTGGCTGGCTTTCCCCTCCCGGAGTGCGGCCACGGCGGGCACGCAGGGCCGCTGGGCGCGGGGCTGCTGGGACGGCGGCGGAGGCGGGGCCCCGTGCACCATGGACTGGGTGGAGGAGGTGCCGGAGCGGGAGCTGCCGGAGCGGGAGGAGGAGAGGGAGTTGGGGTTCACCAGCTTGGCCTTGGGGGCCTCTGCGTCCTCCCTGGAAAAACAAAACAAAACAAGGAGGAGAGCCCAGGGGGGTTTAAAAGGTGATGGGTACACACACACACACACGCACGCGCACAACACACACACACACACACACACACACACACACACACACACACACACACACACACACACACACACACACACACACACACACACACACACACACACACTTCCCTCACTTTTTGATCTAACAATAACTGACGCAACAATCAAACACTCTCCACTTCCTACAAAGTTATCGCACGCGCGCGGGTGTGTGTGTGTGTGTGTTTGTGTGTGTGTGTGTTTGTGTGTGGGTGGGTGTGGGTGTGCGTGTGGCAGTGAATGAGTGTTTACATCACCGTTAATCCCCCCATGTATGAGGCGGACAGATGTGCACCTTGTGTTTCCCTGCCCTATTCCTCCCACCATCACCACCGCTGCTGCTGCCTACATTATTGATAGCCAAGTCATCCCGGGGAGCCTGCATAATTCATCCTGACTCCAGCAAAACGGCCACCGTGTGAATGCCGGAGCATCATGAATGAAAAAAAGGAGTAGAAGTAACATCTGCAACTGTGTCGGCATTCACAGTAGTACGGAGGCAGAGTATACGGTCGTGTGAATCCTCCAGGGGTTTTCCCCTTTTTCTTTTTTCTCGTTCACACTTTCTCTTTTTCTCTACAGCAGAGTTTCCAAACCGGTTGCAGATGCACGGGTAGGGTAGGTTCATTCAGGTTCACCCTCCGCACTTTCGTTCTCATTTTTATCACTTTTCTCGGGTGTTTGTGCGTGTCTGCGTGCATGTCGTCTGCCAGACCGTTGAATCTGGCCTATGGTTTTTGAGTCATACAGCATTCCGATGAATAGTGTCCATAACATTGATGCACATGCTCCCAAAATGAACACCAATTCCACCAGACAATGGTGAAGAGAATCAACCCTTCGGCAGCCATAACCTCACTGTGACATATTCCTAGGAACACATGATGCACTGTGCAGACGCACCTGATCTCGTTGGGCGTCTCCTCCTCCTCGTACTTCTTCATCTCCTTCTTGCGGAACACCAGCCACACGGTGAGGATGATGAGGAGCACGCCAAAGGACACGCACACCACGGCCCCGGCGACCACGCCCATCCCGCGCACGTCTGAAGACGAGCGCAAAATCATGCACACACACACACACACACACACACACACACACACACACACACACACACACACACACACACACACACACACACACATACACACACACAAACACAGAAGCGCCGAATCCCACGTAAACACATGCAGGCATGCACACACACAGCCACACACACACACACACAGACACACACAACACACACACACAAACACGCACACACAAAGACACAAACACGATCAATTAGTCTGTCGAGTAATCAGATCCTATCTATTCACGCTACCTTTGGGTCACACAGAGTTCTCTGCTGTCGTTGTGATTTCACTCACAGAAGAGGGTGGATAGGGGGAGAGCTGGGTGTGGGGGGGGGCATTTTAAAGGCTACATCTTAATCCGAGTAATGTCTGATTTATGCCATTCGCACGTCAAGCTGGAACGCGCGGGGGGAGGAGGGGTGGAGGAGGGGTGGGCGTGGGGGGTAGGGTGAGGCAGGGGGTGAGCGGGTACTGGGTGAAGGGAGAGGGAGGCATGGCATTCGTCAGAGCTCCTACTTGAAGGTTATTTCTGTCGTTAACGCGGTGGCGGGGTATAAAATAAAACATTATTTGTAGCGTTCGTTGCGCTGGGCTTTTTATAGATTTTTTTGGGTTGGGTTTTTATGGTTTTTTATGTGTTTCTTGGTGTCCAACATGTATGTGAAGAGCATGCAGAAACTGTGCAGCCTCTGACAGGAGAGGGTTATAAAGATAGAGAGACGTTTACGCTGTGTTTTTTATGACCCCTGAGGTCAGAGCTAGGCTTTCCTGACTCTGGCAGTCTGCGTCTGACCTATCCCATCCCATAATAACAGCTTGTAACATCCAGGAAGTCCTCAGAGGCTAGCAAACCATATAGTGGGAATGTGTGGTTTCAAGTGTAGTGAGCCGGACAATAGCTGATCACGTGAACCAGCCGCATTGGTGTTAGCGCTCCTGAAACACAAACAACTGTACATACAACAGCCAAACCACTGTTTCTCCCTTCCTCTGATTTGTCCTTTTCACAGTGTACGGGGAAGAGAGCGGTGTGCATTGTGCGATCCCAAGTGAATTTAGCGTACGAGAGACACAGCATCTCTTACTTTTTCTTTTTAAATGAACCCACCCCACTGTTTAAGTTTATTATTTGGTAAGCGTACAAGAGACACAGCATCTTTCACTTTTTCTTTTCAAATGAACCCACCCCACTGTTTAAGTGTATTATTTGGTGATTCATTTGAGCTCTGTTGAGATTATGTAGCTGAAACCTCAGCAAAATCTGTGAAATATTGGATAATCGTGTATCCCGGTTAATCATGGGTAATCATTTTACGCTAGAGTAATCTTTAGGAGGCCCACTGAGCATTCATTATTGACGGCACAGGAGGTCTGACGTATTGATGTACTGTTTATATTATTGTAATCGTCAACATAAATATTAAAACGGCACTATACTGTTTTTCAGAGGCTATGGAAATTTTCTCAGGAATAAAACATGCTCATCCATGAGTCAATCCACCAAGGGAATGTTTCTCTTGAAATCCCCCTGCCCCACTCATTCTCAGATGATAGAAAAATATATTTAGATATCATATATAACATTTATAATATATTACGATACAGCTATAACTGTATAACTCAAGCAACTAGATGTTTTAACAGGAAAACATACATAGTTGAGGATTGGGCTTTCTCTTTTGACAGCTTTGAAGGCTTGGGATGCAATGATAAAAGTAGCTTGAGGCCTGTATAAAATTGACCGAGATATGTACATATAACATAGTCCTACCTAACCGTAACCCTAATTGAGCTTCTATACGGGCCTCTAGCGTGAGGTTGCCCCCACCAGAGGCTGAGGTGATGGAGAGTGATAGACTCACAGTGCATCTTGACCTCCACGATGCAGCTCTCCTCTCCCACGTCGTTGCTCGCTGTGCATTTGTACACGCCAGTGCTCTCCTTGGTCAGGTTCTTCAGAGTCACGATCTCAGGATTTTTCAAGTCTGGTGGTTTTTTCCACACACATACATGGGCAAAGAGAGAAGTGGCGTGAGAGATGAAGATGACAAAGCTATCCATGACTATATTGTACAACAAATACAGATTATGGGAAGGCGTTATGGCAACACATGCGCACACATAAATGCACAAACTGCTTATTCCACACCTTTCGTTTATGTGTGTGCACACACACAGACACACACACACACGCACACACACACACACACACACACACACGCACGACATTTACCACCACACATTTACCACCACACATGGAAGCCCCCATGTCATTGGTTTGTCTGACCTAAACACCGTGCAGAATGTAGATTTGCTTGTGTTCATACTTGCGCTGCACTTACCTAGAAGGGCCATCGGGGGCAGCTTGCCAGCATACTTGCCCTTGTCCAGCAGACGCTCCCACTTGTAGAGGACGGGGTCCGAGCCGTCGCTGGACTTGCAGCTCATCTTCACGTCGGCCCCCTCCAGCAGCTTCCCCTCCATCCAGCACCGCGGCTTGGAGGGCTTCACTGCACGGGAGACACACAAACACACGTATTTATATATATATATACACACATACACACACGTACAGCCACAACCACATAAACACTCGCATACACACACACACACACACACACACACACACACACACACACACACACACACACACACACACAACACATACACACACACACACACACACACACACACACACACACACACACACACACACACACACACACAACACACACACACACACAACACACACACACACACACACACACACACACACACACACACACACACACACACATATTCACACATCCACACACACACAAACAAATATTCACACATACACACACACACACACATTCACGTATAAAAACCCACACACACAGACACACGCACGCACGCACGCACACACACACACACACACACACACACACACACACACACACACACACACACACACACACACACACACACACACACACACACACACACACACACACACACACACAGTTCAAGCTCAGTTTACCCCATGTTGTTCCCCTGCCACATTATGAATGTGATATCCTTATTTATTCCAGGAGAGCCGGTACAAGGGTGGGTGTTGTTGCATTTCATTACTTTTAATTACTTCCTTCATTACGCAAAAGGGAAAACTCTTCTGTTTATGCGTATAATTAATTTGTTTCTATGCATTTCTTTGTGTTCTAAAAGTTTTCGCGAGTTAACCGGAGACACGATGAAATCACAAAGGCTCCTTAACACACAAGAACAACACTAGCTGCACAATGCAGCGCAGACTGGGAGATCACTATTAATGCTGTTTGAGCTGGGCTCAGCCCCGCAGACAGGGATGACATGTGCTGTTCATTAATAATAAAGCCATTTGTTTTGCAGGAACCGGCTGCGCTTCAAAAGTCTTGCCGAGAGGACGATAGCTGCTAGGTGCCGAGTGGGTGACACCACGCCGCAGAGAACGCTGAGCCTAACGTTTGAAATATGAACCGCAGGTAGACTCCCGGATAAGGTCCAACAGGGATGACAGTTACACTCGCTGGTATCTCAGATTCCCTGATCTGAAGTGATCTGATCAAAGGGGTGGGAGGAATGAGAGATTACGATGCAGCCCCCCCAGATGGCTGACTGAAGATGCAATCAAAGTGATGTCACTGAGTGTTCAAAACATGACATGTGACATCAGGAGTGCGATCGCTCGTAACCCCGGTTTTACCGCAGACGGGCAGTGCACCTTGGTTAGAGTCTTATTGTGTTGGCGCGACCTCATTGAAGTTGTGATAAAAGTCCTGAACGATACTTTTTTCTTTTCTCCAGCGCTCCATTAATCTTCCCGGCAATCTAATTGAAACACGTCCATCCATGCATAATGTGGTTCCCATGGATTTTTCTGTCTCACCGTTTCCAAATAGCGTTGGACACGTCTGTGAATCCTTTTGTTGACCAGAAAATTGCCTTTGACATTTCAGTGCCACTTGCAAACTCCCCCCCCCCTCACCTGCACTGACACTGCCAAGTGCAAGTCTGCACTTTTACAAAACATTGGAGAGTCAGAGATGGGTTACTGTGTTTAGGCTGATGCAGGCGATATCGGCCTGATGTATGTCTCTGGTAACTCCTTGTTGAATGGGTGTTAAGGTCATCGCCATAATCAAAGGTACAGCCATATATATATTTTTGTGAAGAGAGAGAGAGAGAGAGAGAGAGAGAAGAGAGAGAGAGAGAGAGAGGAGAGAGAGAGAGAGAGAGAGAGAGAAGAGAGATGAGAAGAGAGAGAGAGAGAGAGAGAGAGAGAGAGAGAGAGAGAGAGAGAGAGAGATCCTCTCCTGCTGCATGCTGGCCCCCCACAGCCCCACTGTGCCAGGAGTCCACTCTCGTTAAATGAGTTGAGCACAAACGTGGCTAGGGATGATATTGAATTAATTCAAGCAATTTACAACTCAGTGGGTATGAAAAATACAAAAGAAAGTTAAGGAGAGAGCTAAGATTGTCTCCCAAAAAATAAATAAGTTTTATCCCACAGCATGTTTATTTTCTTGCAGGTTGTACAACCTTTAGTGTCTTTCCTTTCGCTAGCAAAAAAGAAAAATGTCCAGACAAACCAACCAAACAGACATCTCCTAATGGCCCAGGGGTCAGAGGTCACTAACATCTGTTAGTGACCTCTGGTGTGTGTGTGTGTGTGTGTGTGTGTGTGTGTGTGTGTGTGTGTGTGTGTGTGTGTGTGTGTGTGTGTGTGTGTGTGTGTGTGTGTGTGTGTGTGTGTGTGTGTGTGTGTACAGTCAGTGTGTGTGGGTGTGTACGTCACCATGTGTGTGTGTAAGTCAGTGTGTGTGTGTGTGTGTGTGTGTGTGTGTGTGTGTGTGTGTGTGTGTGTGTGTGTGTGTGTGTGTGTGTGTGTGTGTGTGTGTGTGTGTGTGTGTGTGTGTGTGTACGTCAGTGTGCGTGTGTGTATGTCGTTGTGGAACATGTGTGTGTCAGCTTGCGTGCATGTGTGTGTCAGCTTGCGTGCATGTGTGTGTGGGCGTGCGTCTATGTGTGTGTGTGACCATGCGTCTATGTGTGTGTGTGACCATGCGTCCTATGTGTGTGTGTGACCATGCGTCTATGTGTGTGTCTTACCCAGCACTATGAGGCTGATGGTGGTCCACTCGTACTTCCCGCCGTTCTTCACTTTGCAGCTGTACTCCCCAGAGTCGGTGAGGGTCAGGTCGCTGATGAGCAGCGAGGCATCCCCCCTCAGGTAGTCCCCGCCGAAGCCCATGCGTCCCCGGTCCGCATCGTTGGGGTCGTACACCCGGCCGGCGAAGTAGGTGATCAGCTACGGAGATGGATAGTGATTTATCCAAAGGTTAAAACAAGGTAATGGGTTCGATGCCCGGTGTACGCCGCATAACCTGTTAGTCATTCCCTGAGCAAGATGTCCCCACCCCTATACCTGCTCCTTAATGCTGTGTATTAGGATAAAAGCGTCCTTAAATAAATTGACGAATTATAAATAGTAGGCCAAAATATGAACACGCTCGGATGTGTGCTTGTCAAACGCAGGATTAAGTGTCGTCAGAAACATAATGTAGGTCACCTTGTTCAGATGGATACTGTGTTGCTGCTCTTATTATAGATGAACCGTTGCGAGTTTGCTCTGTTTGCGCTGTAGAAGAAAAGCCCAGGTCCTGGGAAAACTATTTTAAATGCACTTAACTTACAAAATTCATTCAGCAATTTCGTTACATCTTCATCCTCCTGTTATTTATAAATGTATTCATCAGGCAATAATCCAAAGCAAAAGCAACACACCTTTGGATAAAGTTGGGCACCAGAACAATACCAGGACAATACCTGTGTGTACCAGCGTGTGCGTTCAGTGTGTGTTTGTGTGTGTGTGTGTTCATTTTGTGTTTGTGTGTGTGTGTGTATGTCTGGTTGTGTGTGTATGTGTTCATGTGTGTGTGTGTGTGTGTGTGTGTGTGTGTGTGTGTGTGTGTGTGTGTGTGTGTGTGTGTGTGTGTGTGTGTGTGTGTGTGTGTGTGTGTGTGTGTGTGTGTGTGTGTTCAGTGTGTGTGTTCAGTTGGTTTGTGTGCATGTGCTCAGTGTGTGTGTGTGTGTGTGTGTGTGTGTTCAGCGAGTGTGTGCGTCATCCTTGTATGCGCGTGTGTGCTCAGTGTGTGTGTGTGTGTGTGTGTGTGCTCAGCGTGAGTGCGTGTGTGTTCAGTGGGTCCTCATGACTCACCACCCTCTGCCGGTTGGTGGGCTTGAGGAGGAGCCACTCGATGTCCAGAGTGGGCTCGTCGCCAGGCCAGTATTGGTGGTGGCAGGGCAGCGTGGCGTTGTCCCCGACGACTCGCTTCATCTCCGTCTGAGCGCATGTCGGTCATCGTAATGGCTACGACCAGGACTGTGGGTAGAGGAGAAGGGGGGGGGGGGGGGGGTCAAAATATTCAGGGGGTGTCAAAGGATTGCCTCAAAAACCACGACAAATCATTTAAAATGTGCTGATTGAAGTATTAAAGTAGAGTATAAAATATGATGAATTTATTCTAAGGAGCATTCGAGTACGGTATGGTCAACTAAAGGAGGACTGTTGGCCCAAAAGAGCGGAGGGACAAGGAATGGACCAATGGACACTTGACACCAGGTACCAATGGATATTTGGATGTTTGCTTTGATATTTTCAACATTTATAAAGTTGTAAATGTGACAATATATCTGTCCCATAAAACCACCATCTGCCTGTCTCTTTTAGAAGGCCACAGCTCAAAGTCAGACAATATTGTTTGTTCAAAAGATCACAGAGACAACACTTCTAGCGATGCATGTGTGTGTGTGTGTGTGTGTGTGTGTGTGTGTGTGTGTGTGTGTGTGTGTGTGTGTGTGTGTGTGTGTGTGTGTGTGTGTGTGAATGTGTGTGTGTGTGTGTGTGTGTGTGTGTGTGTGTGTGTGTGTGTGTGTGTGTGTGTGTGTGTGTGTGTGTGTGTGTGTGTGTGTGTGTGTGAATGTTAGACTGAATGTTAGAGTCCAGACCTCGAGAGCCATA
Organism: Melanogrammus aeglefinus; assembly: GCA_900291075.1. NCBI lineage: Eukaryota > Metazoa > Chordata > Actinopteri > Gadiformes > Gadidae > Melanogrammus > Melanogrammus aeglefinus. The sequence goes on from OLKM01000056.1 coordinate 292,420, forward strand.
GTTCAGGTAAATGAAAACGCTGAGCCAAAGGTAATCAATAGCACATAAAATGGTTGATTGCGAAGGGACTGGTGGTATGCGACGGAGATGAGTCAATGAATTGAATGACGCGATTTAATAAGCAAAATAAAGTAGCCCCTCTAACCATTCAATGCAAATCCCTCAAACAAAACAACACATCATTTTTTAAATTTCTCCTAATTCTATGTTGGCACAAAGGACGGTATACGACAACAGACCGCTGCTTGGTTTGAAAAGCAAACAATGGGAGCGATTGAAAGGCGACCCCAGAATGACAGAAGGCACTGGCAGTGGGGACTGGGACTGGGGTGACCATAGAGAGCGGGGATAAAAGCCTGGAGGTTGGACTGAAATCCTCCAGCTTTTATTTGGTGGCTCATGCTCCTTTGAACAGCGATCAACAGTATGGACTACAATGTCCTGGCTGGACACCATACAGAGCACAAATAGAATGTGTGTGTGTGTGTGTGTATGTGTGTGTATGTGTGTGTGTGTGTGTTTTGGCCCGCTGCGTGTGTTTCCATGCTTGCGCGGTGGTGGCAGGGTTGGCCTATCAGCCCCAGGGAGTGATTGGTTGTGGGGGGGGGGGGGGGGGGGGCAGATAAGTGATGCTGGTGTTTGGTGCTGATGCTGTTGGTTGTGGTGGAGGGGGGGGAGTCGGAGAGTCAGGGGAGAGGTGGGGAGGTTCATGATGTGTTTGGCGGCTGAGCGAGAGCTCAAAGGAAGCGCGGTAGAGGCTTTGTTCCTCTGAAGTGGATGCCCTGGGGGTAAGTCGTGCTCCAGTAAAATTCTCCCTCCTCCACCACCACTTCCAGCTCCTCCTCCTCCCTCCCTCCCTCCCTCCCTCCCTCCCTCCCTCCCTCCCCTCCCTCCCTCCCTTCCTCCCGACAACCCCCCCTTCCCTCCCAACCCCGTGGACTTGCAGGACCAATTACGGCCGAGCGATCTGCCGTTGGGTGAATGCGCAGCGAGCAGTTGGACCCTGTAACCCACGAAACCGTCCAAATTCCGGCTGCTAGTCTGTCTTACACAAACACACATACACACATGCACGTACACATATACACAGAGGCCTACAGCCTTTACGTCAGGAAATGTTAAGCTTTATGGAAGGAATCTTAAAGCTACCAAACCTAGAACATGATGGTGGTGTGGGAGGTGGGGATTTGATGATATTTTAGCCCGGAGCTCATTTCCTAGAGAGATACTCCCTCCTTACGACACAAGCCTATGTTTCTCCTCTAGTGCTAGGGACACACTCATCAGGGGGAGGAATATTCAGCAGTTGGGGCGGGGGGGGGGGGGGGGGGTCAGGGGCCTCTCGCTGGAGGACGGAGTGTCCAACAGTCATTACCATTTGATGGGTTGTGTTAGCAATATGCTAGCTTCCTCGGGGGTAACTCCGACATTATAATTAGATCCTGTATACATTCTGTGATGCCTTTAAGGGTTTGTGTTGTTGTGTAGTTTAAGTTTGAAAAACAATTGGTGAACCACGTGAGAATTTGTTTGGATACAATTATAACAATTATAAATATCAATAGTAAAAATACCAATCTTTACCAACTGTGTTAAAATCATAGACTATAATGAAAATAGGACTGCCCAAACTTACTCACAAGAACGCAGAGGTGGATTGTAAATATAAAAAAGCAAGGAATGTAAATTAAACATGGGACATAGCAGGGTCAAGGACGCTGGTGGTAAAGTGGGAGAATGTTTTAAGTGTTCTGTTCCTAACTGAGGAGTAGTCTCTCACACCAGGGAGGCTTGCTGGAGTTCACACAAGTTAACTTCAGATTAGGGGCCGTAGTAGGGCCCGATGGGGCCCATGCTGGAGAATCTCATACAAGAGGATTAAAAATTCATGACAGGGCCTGAGGCCATTCCTATACTGGGATTCATTTGAACATAACGTCTATATGTAGTATTGTTTAAGGAATTACAATAATAAACATAGGCCTATATACTAAAGACATTTCGGAAACAAAAAGGCTTGAATTCAAACAACTGAATTCCATTCACAATTGTTGTTTTTGATGAGATATGGTGTGCAACATGAAGCATGCTGTGAATGAAAATAAGTATCAGTATCAAATCAGTATGATCTGTTTGTGTTTGCACAATGGCCAAAAATCTAAACTGAGTAATTGGCTGTGATGCAATTCATCACAAGTTAATCAGGTTAGATTAGATGGCACCACATCTATTTTCTCCGTTGGAGAGAGTGGAGAGTTTTGCATATGAAGTGCATGAGCGATGTGTACGGTACGACGAGCAGGCACAAGCGGCAGTGTGAGCGACGCAACTTGCTTTAAATGAACGATATTAGCATGCTGCTAATGAAGGAAAAGACGTGCCACGGCTGTGCCTCAAACATACCCCACCAGCACTATTGTGAATCTCAATTCCCTTGGAAATGGCGAAAAAGGCTTTGAGACGGTTGAATGGGGTACACAAACGCGGCTTGTTTGTTCGTACAAGTGCTTCATGTAGGCCTACGGCGAAGTAGGTTAAAGATCTACTTCTGGACGTCAAGCAGAACACACCGGGGCCTATTCCCAGAGCTGTCATCGTAGAACAAACACAGGTGTCACTCATTATACTAATTACGCTTCTTCTACAGTTTTGGTACAAGGGCATATAGTTTGTGGTCAATGTGTGATGTCTTCACTACCTTAGTGCATGGCCCGTGCCCAGAAGAAGCTGACCCATAATAACCCTTATGAGCGACATCAGCGTTTGTCCTACGATGGCAGCTCTGTGCGAAGGACAGTGACGAAATAGCACAAGGTACCAGGAGGTATTGCAGAGCATCCACAGCAATAATAATAATGAACTTCGGGATGACAATGCACCACTCTGGGAGAAAGGGCGTCACGGATGATGTGATACACGTCCCAGTCTGAGATTAAGCTGTCCGACCAATACAATACCAGTTCGGAGACGGCTTGGTGCGTTTGCATCAAATTGCATCAGCGACAGCAACAACGACTGAGTTCTTTACCTCTGCACACCTTTCGATTGAGCAACTGGGACTCCATGAACAGATATCGCTTCATTGTTTGTTATGTTCTTCAGTTTTTTTGTCTGCTTTGCTTTGTGATTTTTTTCACCTAACGTAGGCTTTTCTGACTCCCCACAAAAAGGCCCACACAAACGCTCTGAAAGCTAGTTAACTTTTCCCAAAGAAAGTGGAGAGTAAAGAGAAAGAAAAAAAGAACTGAGCTCAGGTACAGGATCACAGGCAAACTAGAGAGAAGGAAATATGGCATCGGCTTATATACCAAATAAATAAACCAAAAGACGAAAATGAAGGCATGAATATATCTGTCAGAAATAGATACAAGGGTTCTGCTGTTGCTGTTACAGTTTGAAAAGAAATTGGAGAAACACGTGAAATGGGATAAAATATAAAATTATAAATATACTATAGCTTTCTGTGGCTTTTATCTACACTGAAAAAAGAGACATTGGGCCCTATCTTGCATCCGGCGCAAGTGACTTAGGCTGCATCCGAATACTCGTACTTGCATACTATATAGTATGGCATTTTGTAGTATGTGAAAAATCTAGCGCGTCCGAATACTCTAGTATGCATTCTGTTAGTACGGAAGGTCGTTTCCGAATGCATACTACCGCCAAAGTGAAACCACGGACCACACTACGCTATCCACAATGCAAACCGGAGTCTGGTAACAAAACGAAGAAGAGATGGCTGACCCGACACCGCCAACATATCCATTATATATATATATCCATATATTATGTATAATATATATATAATATATATAAGATATCCATTTCAAGAGCCATTTTGCGTAGAAAGAGACATTTTTTTTATTCAATAGCAAACGATAATGAGACGGAAAACAGGTAAATTTTGCCGCACTATGATCTGTTTGTGTTTGCAGATAGCCGTACAATCTAAACTGAGTAATTGGCTGTGATGCAATTCATCACAAGTTAATCAGGTTAGATTAGATGGCACCACATCTATTATCTCCGTTGGAGAGAGTGGAGAGTTTTGCATATGAAGTGCATGAGCGACGGTACGACGAGCAGGCACAAGCGGCAGTGTGAGCGACGCAACTTGCTTTAAATGAACGATATTAGCATGCTGCTAATGAAGGAAAAGACGTGCCACGGCTGTGCCTCAAACATACCCCACCAGCACTATTGTGAATCTCAATTCCCTTGGAAATGGCGAAAAATCTTTGACCGGTATAAATTAGGGAATGATCTTGCGCCCCAAGGGGCGGTTCGGCGGAAGGAGGAGGCGTGTGTTCTGGCGTCAGCGAAGCAACAGCGACTGAGTTCTTGACTCTCTGCACACCTTTCGATTGAGCAACTGGACTCCATGAACAGATATCGCTTCATGTGTTTGTTAAGTTCTTCAGTTTTTTTGTCTGTGTTTGCTTCAGTGACTTTTTTTAAGTGGCTTTCATGCCCAGAAAAAGTGCCCATACATAACGCTATGAGCGACATCAGCGTTTTCCTACGATGGCAGCTCTGTGCGAAGGACAGTAGACGAAATAGCACAAGGTACCAGGAGGTATTGCAGAGCATCCACAGCAATAATAATAATGAACTTCGGGATGACAATGCACCACTCTGGGAGAAAGGGCGTCACGGATGCATGTGTACAGCGTCCCAGTCTGAGATTAAGCTGTCCGACCAATACAATACCATTCATAATAATATATAAAAGAATATTTTGTCCTGCTGAAACAATTACACGGCGATTTCCTCCCAAGCCGCTTTCACGGAAGCAATTTTGGGTGGTTTCTCCCATCCCCATATAAAGCCAAGTCGCGTTCTTTGGACTGCTCTGACAAGCACATCGGTATTTTCTGTGGTGAACCTTTCATTGCGTGCGCCCTGGCAAAACCCGCCATCATAATAGCAACCCGCCATGGAACATGCGCCGATCGTTCTTAAAGGGGAATGCGAAAAAAACGCTCTGATCAGGTTCATGCAGCGATTACGACGGCCAAACCAACTACGGGTAAATATGGCATCGGCTTATATACCAAATAAATAAACACAAAAGCCGAAAATGAAGGATGTCAATTTATCGCCTGTCAGAAATAGATACAGGATACCTGACGAAAGAATCGAACCACAAAGATACTTGCACTATTGCGCTTTCCCACTGTGGCTTTTATCTACACTGAAAAAAGAGACATTGACACAATTAATCTCCTTTCCCTATATACTGTTAATGATCAACACTGATTGTAAGTAGGCAAACACTAAAGAAAATGTGCATTAATTTAGTCATGAAAAATGTATAGGGGAAGCCAAACATATCCTCTGTTTCTTAACACAGAGAATACTCTTTTAAATGTTAACAGTCATTCACCATCACGTATGGCTTTATATCAGTAAACATACTCTTGTAAGTTGTACAGAAATAAACAGGCACACACACGCACACAAACACATGCACGCACACTAACCTACATGTGGACCAATGCACACAATCTCATTCATATTGATAGAAAAGCTATACTTGCACACAATTATGCATTCCCTTGGAGCGAACGGAAATGACTTTCTACACACGCACGCACGCACGCACGCACCTACGCACACCTACGCACACCCACACACACACACACACACACACACACACACACACACACACACACACACACACACACACACACACACACACACACACACACACACACACACACACACACACACACACTTTATATAGCTACATCTCACAGAGCTTTAGGTAAAGCACATGAAAGTGAGCGTATGGATCGGACACATGAGCATGTGTGATATGTAGGGGCCATTATCGATCGCACATCCACTCATGTGAGGACATATTTTAGCCCCCCTCCACCCCCCTCTCCTCCTCGTTACACAGCCACTCTCCCCACACACAAGAATACACACACAATGTTGCAAATTTGTGTTCATGGGATGAAGAACACAAACTTTTTGGATTGATTGTGAAGGGTTTATTTAAAAAGAGAATGGTTTTCCATCATCTATTTTTCTTGCTATAGTCCATGTAAATTGAGACACTATCAGACAAACTTCAGGTTTTTACACGTAATTTGCTGACTTTGCATTTCTGTACAAAAATGATAAATTGAAGCCATGCAGCTCTGATCAAT
>OLKM01000056.1:301077-311077 GCA_900291075.1 Melanogrammus aeglefinus
CAGGGGCAGGGTGAAATATTAAAGCAATTAGGCTTGGCTCCTGGTTAATAATGGGGTCCATTCAAAATAAAAGTAAAGGTATTTCAGATTATGGGTGGTGTGTTTGTTATTGCTGCCTTTATGCTATATCTAGGAACGTGAAAGGGAATACATTAAGTACCTTTATGGAATGGAGGGAAGCTTTTAAAAGGAAAACATTGTGGGGTTTGCTGGAGGCTGTGAATTCCTTTAGAAAGAATTGTATAGAAGGTTGGATTTGAGGGAAAAACAATAAGACGAAGACAGATGGTCATTAAGAATATCAGCTTTTCTCTTCAGAAAAGCCACTGCAGTGATGACAGTTGAAAAATATAGTGAAGAAGTAGAAAAAGGTTTTTAATGTGTAGGGAATACAAGCCCTGTGGAACATATTGTGCCGGCACTTTCAAATTCTTAGTTAAACTTAAAAAGATTGAAATGATGGAGTGGGAAGGTTATAATTACAATATAGATGGAGGTGTGATGTTGCTTTACTTTATGTATTTGTCGAAGATAGATAGACATGCTTGATAGATAGACATGATAACATAAAGTCCAACCATTATTTGGTTGAAGGGGAACAGAAATCATTAAAGGTATCATTGGATTGGTGTCATTAGTGTTTTTTATGCATAACTTCTTTCAGATATACTTTTTCCCATTTTCTATTATTTTTGTTTCTTACATTTTTCTTACTGATCACTGGATCATCTCATTGTTAAACTGAAGACACTTTTCTGCTAAAAATCTTTAAAATGAAACAATACGAAACCAGACCATTCATGTCCCAGTAAGTACTTGGCTTGTTTGTCTTGCTTCATCTATATTCTTAAGGAACAAGGCGTGTCCCAACTGTCAGACATGGGGCTTAGCGCACTAATGGGTTTCATGGCATTTGATGAAAAACACAAAAAATTGCTAAGTTGATTAGAGCAACGTCCATTGTGCAGGGAGATTTATTGGGAGCAGGCCATCTTAAGAGAGGCAATAGCATTCCTCGCATTAGCAAGAGGGACCGCATAAAGTTGGAACTCGCCCCTAACTAGAAATATACACGCGAGTCCTGTGACTGTATGTTATGTAAAAGATCATAAAAATGATGTATGGAACAGCGGTAACTTTGATGGTGCTACCATTAGAATGAATGATATTTGGTTGACCTCTTTTAGTGGCTTAGGGAAATGGTTTGTGATTTCATTGGCTGGGTGGAATTATGGCTAAGCTAGGGTCTTTAATTAGCGTCAATTGATGGTGGTTTAGCTTTATTCGTTTATTCAATATCATTATCATCTTCACAGCAATAGCCATTGCACTCTCCGATGCATTGGTGTGATTCCCTCCGTTGAAAATAACATGACTTCTGAAAAAAACCCTGGCATATTAATGACCTATGGCAAATAGTGTTTCATTTTATTTGCTATACGATGGTAGGTCTTTGGTAAGTGTATGGATTTGGGACTTTGGGTGAATAACACTAATAAGTCAATTGTATCAAGATTGTGTTCTCATTTCTCGAAGTGGCACATTTGATGTTGTTTATAATCCTTGAGCAAACTGAACATCCTTGAAGACAATATTGAAAAAAAAAACCTGAATACAAATCAGTGGACTATGTTATTAAAAAAGCATCACTCATCCCGATTTAACCATTTAGAGCTGGAGTGTGAAGTCGCAGAGGGCAAAATAAAATGAGTCATAGAGAAAAACAGAATAAGAGAAAACATCTGTACAAACCGACACACTCAGACACAAAGACACACACCAAGATAAATACACACGGTGAGTATTTACTTTCGGTAAAACACTGAATATCATCTTGTTTGCTCCACTGTATCACTATTCACACCAGTGGGTCGTGCTAATAAGCCGGTTCATACGGACACCCTAACATAACAGGCTGGCGTTTGGACCTCAAGGTTCCAGCCTTTGACACACAACCACACAGAAACACGACCGGACATATTCCCTTGGCTACCCTTGTTGATTACAACAGATGGATTAGTACCCTGGGAATCTGGACCCTGCCATCCACACACACACACACACACACACACACACACACACACACACACACACACACACGCACGCACGCACGCACGCACACATGCACGCACACACACACACACACACAACACCAAACACACACAGACACGTGCACACACACACACACACACACACACACACACACACACACACACACACACACACACACACACACACACACACACACACACACACACACACACACACACACACACACACACACCGAACCCACACTTGCACCATACACACAGACACAGATCTCAGCGGGCCTGTGAAGGTCTTCCCCCCGTATGGCCCCTTCGCAGCCCAGATGGACCGAGCGTCGTAGCACCAGCTTCTCATTAATACGTCTAATAATGACACGACAAATGAGGAAATCGCAAAAAGCGTTCATTGGCCGGTAGTGATTACATCATGGGGTTGGATGAACTGCGGTACAGCCTCACGTTGCTGCTGGCCCACATCGCAGCAGACGGAGGCTGTCCTAGGCAACGTGAGGCTGGGTGGGCGGGCCGGCTGGAGGTCTGACTCAGTGAGGAAACATATGCATATTAGTGTATTTAACTCAGATAATTAGGTGTGTGTGTGGGGGGGGGGGGGAGAAAATAGAAATGGAAATGCGTGAGTGGATGTTCTTGTTCAATTTTCCACATCCTGAGTGATGCGGTGCCAACACGTGCTCTCTGTTTACCGGCGCCCTCCCCCTTGCTTTGACACACAGTTGGCACAATTGCAAACAGACACACACTCACATAGACACGCATACATTCACTTACACACACACACGGGTTGCATTAAGCCAATCGGGGTTCATCCTGTGCCGGTTCAGGCAGGTCTGACAGCAGGAGGGAGGGAGGGAGGAGAGATTGGAACCAGATGAACGTTCAGCCTCCCCCTGTTTACGCCCCGCCGAGGACCCAACTCTGTCTCTTACTCTCTCTCTCTCTTTTTCTGACTCTCTCCCTCTCCGTCTATCTCCACGCTCGCTTCGTTCCCCGCCTCAAACTAATTGGCTCCCTGTACAGAAGAAAAACCCCTCATTCCTAAAACTGAATGTGAAAAGAATGCATAATGTGCCAAGGCAAAATACTCCGTCTTCATAAAGCTGAATGAAGGACAAAAGAAAGAAAAAGGGAATAAATTACCCCTTTTTTGACAGCATGTGGGCGTGTCACAGATTCGTTCTCGTTAAAATAAAATTTTTACTGTTCAAATGGCAGTCGAGCAGAGATCAACAAAATGCGAGGACAAATTCCTATACTATAATGCTTAAATGATAGTCCACGTGGGTGAGGATAAAGAGGAGGCCAGGCGGCCAAAAAAAACCTCTAGGGTCTGGGGGTCGGAAATTCCAGGCATGCCTTTCGGGAGAGATAAGGGTCACGGCACCACACAGGAGATAACGGACGTGTAAGGTTTCCCATCATGCAACACGCCATCCCTCTTCACATTCCACTGCAAAAAAAGAAAGAAAAAAGTCAGAGAACAATTGTGCTCAATTTAAACACAAAGTTCCCATTTGGATTAATACAGTATGTGCACTGCAAAGAAATGTGTGTGTTGTTGAGCTAGTGTGTGTTAGTGTGGGTGCTGTGTGCACAAATAATAACGAATATGAGGACCCGCCAGTCTGGCTTATGAACCCCCAAACAAATGGGTTGACTGGCTAACGGTGGTGAGCAGTGCCCAAATACAATTTTGATAAACTCTCAGTGGGGGCTGGCTCTCTCAGAACATTTCATCTTAAAAAACACAAACAAACCACAAAAACACAAACACACTCCCCCCCCTGCCGCTTGCGACGGATTTAGCATAGAACCAACTAGTTGTAAATAACTCAGGATTGGTCAGCCGGGGTCGCCCGGATAAGGCTGGATGGGTTCAAGGGTCATTAGCCGTGACAATATCCATGGTGCATCCCGGCATTAAAACGGGTACCGCTTGATGGATTGACCGTGTTCAGGCAGGAGTGTCTACCCACTGGAGGGGAACCAGCAGCTCTAACACTCTGATGTATTTAACCCAGCCGAGAAGGTGTGCTCAGTCTCCCTGGAGGCAAGTTAACGCGTGTCTAGTTAGACTCGTCAACTGCTTTAGATTCATTGGAGACCTGGGTTTCCATTAGCGAGACTGCTGCATCGCATCCGAATCTAAGGGGTACATCTCCGCTTCGTGTGCCTGTGAGCGTTTCAGTCAAAGGCAGAGGCAGAGAGAGGGTCATGTATCGTAAAGAATTGTACAGACACAATTTCTGTGTATTATTAAAAGTCCCGGAGTGAGGAAAAGAAGATGAACAGAAGAACAACAAAGACAAGGAGATTCAATTTAACATTAACAGGATATTTGACAAAGCGATACGGAAACCGATATCTGTCCATCGGAAGTCTGTCCTTCTCTCGCCTCTCAGTGCGAAACTTCTGTTACTGAAATGTATATCATTTCCTTCAAAACATTATTCTAAGTCCCGCCATCCCTCGTGCGGATAGCGCACATTCGGAACACCCTGTTCCAGGCGTTCCATGGCGAGATAAGAATCAAGGCTGGATTCTAACGTCGGGACCGACGGATACCATCCCATAATTCATCCTCCTCGTGTTGCTTCGTCTCGGGAATCAAACCCGTCTCCAACATGTCCTCCAGCTCACTCCCCTGAGCTGCCCAATCCCAATCTCTGAGCGGAGCTCAGAGAGCAGCGGAAGATGAGCGCGAGTCGCTGGTGTGTATCCGACGCGACGCTATAGGTCATCCCAGGGGGGGGACGGGGGGGGGGGGGTTGGGGGTTGGGGTCACACGCCCTGACAGGGTCAAATGTTCAGCGGTGACAATTAATGAGCTGACATGAACCATGCCTCTTGATGAGGTCTTCCAGCCGAGTGTTCAGGGTCACCCGTAAACCAGAGCATTTGCTGCTGTATTTCAGGGGGAGGATTGGTGGCTACATGAATGTTGCTCATGTTCTTTTTCTTTTGGGCAGCCAATGATTGTGTGATTGTGTGGGTGGCGGGAAGGGCTAGTCAATGGGAAGAAAACAAGGTGCAGCGTTTTGAAAACATAAACCAAATTGTTGTATCGAAGGCGGAAAATATGTCCAATATTTTGTTGATTATAGGAAAGATGAGTTATTAATAACTCAATGTTAAGATTCATTGAAATAAGTATTTTCCTAGCTCGTCCCCAAACAATGTTTTGCTATACCGGTAATAATATCTCATATTCTCAAATCTCATATCCGTTGTGTTGTGATGTACGAATACAGTTGACTTTCAACATTGGCAGTCTGAACATGTGTAATATTTAACCCACGTCCTATATCCCCTGTTTTTTCTTTGACACAAACACTGTTAGGTTCAACATCTTGGTTCAATTGCACCCCTGCATTGACCTTGAACCGTACAGGTGCAACAGTACACCCAGTTAGTTGGATTACATTTCAGCCACAACATTTTGAAAAAGATGTAGAGTGCATAAGTGCTTATATTGTGTTAGACCTGTCAGTGTTACTTTAAGTGGTGGCGGTGGCAGTGGTGCTGGTAGTAGTGGTGGAGGGGGGGGGGGGGGTGGTAGGGATGGTAGTAGTGGTAGTGGAGTGGGTGGTAGTGTTACTAATCATGTCCTCACTTGATGTCTAAACAGATCTAAAAGCACAAAGAATAGTTTCCTTTATCTAATTATTTTATCAACCTTTCCAACCGATTCTGTAAGGTTCATTTAGAGATCAGACATGGTGTTAGCTTAGAGGCACCTTCACACCATCAGTGGTGTAGGTGGGATCTGCAGGGCATAGACTCCTATTGAATCCCAATAAACCTGGGGAGGGAGGGAGTGGCAGTAGATGAAGGACGAAGAGGAGAAAACGGGATCACAGAAATCTGACAGCCTCCAAACGCTCTGTGATCACGATTGATTTCCAATATTAGCCACTCGAACAGGAACCCCCTCCGCACGCACGCACGCACGCGCACACGCACACACACACACACACACACACACACACAAACACACACATGTCCACTGGAGACAGAGCCAGACACCCGACTCTTATGCAAAAAACACGTGTACAGATTGCCTTTTAAATAATGGTCCTTTTTCCATTTCAAAGCTTTTGTGACGCCATTAAACCACAATACAACCACAAGCCCAAAGTAAAGCAACCACCTCTGTGTGGCTGTGTCCCTGACTGCCCCTGTCTGTCTTTAATTGATCCATCCACTGGGCTAATCAGCTGCAAGGCCTGCTTGCACTGCAGACGCTTCAGATGCTGCAGGCCCGCCAGCTCTCATCAACCACGGACTGACATGGCCATCATCGCTGTCATCATAACTGTGTGTGTGTGTGTGTGTGTGTGTGTGTGTGTGTGTGTGTGTGTGTGTGTGTGTGTGTGTGTGTGTGTGTGTGTGTGTGTGTGTGTGTGTGTGTGTGTGTGTGTGTGTGTGTGTGTGTGTGCGTGTGTGCATGTGTCTTAGTTGGGCACACACAGGCATGGCTTCCTGTGGTGTTAGTCACATCTCTGTCACTGCTTTGTCACAAAACACTTTCATGCCCTTGGTGGGTTGGAGTTTGTGTGCGTGTGTCAGCATCGCCTTATTTTGGTCTTGTTATGTAGCAATCAATCATGTCCCATGTGCCTCAAAAAGATGTCATCATGTGACAACCTCGGGTGCCAGCACAATGACGCTATGATACTTTGGAGACTTTGGAGAGGACCTTACACATCTCAGTCCATCATGCCGCTGGTGAAGTCTTGAATTACCCCAAAGTCAGTTGTATTCGGATTGTCCTTCGTTCCCAGTTAGTCTCAGAGGGCATCTCAGGCGTCCTCCAAAAGACAAAAACTCCCTTAAGAAGGGAGAAGCATAAACAAGGAGACCTCCATCCAGGCACCGTTAGCAGTGCAATGTGTGCAATATTAGACGCATGACAAGCAAAACAGTTTGTAAGTAGACGCCTATGAACGCTAATGGCACAAACGTGATCCCGGGCTATTAAAATCTTGAATGCGTCTGACTACCTGAAGATATGAAGGATGTTCTGGAGGTTCTGGTGTGTGTTTACTAAGGTGGCAGGCGGGGGTCAAGGAGGGTGGAACACGACTTCATGTCCCACCCCATCAGTGCTAGCGTTATTAATGTGAAGTGAAGCTACCAATGCCCAGGGACATGCTTGACATTGAAGTGGCAGGGGGTCCAGCGAGAGTGTGTGTGTGTGTGTGTGTGTGTGGTGGGGGGGGGGGGGGGTATGGGGGAGGGGGGTGTTGGTGCCATGACACGCCACGGTTGTTTCCTATCCCTCTGAAGTGTAATGATGTGGCTGGGAGGTCCACTAATGAACAGCATCTGGTACTAGCTCCACTGTGTGTGTGTGTGTGTGTGTGGCGCTAATTCAGTTCTTTTTATGCCCGCTTCCTCGATTGATGGCGCGTGTTACCCGGCTAAGTGCCCTCAGGGTCCCCCCCGTGTACATGCTGCCACACCATGAGAGCAACCCTTTGCTAGGACCCTTGTCGAGCACCGATGGTGCATGCTACAGTACTTTTGTTGCAAGTGTTTGACTTGCATTGATTGAGCACATCCTTACTCTACTATAGCTGATAGCTGTACTATTTCTGGTCCTCCTGACATTTATAGTAACTGCAGTATTGATCGTATGCCATGATCGTATCCCCCCCCCCCCTTTCAGTAAATGTGGATGAAAAACGTGACGGCAACAGGTGAATCATCACTCCCATCAAACGTATCACTGGGTTCCTCGTCGCAAAAGACAGACGAGACGAAAACCGAAGAACTAATGAACAACTCAATGGCTCGATACGTTTCCCCATCTTCTCCTTCGCCGTCTCTTTCTTTGTTCCTACTTCCTCTTGTCTTCTCATCCGTTATCTCGCCCGCTGTTAATGGGTGCCCTATCAGATGACAACCGCTTTCTTTCTTCCTTTATGGCCAATAATTGTGCGCAGTGTTCAACAATCAGTGTCAGTGGAGAATTGGTTGTTTCAGTTTCATTTTCGTTTTGCCAGAGCATACTTACACATCAAAGTGAAAGAGAGAGGGCGGGCGGTGAGGTCGCTTAGCGACACTCTGACAAAAGGCCAGAGATTGAGCGTGTGGCGCTCCATGTCACTGTGAGGTAATTAAGTGAGCGGAACATTAACAAAAGAGGAGTAAAGGTCTAAGAAATCACGTTGAAGAGACGAGGATTGGTGTGTCGGACTGAAGGTTGTGTTGTGTGTGTGTGTGTGTGTGTGTGTGTGTGTGTGTGTGTGTGTGTGTGTGTGTGTGTGTGTGTGTGTGTGTGTGTGTGTGTGTGTGTGTGTGTGTGTGTGTGTGTGTGTGTGCGTGTGTGTGCATGCGTGTGTGTGTGTGTGTGTGTGTGTGTGTGTGTGTGTGTGTGTGTGTGTGTGTGTGTGTGTGTGTCGGCGAGTGTGTGTTAGTGTGTGAAAGAGTGTGAGAGGGAAGGGAAAGACAAGACAAGAGAAGACAGATAATAGCAGTTAGGGCCATTCTTCTTCCAGAAGCCCAATCGCCCTTTCATGTGACCTGCCGTTGTCTTGAAGGACAGGATTGGACGGTTGAGTGTGCGCCATGCAACTCTGGAGTGTTTGGGTCGAACTGGTCCGTCCCGGGTGTGTTTAATGGCCTGCTGGCTTTGCTTGCTTTACAGGGTTGGTCCTGTTTAGACAAGACAACGTTCCAGATTTGGCAAGAGTTGTTGCGATCTAGATTGTATCTGGAATTGTGTAATCAAACAGTTTACACAAAGTATACAACAATAACCCAATGGGTTCAGCCTGTTCAGATGTACAAGACATTGTTATGTCTGAGATGCAGACAATAAACATAATTCAAGCAGCCTTAGCCTTGGCCCTGCTCCACCGTTCCAAGACCGGGCGTTTACTCAAAAACCTCCTCTAAGGCTGCTTAGGGTCAATATTTCTTCTTCTTCATCTTGAGTTTCATCTTTGCTATCTTGACTGTTCCTGGTGTCCTGCTGTGAGGCTTAAACCACACCCAGTTTGAGGCCCGTGCAGCTCATGTTTGGAATGAACAAGTGATCCTGGTATTGATGTATTTCTCCCCTTGTAGTTCTTGTTGTCTTTTACCTTGTATTCAAGTCAAAGCCTCTATCGGTCTAGTGTTGTTTCAAGGATCCGGTGTAGAATCCCTTTGCTAGTTGCCCGTAGGACCAGGAGTTAACCTGGATTCCTTCAAATAGATCTGGTTTCTGGCGTTGTTTGGGTATTTAGAGTGAGATGAGCGTATCGGCGTACCTTTCACCACTGCTTGGAGATTTATGAGAGATTTAGTTCAGACCGGCATCTGTTTCCATCTGTTTGAATAAAGAAGATTCTTTTGTGTTTTTTCTGTGGTTTGGATTTGATCCCAACTTGTGATTTGGCTCTAACTTAAAACATTTGTGCAAACGGGGGACTTATTGAAAGTAGAACTTGGCAAAAAAAAAGCTGTCACCAGTATATGTATTAAGATCAGAGAGCGTAGTTTATAAGTGTAAAATTTCTCTATATTTGGTTTTTGATGTGTGGCCGACACAGACACAATACTGCCAAACCATATTACTAGAATAATACTGCAATGCTGATATGTGGACACTTTGGAATGAACCGCACAGTGCAACTTTCAAAGCATTCAGCACTAAGAGGGGTCGTATTTGGTGACAGACTTGTGATTCTCAAGTCGCACTCTGAGTTTGACAGGGCTTGCACTAGAGACCATCTTTCTTTAATCCCGAGCCCGCATCTCTGACCCCGCCTCCCCCCTCTGACTCCCTACTGACCTCACTCTCCATAACCCCCACACACACACACACACACACACACACACACACGTGCGGACACACACACACGCACACGCGCACACGCACACGCACACACACACAGCACACACACACACCCTCTCCATCTCCTTCTCCCTGGCAGTCCGTCAGT
>OLKM01000056.1:313577-331077 GCA_900291075.1 Melanogrammus aeglefinus
GATATGTATATAGGGACAGACCCAAAACCAAATGGTTGGTGCACATGCACGGTGTAAGCACACATGTCACACACATGACCAAATCGACTTTGCCATACACACACACACACACACGTGCCTCTCTGATAGACGTGCCCATAGATCAAAGCTCCGTAGGTCCATTGGCAGGCCATCTCAGGGGAGGGCATTTAAAGCATATGGAAATTAATCAGAAGGCTTGCCGTTGAGGTGCCCAATAATTCCTGACGGCGGGCCGTAAGGCGGGCGACATTAAGCGAATTGTCTTCATCATATTTCATAAAAACAGAGCAAGAACAAGCAGCTTTTTCATCACAGAACGCTCCCAACTAAATGAATGCGCCTTGCATGGTGAAGGAGCCAACTTGTGGTTAATTTCTTCTTAGGGTTAGATGATTGAGCTTGGTTTCTTCTGTGTAGTTTATTACTTAACCCAGTGATTCATGAAAATGTTCACATGGTGTGAGGACTCACTTTAATCTACTTAACCATTGCCACAAATCACATAGTCTATGCATTTGGGATTCACTGTACATAACTGAGTGCTCTCTGTGCCAGTGTAATCAAAAGTTAATAAAAGCCTTATTATAGCAATTATACCCATATGTGCATTCATAACCACAAGATACTTAAAGTATAAGAATGAAAAAGATCCACTAAACAAATATCCCTTTGGATTCTAATTTCTTAACCACTAAAATAACTGCTCTCTGGCCGTGACGATGGTCTGGAGTTAAAGAACAGGAAATGGTAGTGAGGCATGTTTACTTACCTTTGGCTGAACTACTCGTTCTTAAACTCAAACCAGCTAAAAGTGGGGGGAAAAAAAGGCCCTAGAGACCACTAGCACAGGCCTCCCTGGGACTCTGGCTTGTATTATATATATTGGTAACATTTTATTTATTCATTTAAGTAATCTTAAAGGTAGAGTAGGTCATTTTGAGTAACCAGCAATGGTAAACTAGGTTTTAACCCCTGCCAATAGCTAATCGGAAATGATAGTCATTTAAATTAAAAAAGTCTGATTCTGCCTGCCTGTTTCATTAAAGGTTGGGTATGGGATTTGTGAAATGGCAGCATATTTTGAAAATACACAACTCAAATGGTCCTACCCCCTCTCCTTCAACGCTGACTCTGACTCCACCCATTCCAAGTACATGGATGCACAATCATGCACAAGCGCGAACACAGATGCGCGAGAGCGAGCCATTAGCTATTTAGCTAGCTCCAGTAGCTACCGCAGGATAACAACAAACAGAAGCTTGCTCTGGGTCACAAGCTTTGAGTACGTGCACGAAGGGGTCACGCACGGGGAGCAGGGGAGGGGGAGTGCAGTACGACCGTTTGATTGAAGTACTTACTGTCCAATGCCACTCGGTGGTTCTGGAAATCATTGGCTGGATTTTTTCGAGCCCCGACCGTTACACAGATGATTGAACTTGTTTAATTTTCATGTCAGTACTTCTAACTCAGTGGCTGTAAGTGGGTTATGAAAAGGATTTCAAGTAATTTTGCAAAAATGGCCAAAAAATAGAACCTTTAACCCAACCTTTAAAAAATTAAATAAAAACCTTTAGAATTCAACAATTGCTTAAGTATACATATTTTTAACATACAGTGGCACCACAGAGCAAGAATGTTATTCATAATCATAATGGAATGATCACAATCACAAAGTCAGGCAAAATAATCGCCATCATTATCCCAGTCATAATTGTGCTGCCCTACAACAGGCCTCCAAATTACCCGAAGCCAAGACAAAACAAAAAAACGAAGATTGCGATACTTTAGCATGGATCGACAACGTTTCAGGCTGTCGTCTCTCTCCTCTCCCTCGGTCAAACTCCCCCAGAGATCTTAAGTAGCACTCAGCGCTCACCCCCTTGATCCGTGATGAAAGCCGAGGGATCGAGTGGGAAAGGCACTGGAAGCATAATAGTTGATTAAGTAAATACAGGAGACGAGGGGAGGGGGGCGGGGAGACAGAGGAGAAGGAGGAGTCCACTCATATAATCAATGTCCACTGACCCCTGGCGTAGCTTTCCGTTACTCTCCAGTAAAGCAGATGATGCTGCTAGTGCTGACAAAGAGAAAAGGGAAAGACAAATCGGGAAGCCCTGCCAATAGCTGTTCACATTAGGGAGGGGGGGGGGGGGACCCGAGAAGAGAACGCAGCAGTTGTCAGTTGCAGTGCCAGAGTTTGAGATTACTGTAATGCTAGTGTCGCAGCGTAGAAGCCCTAGTGAACCTCTCTGAACTTAGTGCTCTTGAATGCAGCCCGAAAATTGTCTGTTACCCTTATCAGGGCCCTTATTTAAGGCAGCTGTGTGCCATGTTCCTCAGTATGGCTCCTGTATCTGATGTAGCTGCGGGTCAACCATCTTTAGGATAGCCCCCCCTGTGATCGAGTGACTTTGGACGAATTAACCCCAACCCGTGGTGGTTCACCTTATTTTCTGTTTGTTTTCCTTTGCTGTATTGATATTGTTTGTTAAACGTACCAACACTACTTTGGGTTTATTGAACCAACTGGGGGTTAAATGTTTGTTTTTGATTGATACTGTATTACGATACCTGCCAACTCATCTCCCTACCAACCAACTCACCTCCCGACCAACCAAACAACTCCCTACCAACCTACTAACCAGCTCTTTACCAAACCATCCAACTCTTTACCCTTCATACCAACGTTTCTATGCCAGCCATGACTCAGACTGAACAGCTTCAAAACCAGTACAGAATGTATATGGACACAAGAGCGCAGGCAAGTGACCTCTCCGCTGCGCACTAGAGACTTAACAACCTTGCAGACGGGGTGTTCCCTCTAGCTGGCTACCTATACCGAAATCTATCTTAATAAGCCGAACCCTAGACTTCATGCGGCTACTGGTAGCGGGTATTTACGCACTGGAGCCCAAAGGGCGACAAAGAAGACCAGCATGCTGGCGCCTCCCCCCGAGCCCATGGATATGCCCCCGAGACATCTGCTGCTAGCCGCGGCCACCACAACACTGCTGGCAGCGTTCAGCAACACCCAAAGGGACGAAGCCGTAAACCTACAGGGAATCCCGGCAATTTTGAGTGCACAACAGTGAATCCAAGTACTGCGTCTTGCCCCAAGCTATGGAAAAAGTAAAAATGTGCACTATATGAAAGCTGTACAAAACAAATGCACCCCCTCTCTAATCAATACACCAAATAAAGAGAACCAAATAGACTACGTTTAACAATTATATTTAAACTTATCACAAACCTCAGAGTGACTCCAAAAATGCTTCACAAACGCAAATCAAGGCCGCTACATGCCTAAGGGATATAATGATGAGCACATTAGAAAAGAGTGTTATTATCATTTAGGAGGATTTGAGTTCTTGTATTAATGTCTTATGTACATGGGCTATCAAGCTAGCATGAGATGTAGCATTTAAACTGTATACAGGTAGACAGTAGGGCGTTACTGATGTTATTTAGGATATTTGACATTTCACAGTATAGCTGAAAAACACAGATATTCCATTGTGATTTTTATCACCAGTAAAGGTGCTGGATTTTTGCCTTAGAAGAGCACGACATATTTTCATAATAGTCTGGCACTAATATGACACCTAGTTCATGGAATCCAGGCAATACGAGATAATACAATTTGTACCCGAAGGTTTCAAACATTAAAGTACACCTCAAGCTTAACTGTCACGTGTGGTTTTTTGGACCTTTTGGATGCTGCCATCTGTGGGGACTCAGTGATTTGGCTGTCAGTTTGTTACACAGAGCTGGCCATTGGAGGCTCGAGAGTGTTGTCACAACAGGCAAGCGCACACTCTGGGACTAGGAAATACCATGGGGATTGGGGTATGCCATCTGCAATGCCAGGTACAGCCTGGAATGAGGTTGGGAGAGGAATCTACAATTGTTACACATTTATAGACTTGCCCGATTGAAGTATAGGCTCAATGCCCTAAATCGGCCAGTTAAAAAGATGTGTATCTCTCTTTCATTTACAAAGCGATTTACAATACTCTATCACCTTTATGTTAAACCATTTCTAAAGTTGATTTTGTGCTGATAAAGGCCATAAAATAATGATTGATTGATTGATTGATATTGATTGATTGATGATTGATTCAGAATGCTGTTTTGGTAGTGCATTTAGTTACATGTTATTAAGTAGGATGTAGGCTTTCTCTAGGCATCTCACTCAAGGATACCTACAGGTACAGCCATTGGCAATCAGACCCATAACCCTTGGAAGGTTATAAACTATACTGCCTCCGGTCTTCTCACATAACACGTCACATAACAGCCACGACAACACAGTTGGTCGAAGAAAAGTCCATAAAATTTGGTGTGTCCTCCAAAGCATGATCAGTTCCTCGCTAGCGGTTTTCCCCCCAAGGCTATTGGTGACATTTGACATATTAAAAATAATCAATTATCTCTCCTGAAAAGACCATGACCTGGGCTGGCCCTCCTTGGAAGACCGCAGTATCTGCAACCAATCACTTAATCATCCGCCGAGTTTAAGAACCTAAGACATCTGTAAAACACAATTTTTTATATATTTGACCTGTTGAAAGCATAAACAATAATGGTTTTCCACCATAGCTGTTTGAAAGCTGTCTCATTCTCTTAAGTCATGGAACGGCATGATGAGGTTATCTTACTCTCATGTCCTTTTACACAAGATCCTCTTTATGTACTACCTCAATACTGCCTCTTCAGCATTACAGACTTCGCCAGAGAAGTGCAGAGAGCACCCTCCAGACATCTGGGATAATCTCTATTAGTAAAATTCAACTAGTGGGCTATCACTAATGCTGCGTTTTGATTGGCTGAGCTACTAGTAGGCTATAAGTTATAGCCTATAGGCTAGGCTATAAGTCATAGCCTACTAGTAGCGTAAACGCCGCCTTTGTAAACAAAAACAATGGCGGCTGCTTCGTGTTTTGATGAAGTTTCTGACGATTTTATAAGCTCATTATTCGATAAATCAGTTCCAAATGAATTTTACTAAAACAATTATCCCTCTCGCCCTCATGCGCTATGACTCAATAGCCCATTCAGCCTTCGGCCTCATGGGCTATTGAGTCATAGCCCATTCAGGCTCGAGGGATAATTGTTAATTATTCGTCATTAAGGGGGCGTCTATCACAAGATCTGTTCAATGAACTGATGCCGTCCGAAAATGATACCATAGCGAATATACGCACATCTTTCATTCAACACGTTCATTAGCATGTAGTGTATTCTTGAACAAGTTGAAGGTTTCCATTGCCTTACATCCACAAACGTACACAGCAAATATTGTGTATGTTTGATGCATCAAATCTTCCCAAGGGTTGGAAGGGCTGGCCAATGTGTTCCCAGTGTGCAGCCCATTAAGAGTGTGGACACAGAAGTGACCACACAAAAGCGTGGTTCATAGCAAGGGCACAGATGATTGCCGCTGTTGCTTTATATTGAGATCAAACAGAATATATATCAATTAGATTCTGAAATATTAAGCGGATCAGGACAGCCTTATATATTTTTTTTATTCATACTCAGTGTGACCATTTAAACTTACCTGTGGCAATTTATATATTTTGATTGTAAGGGAATACAACCCTCACCACAAGTCCCCCGCTGTGCTCATTAGCATGCTTTGTTTTAAAGAAGGCTACAAAACTAAAGGCTACAAAGTGTTGTGGTAATCGCTTTAGAGGCTGTCAGTATGTTTCTCATTAAATGCTGGAGGATATTCTCCAGTTGCCTTGACTCTGAATTTGTAATGCCCCAAACATACAAATATTCGGCTGCAGCTCTGTCTCAATAAACCCCACAAACAACCATTAGCACCAGTGTGGTCCAGCACTGAGCCCTGTTGTTGAACCGAACGAGGACCAGTAAAGTTTAAAACCATAAACGAAGGATTCTTCAAATAAGTTATTCAGCAAGTCACTGGAGGACCGCCAAGAAATAGCGTAATCACACCCACACAGCAATAATACTGTATTTAACACAACTTTAAACTAAATAACAGCAGCACCGCTTCATTCTAAAACTAGCATAACTGCTAACATATAAATTATTGAACACAATATTATTATGAAAAGAGGGAAAGCAAAGTATATTCTTGGGAAGAAATCTCTGAAAAATATAACTTTGCGACTGTTAATGAACACATTTCCACACAGAAAGGGAGAACTGGGTCCTTTGATCTATGCGTGCACGTTTGACGATAACGAGGCAGCTGCGTCCTTCGTTCAAATAAACATTTTTAAAATTCCACCATTTAGCTAATAAGCTCATCAGACAGCACATGGTCAAGGGCACAGCCTTTAAGATTTTGTTTAGCATTATAATTTTTTTCTTATTTATCAGGCTTTTATGGAACCACATAACTTCTGTTTCTTTCACTATGTGGTCAATAATTATTTAACAAGCAAATTATTTAAATATTTTACAGCAAGAAAAGTAGAAGAGAATAACCAGAATTAGCTTCCAGAATTGTTTGTTCCCGTACAAATCCTCTGTATTTGTTTAAGTATTCACAGAATTTATATGTAGATTGTATTTGTTTAAGTATTCACAGAATTGAAGATTATGCCTCATGAATTAAAAATTCTCTTGCATGGCGCTTGCGAGTAGGAAACTACATACAGCGTGTCAAACCACTGCATAATGCCTCCATCAAATGACACAATATTGAAAACAAACGTGAAAACCACTGAAGCAGCAGTAAAGGGAAACAATCTTCACCTTAAACCACCTTCTCGGCTCTCTGGTCGCCTCTGAGGAAGCCATGCAGGTGGCCAGCAGCGGGTATGAATAAGGATGAGGGGCAAAAACAAACAAGCTGCATAGAGTTCATGGAGCGAGCCAAACATGAACTGAAGCAGATGAAGGCAGGCTTTCAAGGGCACGAGGGCCTCGCCCTAGCGCTCCCAGCTGAGTTGTAGGTGGACCGCAGGGGTTTGAAAACAGCTGTCAATCACCAGACTCGGGCTGTATTTGTCTCCGCGCTCCCCTGATGGTGATGCCGTTCAAGATGTTGTATGGCATGGGCTGGTCTCCGGAGCGTCGGCGTAGTCGGATGACAGGAACTTTGTCCGTAGAAACAACATTTGTGTTGTTGTGTGCCACTAGGATAACATGGCCCTTTCATTTGTAGCTTACATGTTGTTTCATACCATCTTTTATTACATTTACAAGCCATAAATTCATTCAAATTAGCCTTAAAAGAGCAGCCGGTTGTTTTAAGCTGCAGAAGTACCGAAGGACATATTGTGAAATAGAAATGAAAAAAGTAAAACTAAAATGCACACCTTTCAGAGAATATGGAGCATAACTAAAAATAGGATTTTGCATAATTGTTGCATTCCATGAGCCCAAACAACAGATAGCCGACTGAAATACACCTGTACTGTACTGTAACAAATACAAAAATACACCTGTTTCAGGGTACAGTAGACTTTAATCTGACAACAATGTATGTCTTGCCTAATGGGACCCAGGATGCATTATAAGAACGTGAAGCTCCACACAAGCAGAACGAGTTGCTGTAGATAGCTCTGCGTTAATAGCCAGGTGTTCCTCATCCCCATGATGACCAGGCGCAGGTGAAACCTGCTTGTTGATTCATAGAAACCAAGAGGGGGCGGGTCAGTTTAACAGGAAGGAGAGAACCTTATCACAGCCTGTATGAGAACCAATGATTGTATTTGTGGATTAACAGTTCGACTGGCTTTCCAACCAATGGCAGCTTCTTGCGTGTGTGTGTGTGTGTGTGTGTGTGCGTGTGTGTGTGTGTGTGTGTGTGTGTGTGTGTGTGTGTGTGTGTGTGTGTGTGTGTGTGTGTGTGTGTGTGTGTGTGTGTGTGTGTGTGTGTGTGTGTGTGGTCTGTTTGCAACTGTGCAGTCTCCTCTGTATGCCCGCATTTCCCCAAGCGTGTGTGCACACCTCACTTCCTCCGATGTCTCTGGTTTGTTTTGCTTTCGCATTTCCAACTGGACCTGTGTGATTTAGACTTCAGCCTCGCTCACTCCATCAGGACAGACATCTACACACATACTCACACTTACACACTCTCTCTATAGATTTTTTGTACAGACACTTAACCCCATCAATTGACTTAAGGCCACTCATTCTTCTAATGAGAGGACAGGAGGAAATTTATTCTAAAGCTGCTGACATACTTTGATGTGTGTGCATGTGTGTACGTGCGTGTGGCAAGCATGCACTTTAATGCCTCTTGCTAATAATATTATTAAATTATAGAGAGTGGTATGCTATAGCATCATGAGTAATTCATGCTTTCCAGGGAGTTTTCTTTTTTGTCTTAGTGTATCTGTCCTAAAGTCCTAAAGTGCATCCATCTGGGTACCTTTAAAGCACTAGCCATCACATGGCTGTCTAGTGATGCTACACAGTGACTTCCTAAGGATGAAGTTTGTGGTTGTATAAACTGCCACACTGGATCACTCGTACTCATATGAGCCGGCTCCTACCACTTAAAGATATCCTATTTTGTTTTTACCATCATTTGGGTCTAAGGGACTTTTGATCCAGAACTCTGCAGCCATAATCCACGAAAAAGGGATTCAATGTAATCCTTGGAGGCAATAGTACCCCTTGAATGTACGTCCTCTTAAAGTGCTTGTTTTTTCCGCTGGCAGATTTGGATTGTTATTATAAGCGTCTGACAACTTTATGGAAATGATCCCTACAGAGAAATACAACTTTTTACTTTACCCTTCGCTTTATCAGGTCTATTTGTGGTTGTCTACCCAAGTTTAGCTCAAGGGGACGGCTTGCTCAGAAATCCCTCGCTCTGAAAAGCTCAGTTATTGCAGGAAATCTCAACTGTTCTCCATCTCCACCCAATTCCTTTCGATAACAACATGCTAGGCTTTCTGGAGTCCGACACAACAACACTTACCCGCATTCTTCTCCCCAGCTCTCAGTTAGGTGTTTTCTGTTATCTTGCTGCAACAACTCAACTCTCGAGATTTCCGAGCAGGAATTCTCCTTGAGTGAGACTTGGTCAGGCAATTATAAAAAAAACATCTCAGCCTGTCAGTGACATTCATTGACAGGGCGCTATTGCCCCAAAGGGTTACATTGCAGCCCGTTTCGCGGATTATGTCTGCAGTTATTGCGCTATACTGGAAAAATTTCAAAACTTGTCATCATTAGTCCCTTGTACCCAAAATGATGGCAAGATACGGTCTAGGTTGAAAAACCCTGACGCTTTCCTTTACACACAACTAACACACTGTAGTCTAGGAGCTGGTGGACACAACAGCAAACTTGTACTATTAAACTATGCAGGCACAAAGATAGAACATAATTGACAGCTATGCCCCACTGCGATTAGAAGATAGATGGCTTGTGTTCTGTTTTCTGTCTTGTGTGTGTGTGTGTGTGTGTGGTGTGTGCGAGTGTTGTCAGTGGGCGTTCTCGCAGGAGGTTTTTCTAATACTTCTTCAATAGCTGCAGGGTACAATGGTAACCTGCCATGCACTAGAGTGTTCTGTCAAGTAATCAAATCCACACTGCGTGTATATCTGTGGGTATGCATGTGTTTGCATGTGAATACACACATAATACAGAAGAGGATGCATTTCTGTGTGAGTGTGAGTGTGTGTGTGTGTGTGTGTGTGTGTGTGTGTGTGTGTGTGTGTGTGTGTGTGTGTGTGTGTGTGTGTGTGTGTGTGTGTGTGTGTGTGTGTGTGTGTGTGTGTGTGTGTGTGTGTGTTTGTATGTGTGCGTATGGTATTCTTTACTGACAGTGCAGAACAGTTGGAACCAAGAGAATAGACTGTCAGCACTGCAGAGAGCTTGGGCTATAGTTAGACGGACAGAGAGAAAGACAGACAGCTAGACAGATGGATGGAGAGATAGATGGAAGGATGGATGGAGATAAAGATGGAAGGATGGATGGAGAAAGAGGTAAAAGGGAGGGAGGAGTGCAAGGAGGAGACACAGAGGGTGAAATAAACAAGACACAAGGGTGGTCACCCATGCGCAAAAGAGCAGAAAGGATGAAATGGAGAGAGGGAGAGACTGAGATGGAGACAGGAACAGTGACAGAGAGACAGAGAGACAGAGACAGAGAGACAGAGAGAGAGAGAGACAGAGAGGGAGAGGCTTGCCGGCTGTAGACCGGAGGTGACACACCAACTCGTTCCCATTTTTTTGACCTCCTGTCTTTTTCCTCGGATTCAGTTCTCTCTTGTGTCTGCCAAACATGGCCGTCGTACACACACGGTAACACACAAGCACAGGTTCAAAGGAAAGTGCAGTCGAGGGATATCAGAGAGGTATCCTGGTATGGATAAACTAATGCCCTCACCCCTACTTATATCTAAGTTTCCTGTTGTTTTGGCTTAAAGCATCGGCTAAATATAATTCAATATTAATTGTTACTAATGTGGTGACTAATTAGTCAAGGTTGTTAATAGATGTTAACACAAGTGGATTAAACTGCAAATTGATACAACAACTTTAATTTCATTTCAGAAGATTCTCTGATACCCTAACAGTGTGAACAAGTGAAAAATGTGTCCCGGCTTACATTTATTTGTGTTTGCATTTGCACGTGTATATCCTTGGGGATGGAGTGAGATGTCAGTCATAAAAGCGACACCCTGGTTGAATTACATTCCTGGGCCAAGTTGCAACGATGTGTTTGGATATCAATCATCCTTTAAAGTCCTTTTATTTGGGACTTTTCTCTCCATGGACTGAACACTAAAAATGATTTGATTAAACCAATGGATGAAAAAAATGAAAGAAATAATCTCCTGCCAAACATATTGGTGTACAGCTGCGTCATTTGATTAGTCAAATGTCAGAAGGGCTCTTGTACTGTCATTTCCTAAAAGCCCAGGTAGCAGTGTTTGAATAAACAACCTTTTCTTAGTGTATCATCAATGTATCACTATTTACAGCTTGTCATTGACATGCTGTAAATTAAACTGGAAACGTGGACACAGAAATGTACAGTAAAACCCATTGCCATCCAACGGAAAGATTTTCATTTGTTGTCAAATGTACGATACAATATTTACCTTTTTTAATATAACATATTTTATTCTCCAAAACCACAGCCATGTCTTCAGGTTGAAGCAACACAATTTGGAGGATTAGGTGTAGAAAGAGTGGATATATTTAATTTATTTTCTTGACATTCCCATTTAAATACTGCTATTGACAAAACTCTTTGCGAACTCTAGGGTAGCTTTTTCAAATGTCACAAGGTGGGAGTGACATTTTTAGATCCATAAAATGGCGGCTGACTTGAGTGTTGTCACCATGACACCCATAAACATGTTGCAAACAGTCACTTATCACATGTGGATAGCGAACAGTGTCTCTGTTCAATTAATCGCTGCTGTTTCATTGCTTTATACAGATATTTCCCATAACAATTCGTCTTTGGTGCTCCACTATAGGCTAGTGTTCTAACATTGGTCCATGCACTAGAGGTTTAGTGTGTTGACTGCCAAGGACAATATGGAGGCCGATATACATTAAGTGCTCATGAGCCGGTACAGAAGGCATCCACTGAGAAACTGCATACATAATATCTGCTTACAGCATTGTGGAGTTTTGTACGCATTGGCTGCTTCAGGGACATTAGAAGATAAATTACAAACCCTTTCCCTTTTAACAACTAAGAGAAATCCTATGGAATTCCACCCACGACCATGCAGCACTGCAAATGCGGGTAACATCACTGCAATGTTCACACTGCAGCAGTAGCCTACTGTTGGACTCATTAGGGAAAAAAGGAGAAAATCTGTTATTTGTGATTGTGACTTAGTATCAAATGCCAAGCCGTATCTATTACAATGGCGGTGGCCCTGAATTTCTTCTTGTTAATGTGATAGAAAAGGTCAGAGACCCTCCAGAGAATACCCTGATCCCTCCCCCCTCCATCCCCTCTCAACTCCCTTGGCCTAGCTCGGGGGACGTTGGTACCAGGTGACCCCAGGCTGGCACTTCCCGATTAGTGTCACTTGGGTAATGAAGTCCTGTCTCCTGCACCAGAGACATCAGCAAATTGCGGTGGAACTCCTGCAAGGAAGATAAAAACGACAAACCTAGAAACAACAGACAGCTGTAAGTCCGCTTTAGTGTTCTTTTGATCTACTTTGTTTCTCTGGGATGAAAAAAATATAAGAATAAAAAGAAATCCATCTCCCACCCCTCAAAACAAATCTATTTCCACTCCACTGTGCTGTGAAATTTCACGACAGCCACCCAATTAATTTCCCGCCGCTGGTCTGTCAATCGTAGCGCGGGGATGGGCACTCGCTGCTGCGGACACGTCGGGATGAGCTTGTGAGACGCATGTCCGGGCCAGCGCCGGAAGATAAGCCAGAGCTCCAGTAATCCATTTGGAGACACATATTTGTTGCCCAATTCCTTTCCTCGACGGCGTGATCCACACAATTTCACGCCGTTTTTTTATTTTTCGAAAACTGAAACGAAGCGATAGGGAAAACGATTTTTGAGGCCAAAGTCTGACAGGGGTCGGTCATTTCTCATTGAACTAGGATTATGTGTATGAACAAGCAAAAAGACTGTATGGATAAAATATAAATGACTTGACGTCCCCGGAGGGAGTGGATTACCTGGGAGGAAATTTATTTTTTTTCTTGGAAATGCTCGACTACAATATGAGATAAGACCGCAAGGGTGTCTTGAATGTAATATTGGACTGTCGCGAAAAAAATAAGAATAATCAGATTTACAGTGTGATATTTAGTCTATATCTTTGTGTCGGCAACACAATTATTCATTGAAACAACTTGTAGTCTGTTGAGCAGCTGGTGGAGTCCAGAAATGATTGCATTTACATTGAATCAAAACAGAAGCTATATTTACATGGTGCGTTGTCCTCAACACAAGGGAGGAGGTTGGTGTGTGTGTGTGGGGGGGGGGAGGCTCAGACAGACGCTATCTTCGCCTGCGGGGAGACTCCCGTGCGGGCGTCCAAACAGGAGGCCTCTTGTTACGTCCCATCAGGTCACTGTGACAGCGAGCCGAGGAGAGGATGTGAGTCGCACGGATCAGACAGCGTCGTCCCACTGTCGCCTTCAATGTTGCTCCGTTTGTTTTGTTTTCGTCCCTTATTTTTTTTTTGTTTTTTTCGTATCTCCATTTTTAGCAAGGCATTCTTTCCCCCATTCTTTAGTTTTTTTCCTCCTTTTTGGTGTCCAAGAGAAGCGATGCCAGCCTCTGTCCGATTCAATGAGTGGCATTAAAAACAACGTTGTGTGAGGCTGTTTGGTGGACTTCAGCTCTTTTATTTTTATTTCACCGCATATATACAAGAGAGCCTGGAGGAAGACCCACACAGGTTTGAAAGGCCAATCGTAAGTCACGGACGGTGCTTAACCTGTGATTGGGCGGATGGCACTTGAGAGTAGAAGGAACTGGCTGCAACCTCAAATCCCAATGCAAATGAAAAAAAGAGAAAAATCCAAACAGGCCAAATAAATGTATTGGGTTAGACTATATTAACTGTGAATGTGTTGTTGCCTTCACATCTGTTGTATATAAGAGAGAAAAATAAAAAACTGTGTAGCGTGTTACACAGTTGTTAGGCTGTCAACATCTAAGGTAAGAGGTCTAGGAATAGATGCAAAGAAAAAACAAAATATCAAAGTACAAGAGAGTAATCAGTGTCTGCATCAACGAACCTACACCTCTGCTGAGCTGCGAAAAGGGGCACAAATTGCTGCCATTAAAAGTGTAGCATTGGCACACACACGCAAACAACACCCCACACAGGAACAATTAGTGAGTGGTTGTGTGAAGGAAAACAAACTGATGTCAGGTGCTATGAGAACGGCCACCAACAAGCGCAGCCCCTTGGCAGAGACTACATGGAAACAATGATCAATGATGTGCTTCAGTGGCTCGGGTATGAGTGTGGGTCTGGTGAGGCGTCCGTGTACAACACCTCCAGTGGTCTGCTTGAGTCCATTACTCACCCGCGCCGGAAACACAACTTTGAATTGCTTTGATAACCAGGTCACAGTATGGAGTTTCATAAACTGCGTTTGGATTCTCCGTATAAGTCTGAATAATGTTGCTCACAAGTAACAGACTGCTGGGGATGATCCGTTGTTACAATGTGGGCCAAATTTGTCTAAAACTCAATATGTGGCCATGTGATCTTAGTCTGACCCATGCAATCAAATTCCATGTTTTTTTTTAACAGGCCACCCTATCTGCACCGATATCAATATCAATCAATATCAGCACAGACCGTTTGGCAATTGACCCATTTAGCCATCTCATCCTGAACAAACTTGAATTACTATCCAAACATTCCTCCATCCATTTAAATCTTGCCTGTTTCAAACTTAAAAAAAATGCAAAAGCGGTGGGAATTGTTGTTATTTTTTCAAGGCATTAAGTCTTTCCGGCTGAATAGTGTCAAAAGTTGGTGTTTGCGCTCAATGATAACATTTGTTGGGAGTTTGTACCACTGTGCATCCCTTCCAAGATGCATCAGAGGGAGAGACAACGCCAGATAAACACTCCTCTGTGCTGTCGACCTATTATAATGGCAACAGAAAGACTTCACTGTGCCCAGAAGTAAGTTTAATGACTTGTGTAAGAAGTCTTTAGATGTTTGCACCATCTGTTTGGATAAGCAAAATGAAAAGAGGAGGGGAGGCAGTGGACTGAGGCAAGGGAATAAACTGTGAGACGAACGAGAGAATAGGACAGAGATAGACTGGTAGAGAGAGAGAGAGAGAGAGAGAGAGAGAGAGAGAGAGAGAGAGAGAGAGAGAGAGAGAGAGAGAGAGAGAGAGAGAGAGAGAGAGAGAGAGAGAGAGAGAGAGAGAGAGAGAGAGAGAGAGAGAGAGAGAGAGAGAGAGAGAGAGAGAGAGAGAAGAGCGAGAGAGCAGAGAGAGAGAAGAGAGCGAGAGAGAGAGAGAGAGAGAGAGAGAGAGAGAGAGAGAGAGAGAGAGAGAGAGAGAGAGAGAGAGAGAGAGAGAGAGTGAGAGAGAAAGTCAAATAGACATAGAGAGGGCGAGATGGAGGGAAGGAAGGAGAGATGGAGAGAGAGAGGGTGAGAGAGATGGAGAGAAAGAAGGAGAGAGTCTGAGAAAAAGAGATTAAAAGATCAAAGTTTGGTTTTCCATAATGGTTTCATAAGCAAAGCAGTTTATCAAACCTCTTCCTGAAGGGTAACTTGATACCCTCAAAAGGTAGAGATCAATTCCCGGCCCAGTTTGCTTTTCATTTCCAGAGAAGAGACGTCATTGCTTGTCAATAGCTCTTGTCTCTGAGCATAGAAGTCTCCCTGCAATTGATTTCAGTGCTGCAGTATTCTTAAGATAAAACCTACACTGCAAGATGCTACAATCCGTGCATACTCAATTCATCTAATGCTAAGTACTACTCTTCCGGTTTCCAATATTTCCAAGAAGAAATATTGTTTAAAAGTGTGCATCGTTGCACTCCTCTCAAAACATAAGATAGCATAGCATAAGGTCCCTCTCAATGCAGTGATAGGGCCATGAATAATAGAGAGGGTAAGTCCTGGGCCTGTTATTGTTTCTAATATGTCAACCAGCTTACCTTTGGCGGGTTGGAAGCCTGTTGTAATATAGTCGGCCCATAGACCTTCAACCAACATGGAAATATGCTGACCGACACATCTGAAGACTTCACACATGGCTCATGAATACACACACACACACACCTACACACACAGACACAATGCAAACACACACACCCTAATAGCCTATAAATCCACAGGGTGGGTGGAATTAATATCCAAAGACAAATATTTTGGAAAAGCATGCTCGTTTTTCACTCTGAAAGCACAGAGCATATGGTCGGCATTAGGGGAAACTGGAGACTTTTGCACAAGAAAGCCTTCTCTCCCCCAACACCAGGAGGAAAGAGCACAGTTCCTGCCCTCAATCTAGAACGCTGCTCAAATAGTCGCAGCTGCAGAGCAACCCGCTATTTACCAGGTAATGGGGTAATGACACTGCAAACACACAAGGTGTTCTTTATAAAGCAAAAGTCTCAAAATAGACAGGAAAAAAGTGTATCCGTCGCAATTGTAGTTTGAGTTCCAGCAAGAGTTTGGCTCCCAGGAAGTCACAGAAGAGTGACTTTTATGTTTCCCTTTTATACCGTCAGAGTCGTACCTTGAAAAGTTTGCATTTCTAAATTAAGTTTGGAAATATGTTGTGTCCCTTTGATGATGTTTGTGTACGAACCGCCTAAAATGACCTTTCGTGATTGACTAAGATGTATTGTCATTTGGTGTATATGCTGCAGTGTTCTGTTCACTATAAACAGTTTTGGTTGCTGTTTGGTGCAATCGGTGCAAATGATTAATTGGTATTGTTTGTCAAGTTACAACGAGATGAAACAGCAGGAAACCTAATGGGAACTAACTACCAATAATACTCAAGACTCAATTTTGTGTATTTTTTGTTGTATTTCTGTGATGAGAGACTGACAGATAGGTGAATGGACAGGCAGGGTGACAAATGGACATTACATGTCCGACAGGCTCAACATTACATGTCCTTGTAACAAGGTAATCACACATGCAATATGCAACATTAGAACCTGTAACAGCATGCACTTAATTTATCACAACGTTGTGGTACGACTTAAGGATATCTCTATGCCTACCCTAGAGTGGACCTCACTTTTTCCCTTAGTCCTGACCTTGACCCCTTATTCTAACCGCATTTTGTAGTGACATGCTGTGTCATAACCTTCTTTCAGATTAGGTATACACGCTGTTACACGTTGTCACATTGCTTATTACACACTTGTGTACTTACTTGTGTGATCACACCGTATCAGGGCACTCTAGTGTAAGGTTTAACTGGAAAGAGGGACGGGAGAGGGGGGGGGCTAGATGAGAGAGAGGGAGAGAGAGAGGGAGACGGGCTGGTGTTAGGGTGGGTGTGGTAGGACGGGTGGGTGTCACAATGATGTTAGTCAGCTGGCTGAAGGTCAGGGGGTTGTTTCCCCCACTGTGCTGCGCTCAGCTCATTAAACCTCACCCTTTTACAGATGCTTTTGCACATGTACGTGCAAACATACCCACGTACATACACGCACGCACGCCGCACGCACACACACACACACACAAACACACACAGTCCTGTGTCCCAGAGATGCAGTCTGAAACCATGTCCTGACAACAAGCACAAACTCCACCTGCACTAACTCCAGTAACATGGCACATTAATGTACACATCCACCAGGAACACGTATAAAGCAAGTAATCACCCCAGCCCAGAGCCACCACCTGCTGGGGTACACCACACACAGACACACCAACACAAACACAAACACAAACACACACAAACACACGCAGCATGGAGTGTGTAGACACTACATGACTGACTGTGAGCGCTCCAGATGAGAATGGAAATATGAAATGCTCATTGAGATGAGGGAACACTGCAAACTTAGTAAAGCTCTCCTGCTTTAATGA
>OLKM01000056.1:341077-353577 GCA_900291075.1 Melanogrammus aeglefinus
AAGGTAATTTCACAAAAAGGCCATGCCACCCAATGGCCATATCCGCAAGCTCCGACGATAATGACGACCAAAATGGCCCAAAAATGTCTGAAACACTTTTGTCTCGCTCTAAAGATGGATCGTAGTGCAGGTAGTGCTTCATGTTCGCCACAAAGACAACCTCTGCAGCTTTGTGGGAGGACACAGCTATCTTATATATTAAAGATGGGACGAAACAGGATGCATAGCTTGGCATTTACTATATGTAAGTCGTTTACCCAACCCAAAGACAAGTAACCCAAAGTGGACGCTGAAAGGAGGTTATGTCTTTTTAACAGAGCTGATGATGTCATTACCATTCCACCATATGATCAATAAATGTATTGCTTTTCCATATTAGTTTGTTCATTATTGAAAAGATGAATGAATTAACTAAGTAATGTTTTTATTAATTATTGAATCAATTCATTTAATTCATTTTAAGGAAGTGGTT
The DNA here is from genome assembly GCA_900291075.1 of Melanogrammus aeglefinus. NCBI lineage: Eukaryota > Metazoa > Chordata > Actinopteri > Gadiformes > Gadidae > Melanogrammus > Melanogrammus aeglefinus. The sequence goes on from OLKM01000056.1 coordinate 341,550, forward strand.
AAAATCGTTTTTAATAGTTTCATTCATTTTCAAACAATACTGTTCAATGGAAATTCAGACAAACTGTCATGATGCCAGATCGTTTTTTGGTCGAGGATGTGAGTTCATCCACAGTGTGTAACTTACACACTTAAAAGAAACACGTATCGTGAGGTTAATGATGTTTAGAAATGAGGGTAGTAAAAATAATATTTATCAAAGAATCCACTACAGACATGGACATCACTGCAAAGTGTGATCATGACTGAATGACACCATTAACAGTAATGGATACATTAAATATACGGTCGGGGAACACACACACTACTGTAAACATTGCCACTCACAGGGCTATACCAAGATTTGCATTGATTACATCATTAAGGGTTTTTCAAAATAGAATCGTCAATGAAACCCGAAATTGATTATAGCTCACATCGATTGACGGGGCTGGGCCAGGGGCTCATCGGATATCCTGTTTGTGCTAAGTACGAAGAAAAAATACGAGCAAGTATTCCTTTTCGTAGCCCCCGACATTTTGGCTGGATCTTTAAAAGGTGGCGGACTCTATCTCTGTCCGTCAGCCAACTGAATCATCAGCGATGAGTCACGCCCAAGTCGGCCAGCCACAGGAGTCATCTACATGATGGGATGTGTGTTGACTGTGAAAATCCTCTTGAAATAGCGGCGGGCAGAACAAAGAGAGGCTCATTAAAAATGTATCAAGGGTACAGCGCGGCCTGTGTTTCTCCTTGCTCAGGGATTCTCTGTGTCTCTATAAAGGCTGAGGACATTACTGCCATTCCCAACATTGGACTTAATGCCTCCCCATTTGTTGCAAGACATCAGGGCATGGCTCTTTGCATGGCCTCGTCATGAGCAGGCTTCATTATCAATGTTCCAGTTTCGGGTACACCCTGAGATGAATTGAGGGATGATGGTCTCTTTTAGTTAGATTAAATATCTTTGTGACAAATGTGTGCTTTATAGTTTTGATTGAGCTTTTGCGCAAAAACACACATGCACAAAAACAGAAAGACACACCTCTTGTCCTTGAACAATCATGGAACAGATGCTCGGGTGACGTTTCTTTTGTATTATCATTATATGTAGCTGTACGGTCAGTGTCAACATCGCAGAAGCAATGTGGGTGAAGACCTCTAGTGAAAACATGGTTTCACATTTTCTGTGTTCTGGGTGGTCTACAGATGGGTCCAGTGTGTGTCTCCAATAATAACGACCCTTGAACGCCTCGTGGAGACCTGCCACCCTCAGGATTTCCCTCAGGATTAATAAAGCGTTCCCTTTTATAGGATAAGATAATGCTCAAGACCATAGAGACATGATCGGGAATGCTCCATCTGTCCCATCCGTTGGGGCACCCTAGGGTGCCTTTATGAGTGACACTGAGAGAGGGGGTACTGACACTGTGAGGCCTGGGCTATCTCCACAGCCAGCACAGGCACCGATATTGAAACGCTGTTCTTAACACAAGAACTGTATCAATACTCGTATCTAACGGATTTAGGAGATCACTTTAGAAAGTCAGCCTTAGCGCAAAATGTGAAGAGATCTAATATCAAAAGCCGGCAGGTCTACCATCAAACTTTCACTATTTTCACTATTTTCAAAAATAAATACATAAAAAAACGTTGGAAGAAACGGAGAACAGGCAGAAAACACAACAACAGAAACAAAAAGAACCAACACACAGAGGCAGATGGGGAACTGAGATAACAAGGAACACGGGCGGACACAACAGCAAGAATCCTTTCAACAATAATAGTCATGGGCAAACACAGGTGTATCTCATGACATTAATTATGGCCACTTTACACACACACACCTAATAAACCTTAGGAGCTACACCTGCTGCCATCCCTGCTATTACAGATCTGTGATAAATGCCTCTATGTAGTAGGGGCAGGATGGTGTTACAGTGGTTCAAGCCCTTCGATCTGAGACGGCAAACAATACGAGCGCTTTGGCCGTCTGCCCCTGTTATGCTAACACTTTGCAACATATGCAGGGTACAGTGGTCCCAGCAGGTGAGTTTATGTGTGTGTCTGTGGGGGGGGGGGGGGGGGGGGGGGGGGGTTAAAGTGCGGCAATCCATCCCCTGCCAATTCAATCCGGCTTCTCGGTGTGATTTTAAAATGTTTAAAGCGTGTCACCTAGTGAGTCCTGCTGCAATAACTCACGGCACCTTAAGTTGTGCATGTTTGTGAAACACTGATCACATTAGTGACCAGTGGTGCAATGCAGTTGCTTGGCTGCTGAGTGTAGTCTTTTCCATACCAGCGGATATCCCATTAGCTTAAGAGATTTATGAACGGGGGCTGGACATTTCAAAAGAACACTGTTGTGCTTTCAACGGTGAGTGAGGGTTATTGGACACCTTGGCCAGGCAGGCGTAGGGTTATCGGTCATGCAAATTTGTTTTTAAGGATTCACCCGAGAGGACATGGTCAGTTGTGTGTTATTCTTATGCAGTAGGTGATTTACGGTAGTGCCCATTTACATTCAATCTTTAAGCAGAACCTTTTTTCAAAGCAAACCTCATAAACTGTGTGGTATACACACTCGCTGTATAGTGCAAGTATACAGTGCTGTAAGAGATACTTTCCTTCTTGCCGTACAATTGTTACACATTTATTAACGTCAATATTATAGCATTCTCATAATTTGACGAAAGGTGTCAAATCATTTGTGTTTGTTTTTTTTTTTTTTTTTCCTTGTTTGGGGGAAATCTAGAGAAACCACACTTCCACTTCCACTTCCACTTCCACTTCCACTTCCCCTTTCACTTCCACTTCCACTTCCCCTTCTACTTCTTCCTATCAGTGAGCTGGTCCGCTGAGGAGCACAGATGCTGCCTTCAGACATCCAGTGTTTTATTAGTCTGTGTCCGGCGTTACTTCACCGCCCAGGGACCCCTCTATTCCAACCACCGGCCTAGATTGGTTTCTCCGTGTTATGAAAGGGCCAACTTCAAAAGCTCGCAAAGCCTTGCTGCTGAACCCCCCTACGCCATTACCCCCAGCCCCACCCTCCCCCACAATTATGATGAAGGTCTTCTGAAAAAAGAAAGATGGAGGACAAGCAGGGGGAGTTTAGAACTTATTACGTCTGACCTGATTAAAGAGGACGTCCTGAGATTGACTTCAGGGCGAAGCGCAGAGAGATCGCCGGGTCCGACGTTTCCCGGATGAACTGAGGGCTGTCCGTCGGGACTTTAATGCGGAAGGTGCGGTCGGAGTTAACGAGCTAGCTGGTTCTACTGATGGCGGCGCAAGCTCACAGGGTCATGCCACAGCTACTTGTACTTATGGACAGAGAGTTAGATCTTTAATTGTGATGTGTGTGTGTGTGTGTGTGTGTGTGTGTGTGTGTGTGTGTGTGTGTGTGTGTGTGTGTGTGTGTGTGTGTGTGTGTGTGTGTGTGTGTGTGTGTGTGTGTGTAATTGGAACTGAATAACAAAAGGCTTTCTATCATGTGACCAAAGGTTTAGAGCACTATTGCTACAAAACATAATTAAGTGTGTATCCGATTTTTTTCTGTCCTTTATTATCGAGAAGTGGCTTTATTTCTCCATCTCCCCCCCCCCACATCCCCCCCCCCCCCCCCAACACCCCCTTTCTATTTCAGGCATTGAAACCGGGATGCGTGTGTGTCCTATTTGCACAGGCAGTGTTTTCTCTGGGGTACTCAGCTATGAAGATTTATGCCTGTAAATTCATTACGGTTGGTCGTGAAGTTCCCAGTGTGCATAGGGGCCGCAGCAGATCCCTTTGGTTGAGTGGTTTTAACATTCCAACAGAAATGAGTTAGGGGGGAGGAGCCCTTTTCAAGTGAGAACTGAACACTGATGTAAAGTTGTCTTTGTAACATGTCTGTCAAAGTGGCTTGTTATAGGCTTGTGCCGTCCTGTGCTGTGAGCCTCCCATAGGCTGAGCCCCCTGACGTCCATGACACGCATATGTGTACTATAGCTCTGCAGTGCTGAAGCGGACGTTTTATCACAGTCTTGAAGCACTATGTACAGTAGAAGTCAATAACTGGGTTTCAAGTTTCATTGAGTAAGGTTATCGGGTGTAAATCAGTCATTCACCTCAAATTTGCACCAGCAATTTATTTTTCATTTATACTGCTATATCTGTGTAACATTAAAGCTATGATAAAATACACGGTATGCATAATGGATGATTATAAGCATTAGTTGTTTATTATTTTACCACACTTTGACTGATTAAGGGAGAAAATGTATGGGTATGAATTACTTACTTACTTACTCATGTGTTTGAAGTAGTTATGTTCAGGGACTTAAGAATTTAACGATGATTTTTCCCCTCTAATCATAGTATTGCTGTGCCTAGGAGAGGATAATTTATTAGTCTGGTTGAAAAGTATGGCACACTATTGTAATCATGTTACTTATTTATAACTGTAGCTGCAACAGCTATGTGTAAATTCACAACTAGTCTACTCATAATGCAAGTGTTTACTATATTGAAAGTAGAAAGTAGCACACCATCGGCAGCCTAGTTTGCGGAGAAAAAAAGAGTAAATAGGAAAAATAAAAATAGTGAGTGAACGGGAAATTGAATACATCCCGATTTAGTTTTCTCGTTTCTCTCACTTTTTCTAAATTTCTTCTCATTCCCATTCTCACTCCAAATATTTGTTCACTCTTTTTTTGTTTTCTTGAAAGCATAGGCCAATGATGTTGGTTTTGAAACGTAACAATGTGACTTGAATTGTAAGGTCAACTTTAAGCTGACCAGCCCACCTGTTTGTTGGCTGTTGCTTATCAGCTTTGGAAACCCACGTTCCACTTCTGCCTAGGGCGCCCTCCATGGAAACTCGGTGATGTCAATTTGGAAAAGTAACAGCATCATGTGGATTTAAATGTGATGATAACCTCTGAGTTGGTGTGTGTGTCTGTGTCTGTCTGTATGTTTATACAGCTGTGTCTGATTTCTGAAATGCTTCCTAAGCTGGTGGAAGTACAACTTTCCGAACAGGTCACAGTGTTGAGTGGTGACGGCGTACAGCCATCGTCGCCGCCCAGATACTTGTGCAGCCAAGTCACCACTCCCCCTACTGACTGTTACTACCTGCGGAGTACCTTATCATCCCCGACAGAGTGTTGACACAATGGATGCACACAACACACACACCCACTCATGCACACACAAATGCAGGCACATATGCATGCATGCACCCACACACAGACACACACACACACACACACACACACACACACACACACACACACACACACACACACACACACACACACACACACACACACACACACACACACACACACACACACACACACACACACACACACACACACACACACACACACACATACAGGTTGCATACACGCACACCCATTCACAAACAGACAAACTCAGAGGTTATAGTTGATATTGCAATTCACATGCACACACTTATGCGTAACGCACACACGTGTGCATAAAGCACACGCGCACGTTCAAGCACACTGTCATTCTGGCTCTCTCTCCACACAGACACACACTGCATGGACGCAAACACACATATACACAAACACACACACACACACAGACCAACTCCATAGACACTGCACGGATGCAAACACACACACACAGAGACAGACAGACACACAGACACACACAGACAATCCGCACTCTGACTGTGGTAATACCTCAAGTAATCCATTTTCCAGAGAACCAATTACCTCTCTTTTGGGGGAGGTCCAAGGAGGATATATTATGAACATATGGTGCTCAAAATGTGGGCCTCCAAAGTTTCCCTCAAAGACAAATACAGACAGACGAGGTCTCCACACACGTTGTAGTGAATCAACACCATATGGTGGAAATAGTCACGCCTGTCATCTTGAATAGAAATATATACCTTTCATGAGGGCCACTCCAGTAAAAGAAGACAGAAAAAACACACTTGATTAAATTACAATGAATTAAATTTATTGCATTTTGGGACACAATATGCTGCACTTAATTTTGTTCCAATAAAAATCCCAAATAAATGCTATCAGGAGTGACTTCTCTGCTTTTTAGTTGCCCTTATCTATGATATTTTAAACCAAAGGAATGCCTATTGCATTCCAATCTTCTTTTCCATCCTAGCAAGAGGTGGTTTATGTGCGATAAATCCTGGAGCCTGCACAGAATGTACTTAATACTTACTTTTAAAGATTCAACATTATATAGGTTCTAATATATAAATAAGGTAATACCAGCTGCACTATTCGTGTTGCTGTTACTAATCTTTATTATTATTGTCTTTGCTCTGTACACCATTGTTCTGTTTATTTTATTTTAGTATCCCCTTCCACGTATCCAGCGTTATATGGATACCTGGAATTCAACCATTTCACGGGCATTAATGCCTCTAATATGACAAGTAAACTGAGACTTGGAAAAAGGCTCTCTTTAACACTTAAGCCGAATTCGTGCTCCTGGACTGTTCTCATGGTAACCATTTACTGCCAGCTCATTGGATGACAGGATTTACGTTTCCATTTCCTTTTTGCCTTTTACCCATTTTCCGCCATTCAAGTGTTGTTGTTGTTGCTTTGTTTAATTAGATACTTACCATAACAGTTAGACAGATGCATCCAAGTGAAAATATAAATATGAAGAAAAAAAACAAGACCACAATTAGGCCTTGAACTTCATCAGAACTTTAAAGTTATAATATGGTAATAATATAAAAAGACATGAATTAAGGAAAAAAAATTGAGAAAAACTCACTCACCTAAACATCTACACAAGCGTTAGCGAGCACACACACACACACACAGACACACACACACACACACACACACACACACACACACACACACACACACACACACACACACACACACACACACACACACACACACACACACACACACACACACACACACACACACATATACACACAAAGACCCACTGAAATATGCAGGAAATAAAAAAGCAAAAATACACAAAGGATTTGTGAGGAAATTTGCCTAATGAACAACCTGTTGGAATACTCCACACACAGCAGTGAAGAACAAACACATAGAGAGGCATAAAGAGATGCTTCCTGTTGCACAAACACATAGTTCTCCATTCAAATATATAAATCACTTAAAAGGAAGCACACACACACTTTCCTGTAGGGTGGTGGTTGTAATTCTGTGCACTTGTGTGAGTATGTGTGTGTGTGTGTGTGTGTGTGTGTGTGTGTGTGTGTGTGTGTGTGTGTGTGTGTGTGTGTGTGTGTGTGTGTGTGTGTGTGTGTGTGCGTGTGCGTGTGTGTGGGTGTCTGAGTGTGCATACGTATGTTGAGCTGAAAGCCAGTAAACGTTTTGAGTTTGGAAGTGTAGCCTTCGGTATCGACTCGATCTCATTAACCTTGGGATGGTTTCTATTACCGCCGGAGCTGTGGCCAGGTTATCCATTAGCCTGGGTGTGGTTTCAGTTCTCCTGATCGCTCCACTCCTAGCCTACTTCCAGGACTGCTCGGCAGAGCTCACACCTTCCGCCAGGAGCAGGGGCAGGTCAGGGGGATGCCCAGGTTCCACCGAGCGCAGGCGGTGGGTCTAACTGGTGTGCGCATCAATCAGACCCCTGCACATCTGCCACCATTTTAAGTGGGCTATTTAAATTCATTAAGGGTTTTCCCACCGCACAGTGTGGGCTTCTGCCATGCATTAGACTTGCAAATGATGTTGATCTATGACATCCAATACTAATCTTTATTTATTTAACATATCTGACCTTTTTGCTTTGACAGCAATCTATGTTGATGGACAAGCGGAGGTGCCTGCATGTGAGATGATGATGATGATGAAGATGAAGATGAAGATGACGATGACGATGATGATGATGATGATGATGATGATGATGATGATGATGATGATGTAAACCTCATGCGTGATATTAAATATTAAATAGTATGCTGGTATCCCTACCACCTCCAACTGAAACACAAATATAGTTCTCTGTCATTCTCCAAAGGCGGCAATGGCAAAGAAAGGTGCATCTACAGCAAGACAGAATAATATTGGGTGCTGTGCTTTGGTGCTCCTGCAGTTATTGTAATGAATAAAAGGGTTTTGATAACATCAACAAGTGGCAAATTGTGCAATCCTAATCTTAGATCCAGCAGTCCGGTGTTATTATAACGTGACTTCTGAGAGCCTTGGCTGGAAACCCAAAAACAAAGAGAGGCAGGGTTATGCCCTGTTTGCTGTTCGGTTACAGGGTAAGGCGCTGAGAGGCAACGTTTAAAAATTTAATAAATGTATTTCTACAGGGGTCTTCACGGTATGGATTTGAATCCTTTACAGACACTTTAATACAGTTTTTATCACTGCTGGCCAAGTTTGTTAGTCTGGCCAAATTTAGGGATGGCTCTAAGGTCTGATTTGTGAGACTAGTTGTATACCAACCTGTGCTGTATAACACATGCTCCTTTTGCACAACTCAAATCTTGGGACAGTGGAGTTGGAAAGGAAGGTTGGTTGAGTGAGAGGGATTGACGTGTAGCAAATGGCCAGAGGCTGGAATGGAAGCTGGGGCGAGACAAGGCATTTGTGCTCGCGTTGGAGACAGACCCGCAGGGTGAAGCAGTGAGTTTCCTCCCCCTGGTCAAATTAAATGATTCCGAGAAGGGCTTCTACTTATAATAATTTAAAGGTTTGACGTTAAACATACAAAACAGTAAGAACAAATGCACCAAAAAAGTAGCGACGGTACTTGAAACATCAATGTGAAAACTGTGTTATCTGAGTTTGTGTCTAAATGAAGTATGTATTGATTGGCTCCATCATTCGATAGGCAAGGGCAATTCATTTGAAGGAGTATGGATCTTTCAAGTGTGTTTTTTTTTGTGAGTCTAATCTATTTCTTTGTTTTCTTTTTGTTCCTTCGCCTCTTTATCTGCTGGAGAAATAAGAAAAGGAACTCTTTCAAAAAAATAATCAGTTAAATCCTTTTGAGTCTATAATTTAAAAAAAAGTATTAATAAATCTCACCTATTAAAATTCTAACATAGTATCTTACTTTTAGGCCAAACCATATTTGTAGGAATCACAATGTTTGCATCTTCACTTTCTGATCACCCTTGATTCAAAGTAGGTAAATAAGACCCATAAAGCCTTTGGCCCTCATCAGTTCAATGGCCATCAAGCAGTGATGCTCCTTACATCATGAGTTCTAGGGTTTGGATTCTGTCAGGGACATATGCTGATTTCCCTTTTTTGAGTTCAATCAAGGTTGTATTCTAGGAAATATTCATGAAGATAAATACCTTGGTAGTATTGTTGTCCTCTGTGTAGTAATACTGAATGAAAACAGATATGTCCCTTACCCTGGTCTATATAGAGTTGAGTCTGAGTATCTTGTTAGCCTAATTTTGAGTCATTTAATGCAATTGGTGAGGAAGACTTTAAACCCTGGGTGTGTGTGTGTGTGTGTGTGTGTGTGTGTGTGTGTGTGTGTGTGTGTGTGTGTGTGTGTGTGTGTGTGTGTGTGTGTGTGTGTGTGTGTGTGTGTGTGTGTGTGTGTGTGTGTGTGTGTGTGTGTGTGTGCATCTTCATATTCTACATCTACATTCCGCTCCACTGGCGTCTATGAGTCTCCCGGTTGCCCAAGGCGGTGCTCTGCGAGCTCCCGGGATTGGGAACACCAGGATGACCTTTGCCAACGCTGCCGTCGTCCCGTCGGAGATCGCAGGCGCACACCTCCCTTGTCTTGATATCCTTCTGTGCATCCGATTGATGAAAGAAGGCAAACGACACAAAACTAAACTTATGGAGGGACACACTGGCTGTGAACTCGGTGAAACCTGTTTAACCCCCCCACCTCCCCCCCAACCCTCCTATGCGAGCCTTCTCTCTCCATCACAAGCACAGCGAGGCGGGAAAATGTGGTGCCGAGAACCGATAGGTCTCAAGGGTAATGCCGTCACCTCCCACTAACGCTGTCATTGACACATGTCCCCACGTGTTATACTGTGCAAAGAGCTGAGATGTATGCAGAAATGCACACACCTCCGATGGCCAGTTTCATCCCTCTTTCTCCTACTTTCTTTCTTCCCTTTTGTATTTCTGCTGTGCTTTCTTTTTTCTTTCTCTCCGTCGTTTTCCTTTCTTTCATTGTTTCAGTCTTACATTTTCTTTCTTTCTTTCTTTCTTCCTTCCTGTCATCCTTTCTCTCTTTCTTTCCTTCTTTTTTTTCTTTCCTTAATGTGCACGTGTGTGTGTGTGTGTGTGTGGTCCTGTGTGCAGGCATGCATTAACGTGCAAATGTGTGTAGTATGCAAGATTATGGAAGCCAGGAAAAGACTTACAGATGACAGGGAGAGCGATAGAGAGGTGAAGGGAGAATGAGGGAGCTGGGGAGAGAGAGAGAGCGCCTGAGAGAGATGAAGGGAGAGAAAGAGAGAGAGAGAGAGAGAGAGAGCGCGCCCGAGAGAGATGAAGAGAGAGAAAGAGAGAGAGAGAGAGAGAGAGAAGAGAGAGAGAGAGAGAGAGAGAGAGAGAGAGAGAGAGAGAGAGAGAGAGAGAGAGAGAGAGAGAGAGAGAGAGAGAGAGAGAGAGAGAGAGAGAGAGAGAGAGAGAGAGAGAGACAGAGAGAGAGAGAGAGAGAGCTTGAGGACTGTAAGGCAGAGCGATAAAGAGGGTCACCTTGGATGAGTCTTCAGCGGAGCAGTCATGGAAGTACCCAAGCCGCAAGATGCAGGGAATAGAGCACATGATTGTGGTGTTAGTACGCCTGGTAGGGTCTTATATTCATAAATATATTTAGGGGTGCATTTTATCCGATGATTGATTTCCTTGTCAAAAGTTTTTGTGTGAACAACCAAAGTTGTTTAAGGCGCACAGAATTGGTTGTGTCTCAGTGTTGGTCTAATAGTTGACTTAGGATATCAGTATCTCCATATTTTTCACAGAGGAGAGATGGACACGTGACAGTGTCTTTCAAAATAAAAGCCTCTCTTTCTTCCCACCCTATCCATGATTCAATCCCAATGGGTGACTTCCTCAGAAAGGCACTGAAAGTACACGAGAAAATACAAACGTAAAGAAAGAATTATAGCAGTGAAACAACTTCTGGAGCAGCACCTGCTGTTGGAGACAGAGGGGTCCCAGCCCACCACCACCACCACCCAGGTGAGAGGCTTAAGTGTGCCGAGAATGATAAGTTGAATTAGAAGTTATCTGAAGCACACCAGGCCCTTCGCTGAGTCCCCCAGCCTGTGCTCTCACTCTTCTGGGATAATCTTATCTCAGCTCCCCTCCATTAACCCTTAAATGCCACCTGGGCACCTGTCCTACTTCTCCACCTTTACTCATCTTCTAAGTTTCTGACAAAGCGAGGAATACTCGGTTGGTGGTGGGAGCGTTGGTGGTGGAGAGAGTAGTGGCAGAAACAATGATAGGTGTGGTGGTAATGGTGATTGTGGTAGTGATGACACTGGTGGTGGTGTTGGTGGTGGTACTAGTGATGGTAGTGGTGGTAATGGTGTTAGTGATTATCTTGGTGGTGGTGGTGGTAGTGATTATCTTGGTGGTGGTGGTGGTGGTGGTGGTGGTGGTGGTGGTAGTGATTATCTTGGTGGTGGTGGTGGTAGTGATTATCTTGGTGGTGGTGGTGGTAGTGATTATCTTGGTGGTGTTATCGTGGTGGTGGTGGTGGTAGTGATTATCTTGGTGGTGGTGTTGGTGGTGGTGGTGGTGATGGTGGTGGTAGTGATTATCTTGGTGGTGGTGGTGGTAGTGATTATCTTGGTGGTGGTGGTGGTAGTGATTATCTTGGTGGTGGTGGTGGTGGTGGTGGTAGTGATTATCTTGGTGGTGGTGTTGGTGGTGGTAGTGATTATCTTGGTGGGGGTGGTGGTGGTGGTGGTAGTGATTATCTTGGTGGTGGTGGTGGTGGTGGTGGTAGTGATTATCTTGGTGGGGGTGGTGGTGGTGGTGGTAGTGATTATCTTGGTGGTGGTGGTAGTGATTATCTTGGTGGTGGTGGTAGTGATTATCTTGGTGGTGGTGGTGGTGATT
>OLKM01000056.1:358577-366077 GCA_900291075.1 Melanogrammus aeglefinus
AAAACAAAACAGCAAAAAAAGCAACTAACCAAAGCCATTGACTTCAAAATGAAAATAAATACCAGATACAATACTCCAATAGTATAAAATGGAGCTCACAATGACCCAAAACCACACTTTGAGCAAAGCTGGAAATATAAAAAGACAGGAGTCAAGTCTTGGGTTGTAAACAGACCCAAGGGAGGAGTCAACGAGCGATAGTACAATCTACGTTTTGGAACCACTTAAAGGCATTGGCCCATAATCTAGCTCCCGCAATGCTCTCCCTGTTATTGAACTGTTTTTCATATTGGCACTTTTGGTACTTTTTCCATGTATAGTATACTTACTTTTCTGTTAAAAGAAATCTCCTTGGGAGGAAAAAAACCTTGGCTTTTTAAGTAGGCCTACTGTTTCTTTTGTTGTGTGTTTTATCTTTCTATTCCTTCGAGCCCACTATGAGGGATGTGGCTCTAAAATCGTATGGGGAGATGTTCTGTGACACCTCCACTGTTAGACACACAGAGAAACACCACGGGCTACAGTCTGTGTTTCAAATGCCACAACCGAAACAAGCGACAACAAAGAAACCCTGTCCATGTTCTAAAGGTCAGACAACATGCCAGGTAGCAGCAAAAGGTAACCGTAAAATACAAGGTAACTGAGAAATGGTTGGACCTGATGTACAAAGCGTTAACGTTGGCCTCCATTTTGTACTACATAGACAGATAGTGTGAGAGTATCCCACCCCGCCCTCCCCCTCGCTCCTCTCATGGCTTGAATATGTGCTTTTTGCTGAGGGTGCACACCCGCCCGGCCATATGTTTTTAAAGTAAGTTGCATGATATGAGATGTGTGGTCCTGGCTGATCAATGGGGCTGCATTACATTCATTTTGATATATACTACAAGCTGGTGCAGGCCGATCACAGTTACAACAGCACACCACCCCCCCCCCCCCCCCCCACACCCTCCAGAAGTTTGCTTTAAAAGAAGATTCATCAAGATCAGATTAAAACCAACACCAAAACCCAGATCGCTGACACAGTTCCACAGCATGTGTGTTGTTTGTGTTTGTGTGTCTGTGTGTGTCGGTGTCAGCATGTGTGTGTGCGTGTCTGTGTCTGTGTGTGTTTGTGTATGTGCGTGTGTGTGTGTGTTTTTTTTTCTGTGTGTACGCAAGTGCATGGGGTGCATGATCGTTGTGTGAGTGGTGCAACGTTGCCTTCCTACAATGCAGTCAGCACTTTCATTTGCCCTAATCACTGCGGCTAATCTGCTCTCCTATTTAAACCGGGCGGATAATTGAACAAGAAGCTGGTTAGAGGGAACTATAGAAGACGTATTGACCCCCCCGCATGGTTGCATATTAATTGAATGAATCTAGCTCTACAGTTTTTTATTCTTGAATACATTCTGTCTTTTTCCCTAGTTTTTCAATTAGTTTCCCATCGTCGAATGATGTTGTTGATGGCTAATCCATTTTTTCAGTTGGTACGTAGCACAAAGAGTTCTCACCAATTAAACAGTGGGAAACAAAGGTGTTCTTCATTCATAGCAGCAACGAAACAGAAAAACTTCAATACAAATTAGTGGTATAATAATAATAATCATTGGTACCATGTTGGTACAGCAACATGGAACCAACGCTGATTCATGCTGATTCAGGACAATACATTTCATCGAAATTTGCATTGAAAATGCTGCACTTTTCTACCATTGAAAGAGGGCTTCTAATGACTAAAGCCAAGTTGAGTAACATTCCAGAGCAGTGACTACCAAGTAGGCTTACAAACAATACAATGGACATCAGATCATTGTTTGTGAAAGTATAAGAGATAGTTAGAGCGCACAGATGAAGGATCTCACTTGGATTCCTCCACACAAGAATATAGAAAATGTTAACTCTAACTAACTACGGTATATTTTTAGGCAGACACCGTTTAGAAAAGCGCATGCAAACATAAACAAAATTAAACTCATCTATTCATCCTTACGCTCAATAAAAACAAAGATCTGGCTAAAATAGCATTGAAACATTTAGTGCAACCTGGTTTCTGGTCATTCTTAATCACATTTGTCATCATGACCGGCTCTCACCAATTTGGTGCCCTGGGCCAAATGCCTCCCATTCCAAGAATGTGATGTAGGGGTGAGTCTGACATTGGAGAGGGGTGGGGGGGGATGCCACATAAAGTGGGGGCTCTGGAATTCAGGGTGGAAATGTCTTAATTTATGAAAAAAGAAACACCAACTTGTTCCTGCACCAATGTCAGCCAATTCCTCCACGAATCATTGTGTTCATACACTCACACAAAAACTGCACAGCCTTACGTTTGGCTCTATTCTGTTGACATAAACCCTTTCTCAAACATACAGGTGTGACAGTTGATGGACACGTGGTCCTGTAGCGCCTTTTACCCCGCCGGAATGACTGGCAGCGTGGTCAAGGATGACTGGCAGAGACCCAAGGGAACAAGTCCCTTCAACCGCCATAGTCTGACTCATTCTATTCAGGTTAGCACAGGAAACGTTTGTCTGGTTAGTGTGTGTGTGGTTGTGTATTGGTGTGTGTTTGTGTGTGTGTGTGTGTGTGTGTGTGTGTGTGTGTGTGTGTGTGTGTGTGTGTGTTTGTGATGTGTGTGTGTGTGTGTGCGTGTGCGTATTAGTTGGTGTACTCAAACCAAATTACCATAATCCAGGATTAGATAGTGTGTTGTGCGGCAGCGCAGGTACAAGCCGTTTACGTTTGATTGACAACGATTGTTCTGGGATACTCTTTCCTTGTTTACAAAGGATGTCGATCAAGCTGTCAATCATAGCATTGTGTTTGAAGGCAGAATAAGAAAATGTTGGATAGAGGAGAAAAAGTACCCAAGGATTTGGATGAAAGGGATTGGCAACACTAAAAATACATTCTGTAAAAATAAAAAAAAGGCATTGGCATTCCCCTCATTTAGTACAATATCACAACATTTATGATCAACGGATGAACATGGATGCAATGACTTAAATCCATGTTGCTCACACAGATATGTATTCAGGTTTCTACAGGACGCGCACACACACACACACACACACACACACACACACACACACACACACACACACACACACACACACACACACACACACACAACACACACCACACACACACAACACACACACACACACACACACACACACACACACACAGGCGTTTGTTACTGGGATAGAAACGAGAGCTTGCTGATGCCACAGGGTTACACTGCGGCCACAGAACAGATGGCGCTTTTTACCCAGAATTCCCTCGACTGCAGGTAGAGCGCAGCCTGGTGTCTCCCTAATCACACCTCTTAACGTGAGGAATCAGGCAGCTCTACCCTCCCCTTCCTCCAACACCACCCCACTCCTCTGGCAGTAGAACAGTCGTTTCTTTAAACTACGCTAGTGGGAACTAGATTGCTTTACTGCCAAAATGCAATGCGGAAAACACACACCTGCATTGTACTGATTAGACTTTAATTATTTAAAGAGACATGAGGGCTCCTTATACCCATAATCCATCCCCCTTAACACACACACACACACACACACACACACACACACACACACACACACACACACACACACACACACACACACACACACACACACACACCACACACACACTTTATAAACAGCTAGATTGAGAGCAGTAATGTGTCCTCATCACCCAAGCCATAAGTGTTAATTCTAAGTCAGGTTGTTCAGGTTAATTAGAGAACTGTTATTTGCGATGCTGACAAACATTTGTCAAGCTTTCAGCATTTTACAGAGAATACTAAACAAGCATCTAATTGGATGGAAATTAAACAGAGGAAAAACTACGTTACCAACAAATGAGGTCACTGAGTTGATAAACCACAATCATTCACACAGTCGACAGCACTTGAACAACAACAAAAACAATATCCAGCATTAATGTTTCATTAAATATAGTCCAAATAAGGAAGGTGCATGGTTAGAATCTGTTAAAATCTGGGAAAGAATAAAAGGCAGGAAGGATTGAGTTGTACAAGTATACATTAAGTTTCAGTCTGAATTTGGTGCAACAGCCTATAGGAGAATCAGCCATGAATAATTCAACGTATGCTGCACTGCAAGCAAAATTAGGTGATGGTACAGTCTATCCGCTTCATTAGAAAACTCTTTCTTTCTACTAAAGATCTGAGATACTTGTTTTTGTTGATGCTAGATAGACCAAGGTGCACACTGCCACCTAGTGTTGGACACCAACACTACCAATAACTCGATTATGACAATAAATACAAATGCTACATAATCTCCTTATTACAAGATTTTATTGTCTCAATTGGTTCTTTTTTGAATAAAGCAACATTTCAATTGAATATCAGATTCTAAACTGGCAAAATAAATACAACATTTACATTCACTTTTGAATCAAAGCAGCAACCGCAAAAACTAAACAAAGTTGAAACAGACATTTAACAAGGAATAAAGTCTTTGTCATTTTCTTGAACCAAACAAAAACAGGGAGACAAAACAAAAGGAGTCTGGTGATTAGTAACTGATGAAACTGATGATTATTTCTTGCAAACTGTGCGCGCACACAGGCTCCCCCGCAGACAGCCACTAACAGTGAGCCTCCAGGGGGATAGTGATTTAGTTGTGCGCGGTCTTGTCGCCGTCTCCGTTCTGGGTGAACTTGAGGTTCTTCTGCTCGGCAGGGCTTCTGAACACGTGGGCTCTGTAGAACTGCAGCTCTCTGATGCTCTCCTGGATGTCGCCCAGTGCCCTGAGACACACGCACATCAACAAACAGTAGAGATTAACACAACCCTCCCCAGATCCCCTTGGCTTGGTATTGATGCAACTTTCCTCAATAGAACAGATGAAGATGTCAGTGATCATCTGTTCATTTATACGGTTGAGTATTAATGAAATTGGTGGCAGGCGTTGCTCTGTGTGCGTTTCGACCGGTATGGATGACCAACCTGTGGGACGCTTTCTTCTGGGGAGCCAGCTTGTATTCCTCTGGAAACCACCGTCTAGAAAACACACAAAGGAAATTCTAGTGAAATCCTAATTACTAAATCAAAGCGTTAAATACAACAGCTTTTGAGTGAATTAATGGGCATTACTGAGACTAACAGAACAACAGCAAAGTGGTCTGAAAGGCCCAAAGTTTCCACATTAATGCGTTAACCATGGCAACAACATACACCGACATATGTGAATACAATAATACAATTATTACTTTAAGCAGTATCGATAGGTTTCACATGCTACACGCGGCGGAGGGAGAGCCCAGCGACTCGCGGGTAAATCCAGGTGACAGTAAACACCAGTGGGGTTTGACTTTGAAAGTTAGTGCTCAGCTTAGCATATCTTCAAATCGAAACCGTCATTAATGGCCTCCTGATGCATTTCATGGCTCGGAGAGCAGAAAATCCTCGGCATGTAGAATAAGGCCTGTATACCAGGTTCGAGTCCTTTTAGTCCAGGGTCGTACCAACCACCTTGGGGACCTGAATATCGGGGAAACATAACTTGACCCAAAGCTGTGGGGTCACCTGCAAAGCTCCTTAATGGTGCTGACATCGATGATCCTGTAGTGGAGATGGTACATGAACTGGGGCATGTATTTGTCCAGGAACTTCTTATCGGCGTGCACAGAGTTTCCTGGGGGGGGGGGGGTACCGCACGTTAATATGCAGGGTCTGACAACCAACAGGAAGGAGGCGTGTATGTGTCGGTCTGTACAACACTCACCAGCGAGGGGACATTGGCCGGGCTGCGTGTGTTGCCTGATGAAGGAGAGGAACTCGTACTCCGCTTGCTGGAGGCTAATCTTGCTGTCCTTCACTGACTGAGTCAGACCCGACTGAGCCCCCAACAAACACATCAATAAAGTATCAGGAATTATATTTGTCAAACAAAACCTGAAAGCAGTTGGAGATTATCACACTGCTTTAAAGCATAGTTCCATTGATGAGTAGCCCATGCGAACCTTTGCTGCATAACTTTGCAAGCCTAAAATCAATACTAAGATTATACTGCAGGGGAAGCCGGTAGTAGGCCTGATTTGCAATATGGCCTGTAGTTCCTCTACAGAGAATGTTACACAGATAACATACAGACCAGAGCCATCTATAACTGTTAGCACACCTTGCCATGATGCTCTTTGCACCAATCCGACATTCCATCCAGGAGCTCAGTTGGTTGATTTATAATCAGATTTGGTCCCTGCAAATTGGAGGAAAAATATAGAATTGAGTGATCAATGGATATGCTCTACTTCAAATGAAAAGTAATCAAGTTTAAGGCTGTTGTGCATTACCTCTGCCAGCACATTGAGTTCAGAGTCTGTGATGATGCACGCCATTTCAATGATCTTGTCCTTCTCAATGTCCAGCCCCGTCATCTAGAAAGCACATCCGGATTGAAAGAAACACCGGTTATAAGAGCAACACCAACACAAAGCATCTCCGTTCATCGCCGTCTACGTACGACAACAACGGAATAAGTAAATACTGTAATTCTGTCACGTCATTAACAATGATAACAAACACATTTGAGTGAACTTTATTAAGTAGAACTAGCTGCAAGCGGCTAGGATGACGTGTAGTTAAATCACTTTACTATTCTGCAGAATGTAACCGTGAACGCTTCAGACATATTGTAAGACAGTTGCTTATAAAAAGGAGAAACGGTGATTTTATTGTAACCAACGGCAGCCGATTCAAGTTGGCTGAATGGTGCATTATTCGTACGTTTATCTCCAATCAGACTAGACATATGTTCAGGAACAGAGCACTGCATGGGGCGAACATCCATCGTCGCTTTAGGCTAAAGTACAAATATAACCTGCTGGTAGTGTGACGTTAACGAGGACATGGGGTAGACTGATGGTTTTGTTAGGACACAGACAACATCGGACTCTCCATGAAGAGAAGAAAAAAGAGCTAACTTTGCTAGTGTGTCCAGCAGGCTGAGCGATCCCTTTGCAGGTCAGCAGGCACATTGTGACACGTGTGGGGCTCAAAGTGGGCTTACGAGGGGTGAACAACGGTACAACTTGCCTCCAGGTCCACCCAGACCATCCTCTGGGACATCGCGTCTGATGTGTTTGATGACATGTTGTTGCCCAAAACGGGGACGTCCACACGTGAAGATCGTTCTGGTGCTGTTCTGATCTCGTGGAAACACACGGACTTTTTCGTCTGTAAAATGTTATTTTTTGAAAGTGAATGGAAAACTGCCCCACTGGACCGGAAAACGAGACCCCACCTTCTGCACAGGAACCGCGAAGTACTGAAGCCGCACATGCTCATGCTGCAGTTACAGAGCTGGCTGCACGCTCACGCCCACCAACTGCCTGCCGTAAAGCAACGGGTTGTCGTCAAGGATATACATTCATTATTTTATTCTAATTTTAAATGAACGTAAGATTATGCAGAAAAAAAATCGCATTCCTAGGGGGTGGTGTTCTTGTTTGTTTAATTCTAATTTAGATAGTGGTCCGGAACCGATTTGAGGT
>OLKM01000056.1:368577-456147 GCA_900291075.1 Melanogrammus aeglefinus
TCTCCTAACAGAGATACCATTTTCCTTTGTGGCAGAAACCCATTGGCCTGCCACCCAGTTCAAATGCATGCTCACTAATAACGACACCCAAGCCCGCTTCCGCTGAAGGGACCATGAATCCTGTCGCCTTATCGCTGCCCTTCTATTAAGTGGGATGTAAAAAGGGGTGTTGATGTCTTTAGTGTGATAGTGTGTTTACTCCACACCAGGATAAATAGTCTCAAACATAATGACTATCCATAATGCCTGATATGATTGGAGATCATATCGCCAACTGCAAACCCCCTTGGTGATTTGCAATCCCTGCGGTTTCTTTCTGGTAATGAAATCCAAACTTACTTTGCTACTGGTCGGTTGAAATTATACTGGAAAGGGGGCTGAGTGAGGGTCGATTTGCAAATACTGAACATTTGCAATTAGTGCCAGTCAATGGCAAATTAGTGCATAGCCCCGTGGCAATTTGACCTAATCAAATAACAACGATTACTGTTACCTCTGTTTGTTTGTTTGTTTGTTTGTTTGTTTGTTTGTTGTCCAAGCAGTTTGATCTTATAGCCTGTAAGACTCTCTCTCAAAATGGCAGATTATCGCCAACCAAACATCCCATGTTCGAAATTGTACACAGCAACAGCAAATCGCAGTTCCACCTCCATTTGGGAAGCACGGGAGCGTTGGGACGTTAGTTAAGTACAGGTTTCTGGGTAACTGAATAGTGATGAATGAGTGGCCAACCCAGGGGAAGAAGGCATAGGCAACAGATTGAAAACCGTCAAGATGGCAAGGATTTGTTGTGCCATTCACTGCGCCAACCTCAAAAGCCAGGGATAAAAATTGTTTAACAGACAAAGGGGTTCACTCCCTCTAATAAAAACAGATGACAGTTATGGATCGAAGTCTTTAAAAGGGTGGATTGGAGTCTTTCCCCAGTGATTTTTATGCATTTTAGCTTTAGTACACCAGACATTTTTTTCATAAGATAGGCCATACAATAGTTGTCTAGTTGGTCATAGGCTACCCAACATCCACTCATTCTAAGAAATAACGTAATGATCCGGTAATGTTTCCCCATTAGTTGTAAATATTTTGTTTCTGGAAGAAAGAGACTTCTGATTAAATTTCCTGCCATATCTTGCCACATTCCCATCCCCCCAATTAGGACTATTATAGTATTATAGACGATTTTTGATATCCATATCCCTTGTTTTTCATAACTTAAGTTATTGGAAATTCTATAAATGCACAACAAGCCTTATTTGGAGGTGATAGGATATGAAAAAATAGGGGGAAATGCTCAAAGTATTAACTGTGACAGGATTCTGTGGTCCAAACAATAATCTAGATCAGGCTTCATGTGAATATTGAAAAGAAAGTGTCAAAACTGCCATACTATTTGAATTGACGTCTAACATAGGATCTGTTCAAAGCTGATATTGTCAAAAAGTGACATGGGCAGGTTCAATAGGCTAATGAAAAATTAAAGCAAGCTCAGTTGACTAAAGCTAGCCTTCTAACATTTCTTAGAATTACAAGAGGTCAAATTCTGGCATTTATTTATGTAGTCAGATTGTCTTTGGGTCTGTGATATTGGTATGATACCACACACAAACATTACTTCGGTTACATTTATATCAAAAGATAGGCAAACCAACACACTCTAGAAATATCGTTTTATCATTCCATTAGCAGGCCTTACAAGGAAAAATTCATTACAATGCTGTATATGCATTGATAACATTGCCGTATTCGCTTATGTGACCACAGTAGTTCATGGCAACAATCTGTGAATTGTCCCTGGCTGCACTTGAGACAGTTTGTCATAATGGGAAGTCATTGTTGTGTTTGAAACTGCCCCAGCGTTTTCATGCAAGACGTGGAATCTGATGAGAAGCCCTGTTTGATTCCATTGGGGCTGACCAAACTGGCACTGTGACACCGTCAAACTATATGATGTGTGAAATATGACTTGACTCAGATAGGGTGGAGCCAGGAGTTTAGAAAACATTCTCTTTTCATCACAGTAGACCAAATCCATCCAAACTGCTTTATGCAAAGTTAAAAGCCCAAAAAAAAATCCATATTTGATGAGCTCCTGATAAAGTGGATCAGCCTAGGCCCTTTACCGCGCCACGGGCTCAGCCGACAAGATAAGATGAGGAGGTCAACCTCAACAATAATTCCTACTTTTCCCTTTAACTTGCTGTTAATGGCTCCAAACTATTAAACTGTTACCGGATGAAATACAGTGGCTGTAGGCACACACGTCATGCCTCCATTCTTGATCTGCTATTGTTGGCGTACTAAATATTTGTGTTTTATGTGTGGTCTGTTGGCAACCACAACTGATTCCAGGTTTTCAGAATGTAATTATGCAAAGTGAGCTTTTGAAAAGTTCTATACTTTCCCGCAGACGTGCCCAGTGGATATGTCTCTTCATAGTCCCTACAGGTTAATAATGCATAATACATCCATCACTCGAAAAACCTTCACCATGAAGCAGTGGTTCCTATTATGTTCAATGTAAAACAAATTATGAATGGTTCACAGATGACAATAAATCTAAAAACGGGATTATTTTTTAGGCCAAAGAACATATCTCTGTATAAAATAATTTGGGGCATATGTTTATGAATTGTCATCACTCATCAGTGTTGGGGACGAATGGAATAGGGGCCTACCGGTGTTACGCATTCAGAATACAAATTATAGCTAACTGTATTCCGTTAGAGTTACAATATAAATAGTTGGTATTTAGAATACAGTTACATTGTTGAAATCAATGGATTACCTGACGACACTTCTGTTTCAGCAGTTTATTCGTGCTTTCACACCAGCAGCATAGTGCGCACTAAACGAGTTTGGTCCCCTTGGTTCGGTACGTTTGCGTTGGTGTGAATGCAACCATCTCACTTCGATGTGAACCAAATCAGCCGACCGAGACCTCCCTGAACAGCTGGTCTCGGTTCGCTTCCAAACGAACCCTGGTACGGTTCGCTTGAGATGTGAAAGCGAACGCACCTCGGTCCGATACAGTTCTACAAAGCATATGCCTCTTTGGACGTAACAGGCACCCGCTCAGCCGCGCGCATTATGGGAATTATTGTTTGATTAGCGGTAACTACAAGACTAGCAGCAAATTGTCGGACAGTCTGGGAATTTGGACAGACACCCACATAAAACGTATGCTTGAAAACACACAAAAAATTGCAGATGAACAATCTCTCTCTCTCTCTCTCTCTCTCTCTCTCTCTCTCTCTCTCTCTCTCTCTCTCTCTCTCTCTCTCTCTCTCTCTCTCTCTCTCTCTCTCTCTCTCTCTCTCTCTCTCTCTCTCTCTCTCTCTCTCTCTCTCTCTCTTGCATAGGCAACACCTATGCACTTAGCTCAGTGAAAAAAACGTTAGACGTAATAGCAAATATCATTCGCATGAACATACCCTTATAGTCTTTGTTCCACTACAGCAGATTATATAAAAAAGAGACTTGGCCCTAACACATTTAACCAGTTTGAACAGAAGAACACACCAGAATAGGCCTGTT
Organism: Melanogrammus aeglefinus; assembly: GCA_900291075.1. Lineage (NCBI taxonomy): Eukaryota > Metazoa > Chordata > Actinopteri > Gadiformes > Gadidae > Melanogrammus > Melanogrammus aeglefinus. The sequence continues at coordinate 372,112 of OLKM01000056.1, forward strand.
TAGTAAGCAGGATTTGATGCCGCATTCCTACGCTTATAAAATGCAATTCAATGTGGAAGTAATCCAAGTATTCAGAATACAATACTCAGATTGATGAAACGGAATATGTGACATATTACATTTTTGGGCATGTATTCTGTATTCTGTAACTGGATACATTTTAAAAGTAACCTTCCCAACACTGATTGTCATGTAATGTTTATAAATGGATATCATTTGGATTCCAAATGTTTAACGCAAACCATTTTGAAGTATCCTGCCAACACTGATTGTCATGTAATGTTTATAAATGGATATCATTTGGATTCCAAATGTTTAACGCAAAAGCCATTCTGTTTTGTCTCTGCGAGTACACTGCGAAGACCGGCCCAAAGGTATCAGCTGTCTGATGTTGTTCCAACTATTCCACCATCTCCCAGCGCCCCCATGTTCTCACTCCATTGATTAAAAAAGTGCTGAAGTTAAGCTGTTGTGGAGCCGACACATGTTTGCCGACATACTGGCCTAATCAAGAAACAAGTAGTGCAGAATAAGGCTGATTAAGGATACTGGTGAAATGACGCAATCTCCCAGTTGGTTCATCGGTTACCTCTTTTAGTGTAGGCCCACCCTCTTTCCCCTGTTCGGAAATCAATCAATGCCACTTTAAGACTTTAAGACAAAATTCTCATCAGTTCTCATCAGATTTCAATTCATTTTCCTTGGCCTAACCTCTGATATGATCATGCATCTCATGTGTACAATCACAAAAAATACGATAGCCAGTAGACATGAACTGAGAAATTTGTGTAATTATAACTATGCATGTGTTCCTTATTTTGTAGATCGTAAGGTTTAACAATAAATTACTGTTAATATTTAGGGCTAAATATGATTATAAACTTAACAAGTGTGATTTAATAAGACTTTGTCAGAACCAATTATCTGACTTTTAATGATAATATGCCTCTAAGTAAAATAAAGTAATCCCTGATAAGTCATTAAAGTCTGCAAAAAAAAAAACCTGCTATTCTATCATTCAACAATGCAGCAGCATTATCAAGGTAAGTACAATGTACAATGGTTTGTTTTTAAATTAAACAACAACAACAACAAGAACACCAAGTGTGTGAGCCAGATGTGTTGTGTGGGGAAAAATAAGCCACAGTAAACCTTTTGTGTCTTCTTTCTTTTCAGGCAGGCACAGACTGGATCGAAGAGCCTAACGGGTTCCTTGGGTCTTTGGATTTCGGATGGTTCGTGGGAGGACTCTTCTGTTGGCCATCACGCAAACAGGGTTTGTCGTATTTTCATAGCCAAATGTACGGTAAATGGTTTCTCCAAAAAAAAAAAAAATGCATTTTTTAACCATTGAAAGACCATGATGGGGAAAAAAACCCCAACCAAAGAGCCCAAGATAATACATACAAACTAACAGACTGATATCAGTGATCTGATTTGTCACGGTTAAAGACGTATGCCAAGTGAGATGAAGAATATTTATGCTTGTTGGAGACTTTGAAGGATTGTTTAGGCTTAACTCTGATTCACGTAAACAATTTCTCCACCATGATATAACTTATCCCATTTTAGCGGCTGTGACACTTTTCATTAGGATCTGCCGCCTGATGCGATTCAATATTCCGATTCAGTTTCAAAGCCATTCTTCAAAATGTCACCGCCAACGGGGAAGACAAAATGGTAAAAGTGGGAGCAGAGAAAGAGAACCGCATGTATTCATGGTGACTAATGTTATTTTTGACTATCTTTCAACTCATCTCTGTTCTAGATGGTTTTGATACCCGACCTGTTCGACACTGGCCTTGATGTCAAAGAAGTTTTATTTGTTCTGATGCTATGCATTTTATATGCGTTACCTCCTACCTCATCAAATAAAACAATTTTTTTAAATATTTATAACACACAAACAGAAGCTCGGCTTATTTTCCAATATGCTCCAGACTTCACTTTCACAGTTCTCTTCCCATCGCAGCGACTGTGATAAATTGGTGTTTCGCCTCAGTTCTTTCCTAGTTATTCCCAATGCATTTGCAAAGCTAAATGCCACTAAGAACACAGTGAATTATCTTAGTCCAAGGCAGGAATGTGCAACCAGCGTCCAATCAATACTTTTCTGTTGGTTTTCACAGTGGGAAAAGGCTATAATTAATAGGTGGCAGAAGCTAAGCCTTTTGTTTGTCAGAAACCCACTGGAAATAAGTACATAGTACTAGTGTCTAATTACACGCCTTTGTTTCTCAAGTTTACTTTCATTTTATCTGTTGGGAATCTTTGTTACCTTGCAAAGAACTCCACATATCTTTCCTTCATGGTGATCTTTAAGATTATCCACAAGATATTCTGTTATGGTTTTAGATGGGACATTGGGTATTAATGTAATTTATTTTGTCTTTTAATAAACTTTCACTATAATGGATACAACTTGATGATTTTGGAATGGCTCATACGGACAGATAAAAAGATATGTTATTGCAATTGTAAGGGTCCATCTCCTAAAGGTGCTTTGGGTAAGCTTAAAGAGCTATTATTTGATAGCCTGGATAGCCCCGCGCTTTCCTCCGGCGAATTGCGTTCGCCCTGCACAAGGGTCTGGAGAAGAGCAATACATTTCTATGCTTCCGATACGTTTTTGCGGGAGCCAATCACCGAGCTGGCTTTTCCCCTTGGCGCACTATTGGCTAGTTTAACACAATAGACAGGGAAGTGACGGCAAGCTGCCAATCGCGTAAAGAGTCAGTTGAACTCATGGACCTATTAAAGAACTTCAGTCGGTTGAACTAGGCCCGTTGATCACGCCTCTTGTTCTGAAGAAAATGACAGCAGCTTCTCCAGACCAATGTGCAATCTACGATTGCCTTGGTCTGGTAATATCCAGGCTAATTATTTGAGCTATTTGTTTGAAATGGCACAGCCATCCGTCAGCTGTTGAATTAGGTCTAAAAATTCACCTGTTCAGAGTTCACCTAAACTCTGCATAGCCATCCTGGCCCACCCCTCCTACTTATTGTATGTTGTACGTCCTGGCACGTAATTGTACGCATTTATTGTATGTTGTATTTAGTTATAGATCTTTTTGTAGCGTCTTATCTTAGCTATTTTTATTTTATAAAGGGAATGGGTTAACCTAGCGATTGTTAACGCTTGCACTTGGTTCTATGAACATCCTTACTGTACCAACAGCGATATATTGTTACACTTTCTTATGACAAATGTATTTATTGTAAGTCGCTTTGGATAAAAACGTTTCCTAAATGCCCTTAATGTAAATGTAAATTCCCTCTGTAAGAACTATTTCAATTTAAGGCCGCTCCCTGCCCATTTTTGACCAATCAGGGCATCTCTTCCCAAATTAGCTTTGGGGAATCCATCTTGCCTTTCAATCACAAGTGAGGGAGGGATAAAAGAGGGAGGTCATGTTTTTAGGCTGAATCAGAACAATAGCTACCTAACTACCTCTTGGATGTATAACACATGGTGATGTTGGTCGGTTTTGGCCTTCCTTGACCATTAGTGATGCAAAGGGAAGGCTAGATCCTCCATTGTAGATTAGCATTTTATTTGAAATCATCCACAGTCCAAATTAGCGTCTGACCCCAGGGTAGTATAATTGTATACTATACCAGAAGCACGCCGAGCACACAAAGATTTATATATATTCCATACACATTTTAATAGCACATTAGTTTGGATTAATAGCAGGAACTGTCAACGGTGTATTTTGCTCCTCTTACCTCCCGTGTACGCCAGGTTAACGAAGCAAGGGGGGGCTATTTAATGTAACGGCCACCCCTTGAGGTCTCCCGGTGAGCGCTCGCTTTTCAGCATTCAGACGGCAGCGCTCAGGCCAGCGCTCCTTTCTTCTCTAAAACAAACACCTGTTAATACTCAGCGCTGGAGGGACGCTATTTATATGGTTTATAATGTGAGACATTCTCAGCGAATGACACAATGGGATGGATTGTTTGACGGCATTAAGCAGTGTACATGTATATATTTTTTTTTATATCCTAAGATCCCATCATAAAGGCTTTGAGTACAGCATGCTAAGGAGGTCTTTGTGGATGGCGTGGGTGTGGGTCCATCTCTTAATATCACATTAATGTTTTTGTGTGGACTATTGTGAATAATGATGTATGTGCCAGGGGCTCATAGCAGGGTCTTAGTCTGTCTATGAGGCCTAATAACCGTCATTGAGAGTTATTGAGTAGCAGATCACAATCAAAGGGATGGAAGATAATTCAGTTGTCATGGATATGGGTGTAAATTAGCTGAACGAGTTTATAAGTGACACACACACACACACACACACACACACACACACACACACACACACACACACACACACACACACACACACACACACACACACACACACACACACACACACACACACACACACACACACACACGTGTGTTCATGTCCCTTGGATTATGGTTTGTCTGCTTTCGCTCTTTAATCAAGTATCGCAAAACAATAAAACACACAAACATAAACCCACTCATAGGATAACAACTTCAATCTTGTCCATCTTGGTCTCCCTCCTTTGGCAATCACAGTTCTGAACAGAATCAGAATCATATGATCATAACATAATGTAAAGGGAATACATATCTTATGAACGAAGTAACCAAAGTGAAAACTCAAAAGGGCAGGCACTGTAGCCAAAGATATGAGAGTAGCTTGTCGATGTCAAGTGGCAATCATTTGGACCAACTGACAGACTCAAATTGCCAAGTCTGTGTGTTGTGTGGTAGCTGTGATTAGATTTTTGGTTGAAAGGGACATGTCAACAAAGTGTGGCTAAAAATGCTTGACAACTCTACCCTATGTGTGGAGAAATGTACATCCCAGCTGAATCAATGGTGTAACGACTAATAACGAACGATAAGAGAAATTAAGCTCTGCCTCAGAATTGTTTCTGTAGGTGAGCCATTCACTGTTTCTTGGCCGCTGCACTCTTAATAGAATGCAATTAGGCCTTGAGCGGCTTTCTGCGAATGGCATTTAGACTTTTTCAGGGTCTTCCCTGAACACTGGATAAAACGGGAGTCTTTGTGACACAATTAACAAAGATCACAATACTTTTGGTTGTTGTTGTGCTACTGCTCAAGTACTCTTTTATGAGCACCAAAATGTTAAACTGGCCTGACCCGCACGTCTAATCCTATTTGCACTCGGTTTTGATTGGATTTATCAAGACCCTGCAGTATCTTTAGTGCATCTGCCTAATAAAGAATACATCTGTTCAACAGCCATCTGTCCTTGGCGTTTAAATGGGTTTATTTCTATCACAGATTCACAATAGAACAAAGGTTGGTTCCATGGTTCCGTTTTGAACAGGATTTAGACACGAACTGGGCAGCATTGGTGAAAACCAGTATCCTACAGAGGTGCAGCAACCTGGCTTGATGTACCTTGCAATTTACCCTAAATACAAAACCTGGGCTCCAATACCCCATGGAGTGCATCGTTTTGTCTTTGGTGGTATTTTTTTTTCTCCCTATAGCTTTCTGCCTGAAGAACCACATAATCACACACACACACACACACACACACACACACACACACACACACACACACACACACACACACACACACACACACACACACACACACACACACACACACACACACACACACACACACAGAAGGAAAGTCGCAAACTGAGCTGTATCGTAGCTTTCTTTAATCAAAACACAATGTTGGCACAAAAATCGTTCACTCTGTACAGCAATAGTATAATATGTTCACAACAGAATTCCCCCACAGGTGACACGGGATTGTCAAAACCTGTGAAAGTGATTTGTAGATTCCTTTTCATTGCGCCGCTGCGTCAGCACCCAAAGCATTGGAAAATGTGTCATTTTGACAGTACATCCACTCCCCCGCCCCCTGTTCTATGGTGGTGGTGTTAAGACACCCCTCCCTCTTTTTCCCCTTTGTCATGTGGCTGCTGATAGCGTTTCTGATCCTGTTGGTTTTTGTCGCAACAGGTCTTCATTTTATGGCAGCTCGGCGCGATGGCATACGAAAAAAAAGAGAAACAAAAAAACACGTCCCGTCCTGTAATCATGCCAGATGAGACTTTTATCAGTTCAGTCAAAGGGAGCCCTGGTGGTTTATTAAAGATAGACACGAGGTGTGTTTGTTTGTTCTCTTCAACCCCCTTTTGTTTCTCAATGTAGAGACTCCACCGTCATGCCATAGAAAATACAAGTGGGGGTATTTTCGCTGTAAGGTTCAGCTCTCTGGCGCTTTAGCCCACCTAAAACAGTGGCCGAACAAAGCTTACCGAGAGATTAAGGACCTCGGGTCGAATGATGTCGTTTATCTGCACCGCTTGTCATTTGGAAGTCAAAATACAGTAGCCTATGACATACAAAAAAAAGCATTTTTTTCTTTATACAGCTCCAGTGTAAACAACACACAGTAACAGCAGGGGGGAAAGGGTCGGGAGAAAGAAAATAATAACCCTTTCAGCTAGTCGGACCACTCCGCAGAGATAAAGTATAAACGTACAAGCCTGTAAAGTGTCTCACATTGGGTAAAAGTAGAGCTCAGTCCTCCTTGCTTGAATACTTGTAAACATAAGGTCCTCTTCATCGAAGGAGAGGAAAAGGAGCAGCCCAACGGTGGTAGTTTGGGGAAAAACGTACCATGTGTGCAATGCACAAAGATTACACACACACACTCACACTTCCATTCACTTCCATGCATTTGTCTGTGACCCAACAGTGCATAACAACTTCCACCAGGCAGAACATCAAACAGCCAAAAATAACGGAAAAAAAACACAGCTGAAAAAAGGAGTTACCTTTATAAAGATGGCAGAGAGAAAGAACAAAGAAAAATACAGTAAGAAAACAGCACATCATATCAAAGACAACCACAGATTTTCAGATCTGGGAGGGAAGTTCAACATTGGCTTTAGTGTGGAGGTAACCGTTCGTCCGGAGACTGGAGCCCCGTCTTATAGTGCTTGTAACTTTGGCGGTCGACGGTCAAAGTTTCAGTACTCGTCTCGTGAATTCTTCACCGGGGTTACACCAAATGCCATTGTCAGTTATTAACAATAAATCTTTGTCCTCCAAATGCCAGGCCCGGCAGCTGAGCTCACAGGCCTTAGTGGCTTCCTCCCAAAGGTAAAAAAAAAAACAGAAAAAGAAACCGTTCTATTTTTAACAAGAGTTGTCTATTTATAGTATTGAGGTAACGTTCACGAGAGGGGCACATCTTCAGCGTGGGCGTTTTTTAGGTTGAAATCACGATGAATGTGGTGGCGGCGATGTGGCAAATCACCGTGCATCGATGGCAATCTTCAAATGAACTGGGACCTTAAAGCAGACAGAGGATTGTCACACAAATTAATTGGACATGATTCTTTTTTTCAATCTCTCTCAACGTGTGGTGTTCTCCCGAAACAAGGGGTTGCTTTTACAATTCGCTTGCCTTTTTATCGCTTTTATGTGCATCCGCTGTGCGTGGCGTTTTAGACCCCCGGGGGGGTGAGGGGGCGCTCGAACCACCAATCAGGCTTAAACATGATCACAACGCCTAAAAATCTGATCATGCCGCGAAAACGCTCTCGGATGCTGCATCCCTTCCGTCAGAATCTTCTCATCCACCTGTAGGGGGGGTAACCACCTCCCCCTTCTCCCCTTCACGCCGTCTAGACGTGCGTCTGCATGCGTTTCTGCAGGGGCCGGCCGAGCTCCGAGGAGTTCTGCAGCGACGACTGGGAGTAGTGGGAGGTGGAGGAGGAGGCGGCCGAGGCCTTGCTGCTGCCCTCCTTGTCAAACTGCACGTATCCGTCCTGCTTGTTGCCGTAGCTGCTGACGCTGCTGTCGCACTGTGTGTCCACCAGGGAGCCGGAGTCGCTGAGCGAGCGGCGCTGGAACTCGCGCTCGCACAGCTCGATGGAGCTGCTGCCCATGCCCAGCACGAAGCGCTGGCCGTAGTCGTACAGGCGGTTGGGGCCCGCGCCCAGCGTGTTGTAGATGTTGGTGAAGGACATGCCCGTGGGCACGCGCTGCTTGCCCATGGTCATGGAGCCGCTGGGGGTGCTGTGGGCCGCGTCCGGAGGGGTGGCCTGGCCCGCCGCCAGGGGCATGGTGGGCGTGGGGTGGTGCTCGTTGAAGGCGTTGACGCTGTAGTAGCCGTTGGTGGGGTCCTGCGGGGGGGGGGGGGGGGGGGGGGGGAGGGCAAGGGGAGTGGGCAAAAGTAAGCAAGGCAGATGTTAGTTGTGGTTGGTAGTACGTGGTATGCAGCATTGGTGTTCATTGTGGGTAGGATTGTGTTTGGCACTCTTAACCCGCACACGAGACTGCCATGTAAGAGTACCCTAACTGCGAGTGGCGCGTCGAACGCTTCATAGACCGCTGTGTTAACGTTTCAATTCATGCCGGCTCTGTGAGAGGGGCCGTCTCACAGCTGTCATGATGCAAGCCCAGACCCCTCTATGCTTTTTTTTCTTGCTAGGCTGCGCGCGTCAACTGGAGTGTATCCCCCATTGAGTTTCATTCAACTAAACGTATTTAGGTTCTGCCAACCTCGGTATGCATCAACCAAGCGCCCCAAATAAAAACTGAATAATGGAGAAGTTTCCAGGAATATCTTACTGGTATTTCACTTTGTATTTTATTGTGACCATCTAACGATGGCTTTTTTCAGACATGATCCTGTAAAAAGGGGCTTCAAAATATGACATATATTAACAAAAGATGATGATGGATACAGAGTTGTTTGCATTCAATTTGCAAACATCTTAAATGTTGATTTTTCAGATTTGTTCGATTATTTTAACTTTATTTTTCTGTAAGTGCACCTGCCAGTGTCCAGCGTTACTAGCATGTGCAACATCAATCATGTTCAACCTTCCATTAATCATACTATAAACTATGATGACGTCTCACATCAGAGGAATGTGTGGGTGAACAAGTTGTTTGTGTGCTCAACCGCAAGATAGAAAAAGGAGAAGAAATATGAAAAACTGGAATGAAGGGCTGACATTTTCTTTTAAGTATACAATACTCGTTCCTCTGAAGTATTGTACATACTTCATCCAGAGTTTTTTTTTTTGAATTGGAGTTTATTTGCAGTGCAGAGAACATTGGCAGACAGGACTTTTTGTTTCAAACTGAATAATTTATTTATGGGCGGCAGAAGCTCAAATGGAAAAGGCAAAAGGCCAAACAAGTAAATCTGGAGAGTTAAGAGAAAGAAAACAGGAAGATAAATAAACAGACTTTTCTTCATTTGTTTCTGCCTCTTATCCAAGTTATATAAACATTAATATTAAATAGGTTTTGCTGCACTCACAACTTACCAGCTCTTTCCATATTTTTCAAATTTGCATTGAACAGTGATGCGTTCTTTTTGTTTTATATTGTTTTATATAATACATGCTTTGTACTTCTCTACAAGTTAAGAGTGTTCAAGAAAAAAGGCAAAATAGGTTAATACCGAACATTGACCGAAGCAGAACGAAAGGACACAGACACAGCTTCTTCCTGAGACACTGACATGCCACTGCGAGAACATTCCCGCTCTCTCTTTGTTGGGCTGGCTCTGATCAGAGTCAGGGTGCTTTCTTCACACTCTTGAAGCTGAAAGCCCTGCAACCAGACCCACATCGAACCAGTGCTCCGACATCAACACTGTATCCACCTTATCCCTCAAAATAAGTTTTATAATTCATAATCCTTGCTTGTTATGAGCAGAAACAGGTCAAACTTGTCGACAGAATAACCACTTGTTTGCCCTTGCCAGAACAAAACCACCTTGTGTGGCCTTGGAGGTAGGGGATCCAGTCCAGCCATGAATTTTAAACTGTCCATGTTCCAGCCCTGTGCACACTGTGTGGTGACCATGCTAAACTCTGGTTCAGGAACGTTATATAACTGCAATTTGTCGATTCTGTGCCACACAGAGGCTACGGCGGTAACAAAGACGCAAACAAGCAAAAAGGATTTCTTTCTTTCTCGCCTATTTTATTCCGGTGCGACGGAAAATTAATAAGGAATTTAATTGGAGGGTAAGGCGCTGTTATTTTCTGTTCTCTCGTGTACGCTTTAGACCTCCAGTGAAACCTCCCACGTTGTATCAGTCTTAATCCACACCAACTTTAATACACACAATGGTGCTGGTGGTGTGCACCCCAAGAATCCCCAAGTAGGCACACATTAATGATAGGTTTGTTATTAATGATCAGGATGGCCAGGGCTGCACGCTAACTTCTTGTTGTTTTCCTGCAGTTTTTTCCACATCTAACTTGCTCGTTAGCATTGCATTTAAGTGAACTTCCCTTCCCGCAATACTCGTGCAAGTCGGCCCTTTCTAAGTAATATTTTTGTGTGTGTGTGCATGTGTGTTTGTTTCCTTGTTCGGTAAATTTGTAGCAAGCTTTTTCCATTTAGTTTTATTCAAGTGCAGCTCGTTGTTACCAGATCATAAAGAGCACATCTGAAAATTGCCGGAAGCGGTTTGATGTGTGAGCATGTGAATGGATTGTGTGACTGGAGTTTAATTTGTGCGAATCAGGGAGAGCATGAACAACTGATTCCGCAGTTCATTTATGGAAATTAATAATTCAAATGTTGGAAGAATGAGCCAGCTGCAGCGGCCGATATGTCCAAAAAAAATACAAACATTTAGCCTCTGGCCTGTTTGTTTGCATATTTTTTTGTGCCATCTTCAACAATAATTCAGCACTGATGCACCACTTCAACACGGCAGTGTTTGTCATTCATAATTCACGCTTCAAGTATTCAAAGGGCGCTGTTTTGCAGTGATTGAAATACATTGAAATACCTGCTGCTCTCTGGTACTAAACACCCTCCACAAACTCAACTGTGTCATGTGAGCTTGTGTCTCCGCGGTGCCAACGTTTGACAGCCATAGATCTCAAAACTCATAAAGCGCCGCAATGTAGCGCTGAGAAGCGGTCGCAAAAAAAAAAGACATGAAAAACGACAACAAAACAAGACACAAAAAAGGGAATGCTGCAGTTGCCGCTTGACTGAACATTAATTATTTACAATCAAAATCGGCCAATTGAAACCCAGTGAATTGTTGGAGCTAATCTGGCTCCCTAGCACAGGGCTGCTCCTCTGATAGCAGTGGCAGTGTGCTGCAGCTGCATTCATGCTGACAACTAACCCTATCAGGGGTATACTCCAGTGCCTTTCCTCTCTCCCTCCCTGCCTCCCTCTCCTTCCCCTCTCTCAGGGCCTAAATAGGGGTCATGTTTGCAACCGAAGGCTGCTATGCATGAATTTCTAAGTGGACCCGACGCTCTGACTCGGATATGAGTCGAGCGGATAAAACGGAAAACAAAACAAAAACAGAGGAAAAAGATCAAGAAAAACACAAAAATGGGTCTCGGCCAATTTCCTCGAGGGGGCTCTTGTGTGTGTGTGTGTGTGTGTGTGTGTGTGTGTGTGTGTGTGTGTGTGTGTGTGTGTGTGTGTGTGTGTGTGTGTGTGTGTGTGTGTGTGTGTGTGTGTGTGTGTTGTGGGTGTTGTTGTTTTTGTACTTGTTTCTTGGATATTTCTTTCCTACTTTGCAACCTCTCACCTTGACGTGTTGGAACTCCTTCTCCTCCTCCTGGAGCACCTCCAGCTGCTTCAGAGCGGGCTCCTGCTGGAATTCCCCGCGATCAATCTAGCAGAGCGAGACAGAGGGGGAGAAAGAGGGAGAGAGAGCGAGCAAGATTGAGAGAGAGAGAGAGAGAGAGAGAGAGAGAGAGAGAGAGAGAGAGAGAGAGAGAGAGAGAGAGAGAGAGAGAGAGAGATTGAGAGAGAGAGAGAGAGAGAGAGAGAGAGAGAGAGAGAGAGAGAGAGAGAGAGATTTGAGAGAGAGAGAGAGAGAGAGAGAGGAGAGAGAGAGAGAGAGAGAGAAGAGAGAGAGAGAGAGAGAGAGAGAGAGAGAGAGAGAGAGAGAGAGAGAGAGAGAGAGAGAGAGAGAGAGAGAGAGAGAGAGAGAGAGAGAGAGAGAGAGAGAGAGAGAGAGAGAGAGAGAGAGAGAGAGAGAGAGAGAGATAGGGAGCAAGAGAGAGATAGGGAGCGAGACAGCGATAGTGAGTGACAGGGAGAGAAAGAGAGAAAAACAAAATGCAGTGCAAAGCATTAACCAGAACCTTTTAACCCAATCATCAAACTGCTCCAAACCCCTGAAATGATTAAATATGGACAGGGATGGCGCAGAAGGCAGCAGACGTGTTCTGCTAGTTCTGTCAAGAAAGAAAACTGTGATCGCTGCCGCTTGGCTTTGGCGCGACGCGGCGTAAGGAAGCAGTGGAGGCAGCGGTCTTTGGGGTGCTCCAGCATCGTACTCAATGAGGGCTCCCTTTTTGGTTGTTGCAGGGAACCCCTCCTCAAACAGCATGTGCTTGGCTCACCATCATCTGTTTGATGCTGCCGTGCTCCTCGTTCTCCCTGGCTGCGCTGTGGTCCTTGTGAACAATCTCCACACGGATGTCGTTTTTGGTTGAGACCACGCCTTTCAGATCTGGAGAGACGGGGGACAGAGAGAGACAGAGAGAGAGACAGAGAGACAGGGAGAGAGGGAGAGAGGGAGGGAGGGAGGGAGGGAGGGAGGGAGGGAGGGAGAGTTAGAGAATAAGAAACATACAGAGGGAGAGGGATACCGAGATGGGGGAGAGAAAGAGAGACAGAGAGGAAGAATAAGTAGAGGGAAAGAGTGAGAGAAAGAGGGTGAGAGGAACAGAAAGAGAAAGGGGGAGAGCGGGAAAGAGAGAGGGGAGAGGAAAGGGGAGAAAGAGGCAAAGAGTGTGAGAGAGAAAGAGCGAGAGGGTGAGATACCACCGACTGAGTAAAAGGGAGGGGACAGCCGATGCACTGGCACTACATCACACCATTTCCTGCCTGCTACATCCATCCATGCAGCTTCATAAAGACATGGCTTCCCCTTAGATCTCTGCTTTATAAAGACATGGCTTCCCCTCAGATCTCTGCTATTGCTTCTAGTTGGGATGAACTTTGCTTGATCAACTCATCCGTGGTTGGCTGTCCTGTCTATAATCTAGTTTGTAAAACTTTGGAGAAGCTCCAAACTTTTCAGTGCTCACTTGTGTGATAATGTCATCCAATGCAATCACGTTTTGCTGAGCTGCTTAGTTATAATATGGAGCTGTAATGAGGGGTATTAACAGATAAATATTGTGAACGTCTGGACGGTGACGAGTGATCTTATTAGAGCGCAGCATTTCGCTTGACTTGCTTTAGCATTTTAGTGGTTAGAGCTGGTATTTGTATAATATAAATACGATGCGAACCTAATCTAAATTGTATGAGTTTTTCGTAACTGAGATTACAAAACCTAACAAGGCATTGACTGCATGATTGAAAGTATTAGGACAACCCAAATAGGATAACAGGTCCTGTAATTGTGTTTGGTGTGTTATCAATCTCAAATGCAAACAAAACAAATATACACAACAAGTGAAATTAATTTTGCAACCTACTTTCTGACTTGATATCTCTCTGTCGTGATAGGGACACGGGCAGAGACGTCATGACTAGATGGACATCCTCTGCAGGAGAGAAAATAGAAAACCATAAAAGACAGTTAACAGTTCATCTCAGTCTTATATGAAATCTCCAGCAACCCAAATCTTCCATGAAAGCTGGGTTGCCTGACTAGACTTTGATAGTCTGACGACTAAATTTAGCCTCTAGACAATGTGTGTCTGGGCACACTGTGTGATATTGGGCACTGTCTTTTTACGGTTATTTCAGATATATACAGCTCTTGGTGCATTTAATTGAATAATAATGAAGCAAGATTGGTCTTCACTGTGAATTGATGAGCAGCAATCTATACAATTCTGTTAACCTCCAAAGTGATATACCATTTTTTAAATAAACAATAATAATAATCAATATTATTACTTTTATCAAGGACATAAAAATAATTCTGAATACAAATTGTAAATTGTAAAAATATAACACAATGTTTCTAGCTTTATCTAGCTCAAAAAAAGTGTCTTTACAAAACAGCAAACGTACTTCTTTGGAAACGGGCACAACAAAAGGCAGCTAATGTTCCCATGAGGACTGTGAGAGCAAGGAAGGCCCCCACTGCCACTCCGATAATTACAGCCAACCGCAGAGTCTCTGAAAGACAAAACAACAAAAGTTTTCAAAAAGTGAGCAGAAAAAATGTCATATTTTGATATTTTTCCTGGTTACATGCACACACACCCACGCACACTCACACACATATAGCCAAGACATTTGGTAATTGATCCTTAAGAAAAATAAAGACGGAAAACAATTTTCAAAACCAAAGAAAGCCTGGAGAAGTCATTAAAATGGCTTGTTGAAAACTTTCAGGTACCTCGAAATAACTATAATTACAGATGAGCTCAAAGTGAATCAACATTATTTAAACTCTCCTAGTCAACACATACTAGTTTACTCTGCTTATTACTGCCACTCAATCAATCTCCCTTGTACCAACGCTCTTGCTGTAGAGCAAACAACAAACAAAGCAACAAACTGCAGAACACATTTTTGTGTATCCACACGTAAGAGCACGACATCAAACACATGCTGGCCGTATTCCAGAGATGAATTTTTCCTCTTTTGCAGCATTTTCCTGAAAAAATACTTCAAACGATTCTACCCACCGGCAAACTCACAAAATAACTGGTACACACAAAAAGCTGCCCTTCAAGTTTCACTACTTACGAAGTCCTACAAGTGACAGATGGTTACGGGGTGCAGACTAACCTCGATCGGTACACACATCGAGGTTAGTGAGAAAGAGATTGAAATAGATAGAGATGCATGGGGGGGGGGGAGATGGAGAGAGGGAGATTGATGAAAAGGGAGGGAGGGAGAGAGAGAAAGGGAAGCGAGAGATGGAGGGAGGAAGGGAAATATAGAGGTACAGAGATAGGGATAGCATACATAAGACAGATAGAGAGAGATGGAGGTAGAGAGCCCGAGACATATAGGCAGATGGAGCGAGAGGAAGGGTGAAAGACGGAGAAATGGAGATAGATAAGTTGAGATAGAACGACAGAAAAAAAGATACTGCAAGAGAAAGAGAGAGCGAGAGGGAGCCAATATATCTATATATATATTTACATATTTATTTATTCATCTATTTTTACAGCAAAACTAAGGATTTTCCAAGGAAATTTCACATACTGCCATTTATTTATATATTAGATTGCAATGTTGGATGTTACGCAGCTGTTTGTTCATTTCTTTATTGTAAAATATGTTTAGTATGATTTTTGTATGACAAATAATTGTGTTTATTTCACACTTGCTTTGGCAAAGTAAACATACTGTATGTTTACCATGCCAATAAGGAATTTAATCAAATTGAGAGCGAGAGAGAGTATACAGAGAAAAAGTGATAGCTAGAAAGCTAGATAGAGACAGAGACGAGAGCGTGAAATATAGCGACAGAGATATATAGATATATAGAAAGAGACAGATGAGAGAGTGAAACACAGAAATAGAGACATATATATATATATATATATATATATATATTGAGATAGAGAAATACAGAGACAGCTATAGATGGATAGATAGCCAGATAGAGACAGAGAAGAGAGAGAGAGAAATGCAGAGACAGAGATAGATGGACAGATATCCAGATACAAACAGAGAAGACCAAGAGAAATGCAGAGACAGAGTTCTAAAGAAAGATGGATGGAGACGGTGAAATACTGAGGGACAGAGTGATAGATGGGTAGATAGAGAGCAGCGACCCCTCCGCTGGGTGCCCCACCTTGCTCCTTCAGCCTTATGATCTCCGTGTCGGAGCCGAAGCTGTTCCACGCCGTGCAGTTGTAGATGGTCTGGAAGTCGGCAGGCACGATGTTGCTCATTGTGAGCGTGGAAATGACCCCCTCGTCAGTGCTGACCGTCTCCACCGTGTAGCGGCCCGACGTGCCCGACTCCAGCACCGTCTCCTTCCACGACCACGCCTGTACACAGGTGACCGATGGTTAGGGTATAGATCTCCCAGGTACTAGCACAGGTAGGATCTATATAGCACAGCGGCTATCTGCTAGGACAGAGTTCCCAGCACTGTGGAATGCTGTGTACCAAACTATCCTACTTGAGGCCCCCCACGTCTTTTAGAAATGTAACAAAACAACCAATTGTGGAATCAATCAGTTTTTAATAGAATTTGCCGGTGCGGAGCTGTAAACTCATTAACAGTATGTCAACAAGGTGCAGAAGCCCTGATGTAATACCGTAGCAATGGCCAATAATGTGATTTGATTTGCAAAACTCATATTTAATTGACAGCCTAGAGACACGATTGAATGTATAAATACAACAATAGGTATACTTGCTAGACAATCTGTGCCATCTGGGATTGGTATTTGGTAGGTGTTACTTAAAAAGTTTGGGAACCCCTCTACGCAAACGGGCAGACAGAGATTCAGAAGACTAAGGTAATCCACCATGGGAGTCAGGAAACAGACAAACACAACAGCTTGCTAACTAGAGGATATGATGAATGAATCACTGCTGTAATTAAAGAGCACCTATTATGCTTTTTCGACTTTCATGATCCATAAACATTGTTAAAATGATTTATAGTCATGCTTAACCATACTAAAGTGTCAAATAATGACGTACATGCATTTAGACATATTCCCTGCTGACCGTCTGTGGTGGCTGTGCAGACTGCTAAACACTAGGGATGCCGGTCGCCATTCACTTGTTCAAATTTCCGGGATTTATTTACGTAGAACAATCCGGATTTGGTAATGCTGCAACATGCTCTTCCGGAAGGTAACCAATCACAACGCAGTGGGGTTGGCAGGAGGGGGGCGAGGGGGCAGAGAAGGACGAAGCCGAGTGTTGGCAGAGAATGCTGAAAGCGCCCAGATGAGAGGAAGAGTTTCCCGAAAATCGACAGTTTTTTGTGCTGTGATTCATGTGAGGTTGCTCTATAGGAGTCATTAATAAGAAATTAAGACCAGAAAACTAGTATAATAAGGAGCTCTTTAATCTATTGTCTTACATGAAGAAAAGAGGGGGAGAATGTGTGTGGAAATGTTACTAAGGAATGTAATAAAACAATTAAGGAAGTATGAAGGAAGCCAGGATGATGGCGGGAGGGTAGGGGGAAGGAATAAAGGAAGGAAGTAAGGAAAGAGGAGAAGCCTGAACAGAGGGAGTAAAGAATGAAGGAAGGACGGACGGAGAGAAGGAAGGCCTGAACAGAGGGAGTGAAGAAGGAAGGAGAAGGAAGGAGAGAAGGAAGCCTTGAACAGGGGGAGTGAAGAAGGAAGGAGAAGGAAGGAGAGAAGGAAGGCCTGAACAGGGGGAGTGAAGAAGGAAGGAGAGAAGGAAGGCTTGAACAGATGGAGGTCTTAAGGAAGGAAAAAAGGAAGGAAGTAAGGAAAGAAGGATTGAATGGAGGGAGGGAAGAAATAAGACAGACAAGGGAAGATGGAAGGATTGCAGTAACAGAGGGAATGAAGGAGTAAAGGACTTCTTTTTAGGCATCACCGTCTCAAGTGCACATACCCACATGCACAATCCCCCATTAATAAATCAAAGCCATTCAAATACAGAATTCATAAAAAATAAATACATAAACAGTGGGGATGAAGGAACTGTCAGAATGGAGGAAGGAGAGAGGAGAAGCGAGCAGAAAGGGAAGACATTAAAGAATGGCTTACAATGCGGTCGGGCGGTGGCGTGCTGCGGATGAAGCACTTGATCTGGCCCTTCTCGCCGTACAGCGCCTGCTGAGTCTGGGTACTGGAGATGGTCGGAGGGCCTGCGGGGATCACGTCCACAGACGGAGGAAGCACTCCATCACTCACTGACCCATACATCAGGCGCCCCCCTGGCCTTCAGCGCCCTGGTCCCTTCATCACAGCCCCCCTTATCCCCTCAGAAGGGCAGGGGACACAACTGGGGCCACGTATACACAACAACATCCCCACCTCATTACTCACCGCTCACTCCTGCGCTTCCCTAACCCTTTTTTATTATTATTTATTTTTAAGGCGCTATGGCGGCAGTTGGACTTGTTGTCGCTGAATAGCCCGGTCGTCATGGCGACCATGAGGGAAGGCCGGGGCCTTCGACGGATTAAATGTAACATTTTCGCGGTGCTTTTGGTGTATGAATTCGATGGGCTTATGCAGTTAAGTGGGTTTAGAAGAGGCAGATACCAGCGCATAGCAGACGCACAAGTGTGCAGGAAAGCAAAGATGCTGTTTATTTTGTTCATGGGGAAGAATAGGTTTGGCATGCGACTGCTGCTCCATATCGGTAAGCACTGAGGAAAGGTACAACTAGGCGTGGGTTGCTGTGCTGGCTGGTAGTTGTGTTTTTCATCCACAAACTTTGCGCCAGTGTTTGACCCACTTAAGTCTACTTACTGAAAAAACGGATCTACAGTGTGTACTTTATATCTTAAGTGCGCTTCTCCCTAGACATTCTTAATAAGTCTATGAATTTGGCACAAGTTCTGCACGGTATAGAAAAACCATGGGGAAAACGTTGTGCGTGAGTGTGTGGGTTTGGGAAGAGCAGGACTGTCACTGACAGACTCACAACACACACACACACACACACACACACACACACACACACACACACACACACACACAACACACGACCACAACACACACACACACACACACCACACACACACACACACACACACACACACACAGGCTTAAACATCACCGGGTGCATGGATGGCTTAGGCATCGAAATAACGACTCCAAATGTGCAACAGAAAACGTGTTACGGCAGAATTCAATGAATCGCTCCGAATTCAGCCTGATCCAACCAGAGACATCGCTTAGGAGCATTGTTCGGTTCACATCAGGATGCTCCATCGCCCAGGCAACCGAACCGGTCCACCACCACACTCACACATCACATCATACTCATGACAACACACAAAGCACTCAGAGCAGGGGGAGACACAAATCTTCCTCGGCATGACAGATACTATCTCCTGCAAACACTTGACACTGGCTTCGGGCCCCTGCGCCGCTGTGGACGGACCCTGACGCTACCCAAGAGCCTTCCCAGCAGAACTGCTGAGCGTGAGAAAGCCAGCTCAGCAGCATCTTTCCCCAACCCCCCCCCCCCCCCCCCCCCCCGGAAGCCCCTTCACCTTGGATGGCCAGTGCAGAACCCGAGGCGCAGTGTCTGGAAACAGGTTGGAATAGAGGCCTAGTGTGTGGTAATTAAGATGAGCACGGATGTCATTATTTGACTTCCCGTTTGTACAATTTAAACGCAACTCATGAAAGCATACAGAGTTTACATTATGGGCTTCATGCTCGTGGAGAATTATAGCACCGTTACATTGGTAGATCCCGGTATAGCATGCTGAACTAAAAGCAAATCAGCAGAAATCTAAAGTAAGGATATAGGTATAAGCACAATAGAGAAGAATAGAGACAATAAGATATATTGTTTTTTTGTGAACTATTGCAGTTTCTAGTTTCGCAAAGTTCACCATTTCCCTACAGTAAATGTGTATTTTTAAGAAAAATCACAGCATGGTATGCGGTGAAGTCACAATATGCTTTTACACTAAACACTTATTCTTCTAGTTGTCTTTTTTTTTATTTGTGGTAGACCCCACTTTCTCATGGATTTTAGCAGACTTGGCAAAGCAAGCCTGCTAATACACATTTACTCATTTAACTTAAAAGCGTAGAGCTATTGAATCTGGCAACATGCCATCCAATACATCTAGTATTAGATATAAATTGTGGCAAATTTACCTTTCACTTTTATTTTACTGCATCCTGCCACCCATGCTTTAAATTACCACAATTTAACAACAAACAAAACGAAAACTAAAATAACATAAATAATTCCAATAAAAAATATGCTGAACCACAATATTTGCTTTTAATGCTGGCAAAATACATGCATTTAAGGAAATATCACCTGCAAGAATATTGGGCTTCAATGACTTCATAGTCCAACAAAAAGCTTACTTCAACATTTAAACATTATTTTAATCACACAAAAACCCTTGAGCCATCCCATAAATCAAATAAACAACGTCTTTACTTACTACTACTGAATTCATTGCGTTAGGCAGTAATTTTCCTGCAGCGGCATCATTAGGTCATGTTTTTGTGTATCAGTTTTCTTTGATCTTTCCTCCTCCTGGTGTTATTGGTGTATTGCCATGGCCAATCCCATCGTCCCGTGGCCTTACCGTTGACGGTGAGAGACACCTCCTTCTCGCCGGCACCAACCCTAGGGACCACAGCTCGGCACAAGTACTTCCCAGCATCCTCCTGTTTCACCGCCTTCAGTGTCAGAGTGTTCTTGTTGCTGAGCACCTGTATGTGTGAGAGAGAGAGAGAGAGAGAGAGAGAGAGAGAGAGAGAGAGAGAGAGAGAGAGAGAGAGAGAGAGAGAGAGAGAGAGAGAGAGAGAGAGAGAGAGAGAGGAGAGAGAGAGAGAGAGAGAGAGAGAGAGAGAGAGAGAGAGAGAGAGAGAGAGAGAGAGAGAGAGAGAGAGAGAGAGAGAGAGAGAGAGAGAGAGAGAGAGAGAGAGAGAGAGAGAGTCACTGGGTATGTGGGTGATGGTGGAGGGGGGAGCCATTTTTAAAAGAAAAGGTCAGACAAGACCCACCGGTCACATCCATCCTTGTCGTGGGTGAGAAAACAATGAAACTGACCGACCAAAAAAAGGACAGAATGTCAAGTAAAGGTGGCTATGTCGATGATGATTAGTAAGTTTCGATGGTATACAATGTTCAAATCATATTAACTTGTCCATCAGTTACCTCAGGAAGGTTGGTTGTATGTTAGGAATTATTGAATTCTTGTAATAAAAAGGAAAATATGATTTTACTCCCTCCCTCTCTAAATGCTGGACTGTTTGTGCAATTCATCTTTGTTGGTAATTTGTGGTGTTTATCAATTATTTACAATTTAATACTGCTTAACTTTTAGGCCATTCTCTGCTGTTCTATTGAATATTTTTGCCCAACACTCTCCTTGTACTATCTGTATTCATACCCTACTTCTGTCATGAATCACTCATGTCGTAGATTAGATTGTAATTCAATTACATTGGGCGGTATGGTTCCACTCTTTTCTGGTGCTCCATGCTGTTGGATTTAAAGCATGACACAGAGATGTCAGATACAGATGACCAACACCACTAACATTTGACATTGGAGCGCTATACAATCCTCCATGGGGTACATCAGACATCTCCACCCATTTTATAGGTTACATACAATACAGAGCAGAACCTAAGGAGGTGGAGGCTGGGGAGATGGTGGGAGAATTCAGCTCAATCCACTTAACTTCGCAGAGTGATTGTTTGACGGGGAGGTCTTAAATTGTCCGCCAATCAGTGTACTTGCGTTTGATTGGACCGTGTTAGCCGTCAGCTGCAGACTATGGCTAGAGTGTCCCGCCAGAACTATAAGCTGCACATATGGTCCCTGACCTCAGAGCTCTCATGACCTTGCCACTCACACGCTCTCTTTCCACAGCTTTTGGGTGTATTCAATGTCCATAGAGTCTGAGGACGTACCACTCCTGAACCCCGCTTCATCCACACAATGGTCAGAGAGGGGTTCCCCGTCCAGGCACAGTTGAAGATCGCATCGGATCCAAGGTCCACCTGGAGAGACTGGGGCTCCGCCGCCATTCTGGGGCCAACTTCAAAAATAAATACATTGCATCTATTAAATAAGAATCGAATAACAATAACAGTTATAGGGACCTTTAAACTGATATAACCTAATAGTCACAAACCGAATCAAAACAAGGCTATAGGTGACAGGCTAGTGTAAAGGGTGACTCCCCAGCCATAAGGTTCTGGATATACACCCATACACACTTTCTACACCTGGGTTACTGAAACTAGGGGTCACTGCCTGACACTGCACACACAAATGACTTTGTGCTCCGGCGTTGAAAAAGGTCTTAAGAACCACAGTGTCAGGTGAGTGAATGCTCGAGTGGAAGAGAGAGAAAAAGAGAGGCGCTCACAGTAGACGTCCACGTTTCTGCTGATGTTGGTGTTCCCCAGGGCGTTGGTCACCTCACAGGACACGGACTCAGTGAAGAAGGAGTGGTCCACCACCACCTCGTAGCTGTCGCCTGTCACCTCTGGGATTGGATGGCCACCCTTGGCCCATCTGTAAGAAAATAAACATAAACTTAATTAACTACCGGTGAAAGGACTACAGATGAAAATGTGCTTGTTGTTCTGGTGCAATATATATATATATATATATATATATATATATATATATATTGTACATTTTCATTGTGCCCTGTCCCTTTGAAATAAACACATGAATAAACAAGAGAAAAATCGTGGAACAAAGTGTCATGTTTCGTTCATGTCGTCGGTGAGAAACCATTCAAAGCAGTTAGAAACCACGCACCGAGCCCCAGAGAAGACAACGGGAGAAAAAGGCCGACCTCGGCAGTGAGTGAGGGGGGTTTCGGGAAGGATGTTTACTTTTGATATATGTAACCAGGTAGAACACATTGAGATTTAACATCCCTTTAACAAAGGTGAGCTGGCACAGAGAGCAGCACAGCACAGGGTGAAGCACAACAACAGAACGTGCGGGACGTTTATACACAGAGGCGATACAAAGAAGCACAAAGAGGGTGCACAATTCAGTTGTATTCCACAGCTTTCAGGAGGTTTAAAAAAATCTGAAATGGAGATAACTCCAGTCGGTTTAGGAAGGAGAAGATATTTACCTACTTCTTAAGATCATAAAAGGATCCGAAACAACAAAGAAACATGATATTTCTTTGATGGATATCTGATTTTGCATGATTCCTTAAAATAATTGCAAGGATATCTGGTATATAACAACAGATTGGGAGGAAAGAAACATACCCCATATTAATTAAACAGCGATATTTCAAAGTGGAACTTTGACATAGAAGGGGGGGGGGGATAATTAATGTTTACGGGGCAATCTCAATTTTAATTTTTGCTGGCCACACAGGCTATGCCATCTGTATTATTCTCACGCAATATTATCACATTTCAAAGCATAAAAATATGAGTGATATTTTATCTTAACACATTTGCTTTTAATTCTGTTTACTCATTTGGTTGTATGGTTGAATCATTATAATACGGTAGATTGTAGTTGATCAGCTGACATCATCAGATCCAAAAACCAGACAATTCTATTTTGGCCTTGAAATCTTTTAAAGATTTCAAGGCCAAAATAGAATTGTCTGGTTTTCACCTTCCTGGATCTGATGATGTCAGCTAATCAACTACAATCTACCGTATTATAATGATTCAACCATGCATGCGGCTTGGTTTGACCGTACAAATCATGCCATTTAATAAATGGCGTGATTTGTGCAGTCGAACCAAGCCGCATCGATCCAAGCCGCATCGATCCATATCAAGAAAAGCCCCTTCCCGCGTTTGAAATGCATACAACAGTCGGTTCCATGTATGTCATGGGCCTGTATCTATACCAAAGGCAGCTGTTCCTAAAAAATATATATATATTCTCACCCCTCTACCCCTCAGCATTCTCGGCCAGGTTCACGGAAAGGAAACCAACACATCCAGTGGTAAAACAGGAAGACAAGTGCAAAGTGTTTTGGGGATTAATGGTGCAAGCACCTGTTGACTCTTGATGAGAACAACAACACCCAGGAATGAGGATGCTCCAGTGTTTCTTAGTCCAGTGGTGTAGTTGTGTTTGCCAATTCAAACCTAGACATTCCTCAGTGAGAACTCTGCCAAAGGATTTCCAAACCAAGAAAACAGTCTCCCCTCCGTCTGTTGCGCTTCCTAAATAAAAATGCATGCAATTTCGTAAAATAATTAGCGATTTTTTTCATAAAAAGAGTAAAACACAACTGCAGAAGATGTTATGCAGGCGTCACATGAATGTCTTTTCATACTACGGAAAAGAGGGGATGAAGAGAAGGTGTCCGAAGGGGTGTCCTTTTTATTACTTAGTGGAACAGCTGTAGGTGCAAAGCTGTCCAACACTCTCCTATATTCAAAATGTCAAGGACGCTGAACTTTGACCTCCTGATGATGGTGAGGGTCTCTAGAAGAGGACTCAGGGTATATTTTCCTGATCCTGCCTTCCTCACGCTTCCTTTACATTTCGTTTTTACCATTTCCCTGTGACCCCAGTGACCCGTGCTGTCACACTCTGCAGCCCTAGCTGTCCCGATTCCTGTTTAGTGAGACCTGAACCAAGCTGTTCCTTCTGAAGGTCACAACTGACTCTCAAACAAGCGTGTATCGAGCGCGCTCAGCGCCGCTTGGCTCACGTCCAGTCTACTGCGGTTGACGGAGGGGAAGCAAAGCCCAAACTTGACAACGGCAAACAGCCATGACAGCTGTCTTCAAAGCAGCGTAATCAGGCAAAGGAAACTTGACACATCCCCAAGTGAGAGGGAAAACAGGGTGTGGATCGCCCACCTTGTCAAGATGATAATTTGTCTCATGTGGTTTCTTCCAAAGGGATGTCAAAGGAAGGGGTTGGGCTTGTCCAAGCTCATTTTCTATTCAGGAAACGTGTGGAAGAATCCAGCTCTGTCACGCAACAGCCGAGCGTCCCTCCAACAGATTGGCTTATTGTCTTCAGCCTAACGCTCCACCTGCTGACGGATGCAGCTTCGCCCGCTTGAGCCTCCGTCGGCAACCTCTTATTGATTCATAACAGACTCTGTAAAAAGAAAAGGAAAACAAAAGAAAAACTGCCTAGTGTTGTCCTCATAACTTAATGTGCAACGTGTGTGAAGCTTGGACTTGTTTCATGGATGAAAGGCGTCCCAGTATCATCGCATCGTAGCCAGCGAGGAGAGTTTTCAAGTGGGGTGCTCTCACTCTGTTGGCATCTGCAGACGTGCATCCCGCCGAGGGAATTGGGAAAGACAAAAGCCTGAAGGATAATAGATGACTCGATGTAACTTGTGCAGATGGTGTATGGTTATCCTGTTGTTTGCACTGGAGGAACCAGACTACAACAAGAAAGCGGCTCAAAAGTTTTGTAGGTTTTCTTAGCCAAAGACAATTTTGAGCTATCAGCAATTTAGTGTTTGTTTTTAATGCATTGTGTGCAGGGGTCAAATTCTAACAGCATAAAGGCTTCATATATTAAATTGAAAAATCTGAAGTCAAAGCCCATCGGAGAGGGCGTTAATGTTTTCTTAAACATTGATAACATTTTCAAAATGAGAGAGTGGGTGCAGAGAATTTGAGCCACTTAAATGTTTTACCTTAGGGTAATGGAATTCCTAAATTAGCTTATTGATTGCATCTATCATCATTATCAACAATTGAAACCTACTCTCCTACTCAACCTTTTCAACATGAAATTTAAAAAAATAAAAAAATAACGACAAAAACGTAATCGAAAAACACAGAAATATTTCAAAACCGCTGTTTCACACAGCGCACGCAAACAAATATTTGATCAGAGTGGGGGAACACACAGCCGTGCGCTGCTGCATTCTGAATGTTTTCGCCTTCCTTCCTGGCTAGGTCAAGAAGATGAGTTTGGTCCTGTAATTACCCATGATCACGCCATGATTGCATGGTCTTTGAACAGCGCACGCTTTCTCAAGTAGTCTTCGCCTCAACCTTAACCTTTCCCATCGGTATAATGCCTGGAGGCTCAGTTATAATCGTCTCCACCAACAGTCTCTTTGACTGGTTTGTCGAGAGTATTGCGGGGGAGTGTATTCGTTTAGTGATTTGGATTGGGGGCGAATAACTCGATTAAAAAGAACAGTGTTATTATAATAGAGCGGTTCAGCAGAATGTAGCAATTTTTTCTCCCCAATTATTTTTATGATGTTTAAACTCCACCTGGCATTATGTTGCGATCCAATTCTAGTAATTTCTTTATTGTACTTTTTTTATAATATATCAACAGAACAAAAAAGTTATCGTAACACAATAACACTAGTATTATATATAAAAAGTAGAGCAAGTAGAACAGCCAAAAGCACAAAATTAAGAAAAAAATGAGCAACACATTATGATAAGCTATGAAATATTATATTTACCATATATTACTTTCCATCAATCTCATACTTATTCTGATGGAGAGTATACACCCACATTTTTTCACAGAGGACATATCTGCACATCTCTCTGTCTCTCTCTCTCACATCTCTCACCGCCTCTCTCTTTCCCTCTCTCTCTGCATTTTTATATATTTATATATTTATATATAAATTGTAGGCTTACAATATAACGATGTGTCCATATATTGCTTCTTCTGCTAAAGCCTCATTTAGCACCGTTGCTATTTTCCCTCTCATTGGAAACATAATAACGCTCACTAAAAAAGTAAACTTAACTCCCTCTCCGCATGAAAAGTGAACGTGTACAGAGGGGCGAGAGCGGTGTCCTGTTCAGATTCCGAGGCCCACTCTACCCTTTCAAAGTCCCCATCAATCTATGTCACACATTAAATGTGCCAGCCTTCTCCGCTCAGGACAGAGATGGATTGCCATATTCTGAGGCTGTACCTGTGAATTTAAAAGGAGAGAGAGAAAGAAAAAGTAAAACTAACAACTTTCTCGTCCTTTTTGCAGAGAATAATTAATCGACGCGTGTGCGGGCTGACAGTGCTGACACGCACACTCCGGGATCAGGTGAGGGGAGTGGTATTAATGTGAGGACGGTTTCAGCAGTTGTTCTCTGCCACACCACTGCAACGACAACAGGCTCTGCGGGAAAGGGGAGGAGAGGAACAACAGCCGCCGCGAGGAATGCCATGCTCCCAGATTAAAATGCCCTGAGATTGTTTGCAGTGCCCTTCGCAAAAAAAAAGGGTAAAAAAATAGAAACGCGTGGCAGAGCAGATCGTACTGGATCTGTGCCATGCCTCAATTAAGGGACCAGGATATTCTTGTAACCTTTCCAACAGAGGAGAGGAGAGGGGGCGAGAGAAAGGAGGTGAAGGAAATAGAACAGAGGAGTGGAGAGAATGGAAAGGACGAGGAGAGGAGAGAAAAGGAGGGAAGAGGAGGGAAAGGGAGAGACGAGGAGAGTAGGAGAGAAGAGGAGGGTAAGAGAAAAGAGGAGAGGAGAGGAGGGAAAAGGAGATACAAGGAGAGTAAGAGAGAACAGGAGAGAATAGGAGGGACAAGGAGGGACGGGGAGAGTGAAGAACAGAAGGGAAAGTATGCATGATATCCGCTTGGAAGATTTACTGTTCATAATGATTGTATTATATAAAACATGGATGTTCCCCGTAATGTTGTTGGCAGATAGAAACTCTCAATGAGTTCGTTTTGCAGAACTTTTGCACCCAGAGTGGTATTAAAAGCATTGTGATTGTGATGGAGTATTGCACCACCCTAGATGATCCCAGTGGTTGCATCCTAAATGAGACATGCAGTGGAATCCATCCACCCCTCCTACACTCGATCTAATTAATTCTGTTTCCATCTCTATTTTTCATCATTTTCTCCCTCTATTTTACTTATTTTTGTCACATTATTTCACACTATTTTATAAACCAATTAGCGGAGCCAGAACAGACTGATGACTTTGTATGTCAACAGAAATCGTTGCTGTTAATGAAACTGTCAACTCATTGTTCGCACAACTAATTGATCCTAAAACTCTCCGTCTCCTTCTACCCTAATAATACCATTACCATATATTTGCCTTGTATACGTACAATGTATACACAAATCTGACCATATAGTCACTATATGCTGGGCTCAGCAAGTGGTGTGAATACACATTTCCATTGAACGTTGCAAATGTGCTTGCACTTATATACGTTTACAATTATGTTAACACCGGACTAATGGATTTATTTCTATACATTTCATGTATTGTAGGTCTAAGGTTTCTGCACACATGTGAGGAGGAGGAAGAGGAGGAGAAAGAGGAGGAGAAGGAGGATAGGAGGGAGGAGGAGGAAGAGGAGGATAGGAGTGAGGAGGAGGAAGAGGGGGAGGTGGATAGGAGTGAGGAGGAGGAAGAGGAGGAGGAGGAGGAGGAGGAGGAGGAGGATATGAGTGAGGAAGAGGAAGAGGAGGAGGATAGGAGTGAGGAAGAGGAAGAGGAGGAGGATAGGAGTGAGGAGGAAGATGTTAGGAGTGAGGAGGAGGAGGATAGGAGTGAGAAGGAGGAGGAGGAGGAAGAGGATAGGAGTGAGGCGGAGGAAGAGGAGGAGGAAGAGGAGGAAGAGGAGGAGGAGGATAGGGGTGAGGAGGAGGTCGATGGGGGTGAGGAGGAGGAGGAAGAGGAGGAGGAGGATAGGGAGCAGGGAGGGGGGGGTGAGGAGGAGGAGTAAGGGGAGAAAAATTAAGAGACTGGGGAGGGGGAGGAGGATGATAAGGAGGGTTGGGAGGAGGATGGAGAGGAGGAGGATTGCAACCAGGGTACCATCAAGAGCAACATCTGGTGCCTCTGAGATAAGGCGGAGCCCGTACTTGCTTGCCCTCCTCTCTATAAACATATCTTCCTCTCTCTCTTCCACTCTCTGTCTATTTACATCTTTGCCTCTTCCTCTCTTCTCTCTCTCTCTGTCTTTCTCGGCATCTTCCTCTCTTTCAACCTCTAACATTCCCCCTTACACACCCTGCCCTCCTCTCCATTTCCCTCTGCATCACTTATACGTGAACACGCACACACACACACGCGCACACGCACACGCACACACACACACACACACACCTACATGCACAACGCATCTTGCCCGGAGGCCCTCATGCACTCAGCACTCAAAAGGGTAGATCTCAGGTGATTAATAGTGCGCTCAGCCTGAAAGACGGGGAGATGGAGGGGTGGAGGGGTAGAGGGAGGGTTGCAGGGTTTGACGGTGGGCTGAAAAATGAACCTGTTGCCATGGAAGTACTAAGGAGATGTGCTGGAGCATGTGGCGCCACACCCACAGGTATAAAAACTAAATCCTGCGAGTCGGGCCATCACACCAGTCGATACTCTCCTTAATATAAATAATAAATAAAATAAAGCATTCAAGGATGATGGCACCCCCCCCACACACACACACACACACACACACACACACACACACACACACACACACACACACACACACACACACACACACACACACACACACACACACACACACACACACACACACACACACACACACACACAGCTGTAGGTGTATACGTCCTGCTGCCTAGCCAAGGACCACTCGTTTAAAGAGAGATGAACTAAAATCAATATCAACTCTCGGCCCATATTTATTTCGTGGCCATCCATCAGGGGTATTATGCCAGAGCTGTGAGGAGCTCACACCGTCTGTCAAGTCTGAAATGGACAAAACGTCCAATATTGACTCATGCAGTAAAACTCTACCTTGAACTATTAAGGCACTAGAAGAACAAAAACAAAAAAGTACTTTTTGTTTTCCATTTGGAGCCCATTTTTAGTCTATCAACTTTTAGCCTGCAAGCCGCAATGATGCAACCTCCGTGCTTGTTGGTAATTAGCGATTTAGCAGATCTGGTCAGCCGATCATTGTGGGAGTGAGAAACCTAGCCTCTAATTACATGTAAAGCGATGTCTGCTCTGCTTCTAGCACACGGACCCCACACAGAGGTGGGCTGGATCTACCATTAAACCGGCCCAATGCACTTCACAGAGACGATGGGAGAAAAAAATACCACAGTTGCTCGGCTAGGCATTTCCAAGGGGTTGAAGCAGGTCAACCAGCAACAGCCTCTCCAACTCCCTCCCAAGGTCTTGTTTCTAATGAAAGGAATTTGGTTACGGATGGTAATTTCCCCCAAGAGACGAAGGACAGCAACACTCGATTGAGGCATGAAGCTAGTTTACATTTCCCTAGATGAAAGCCGGCAGGAGGACGGTACTATTGAAAATACACGTAGGAGTGTTATTTCGAAGCACACGTGTCATCCGCCCAAATCCATAATTTGATTTGGCCTATTATACAGGATCCATTTGCATATGCCTTGGGTTTCAAACTGGCGTATTTGAGACGTTACGGTCACTTGGCATGCCTATCTCTAGTCATTTAATGTTGGCCTATTCCTTTATACCTACCGGTAGTTGGGTTCAAGTTAATGAATCAATGTGTGCACATATTCTGTGCGATGGCATGTAATGGTGTTTTTCTACCATTACATGCAGGTCTACCTGACCCATACTGGAACCTTGACTTATGCTTTGATGTTGTTCACTAAAGTATACTATGCCGTGCCGTCCCGTACTATGCAGTAGAAATACACCTTAAATCTATGCCTTTCTACCAAACAATAGCACAGGGAAGGAACTGATGTTATCACCCTGTCCAACTGACAAAAGACTGTTAGAATTGCCGTTGTCAGAATGACATATAAATCAATGTCATTGCACAGTAAAAGCCCATTCATAAAGAAATATTGATATTCATTGGTTTTCTTCTGACTATTGTCACAGGAAATACACAACACTTCTTTCCATGGATTCAGTTTATATATTTGACAGAATAATGACTTTAATTTACCTGAGCCGTAGTATGTTTTTCTAAACCTTTCTATTGAGCCAAACGTTTATATCCTGGATCCATATCTGTGAATCTGTCAACATAACTTCCCCATATATTGCCACATGATACATTTCTAGGTTACTAATCTTTTCCTCATATCCTATTCGCTATATTAACCTTATGCCTATGATACCCCTTGATGGAGCACTCTGGATGCTTTTCTAGAAGTGCTT
Source organism: Melanogrammus aeglefinus (assembly GCA_900291075.1). Classification (NCBI taxonomy): domain Eukaryota; kingdom Metazoa; phylum Chordata; class Actinopteri; order Gadiformes; family Gadidae; genus Melanogrammus; species Melanogrammus aeglefinus. The sequence continues at coordinate 402,807 of OLKM01000056.1, forward strand.
CACAAATTAAGTGGTTAATATTATGAGCATTGACGAGTGCTTTAAATGGCGCCATTAAAATAATTGAGACAAGATAGATCGCTGGGGTTTCATGTTCACAAGTGATACACTGTTTAAGTGCACGGTAAAGACCACATACATGCAACCACACACACACACACACACACACACACACACACACACACACACACACACACACACACGCACGCACGCACGCACACGCACACGCACACACAACACACACACACACACACACACACACACACACACACACACACACACACACACACACACACACACACACACACACACACACACACACACACACACACACACACACACACACACACACACACACACACACACACAAACAGTAAGTATGCTTTTCGAAAATTTGGAATTGTTAATACCCTGGCTTTTGAGACATGGCTGGGGATGTTTAGACAGGTCAAAAGAAACGGCAGAGCAAGATGTTCTCCTTTTGTTTCTTAAGGAAAACAGCTTGGTTTACAAAAAAGGGAAGAAAAGTGTTCTGAAGATAAAGGAAATAATATAAACCAAACTCACAATAGCCCACCTACATTTGACACAACATTATGCAAGGAAATGCTGATAAAAGGATTTCCTATTACCTAGTCAAAGCAGTGAAATGCTAATTCAAGAATAAATATTATTTGGGAGGTCAACTAATGGATATCTTTTGTGGTTTGTAGCAATAACATCAGACACAGAAACCACAGAGACGTAGGCGTTTTACCGGTAGGTGTTTAGCCTGCGGTTAGTATAAGATGAAGGCTTAGCATAAATCCCAAGCTTGGGAATAAACAGAAAGAAAGATAGAAGTAGAAACCCGGAGCACACAGGTTCAAGCGCGCGTGTGTGTAGTAGATATCGCCGGACTCAAAGCTATCTGTTGTGAACAGGCAAATCTGCTCCTTCCATGAACCCCGTCAGCGCCCAGTGAAGCTCTTACTACAGGGGCGTAGCTTAGGGGGACGGGGGGTGGAAGGATAGTAGCCCCCTTTTCCTCCCTCTCTTCAATATATATCTATTTTGTATCAGAATTATCGAAATAACTCTTTATGGAATGCATCATGCATCAAATACTAGCCCTGTGAGACCATCCTGATCCCGAAAGTTCACATTCTGTTTTTGTCTTCAGATCAGTTTGGCTTCCAGCCCTTTGACAGCCTCTCCCAGAAATTGTAAAAATGATAGAAGCGCCACGGTCTGCAGAATTTTAAAACAATGGCGCCGCCCAGGGAAAGTGTAGCAATCGACGGAGCAATCAACACTGTTGTATATAAAAGGCTTTTCTCAGAGGAGAAAATTATTCTGCTCTGCTTTCAATCTGATTCGGCAAGAGCGAAGAGAAAAAAAGCGTTATTTAATCTGATTGAGTATTATAAACTATGTATGGCCTCGTCCATACATGTGGAAATCAATTGCCGCCCGGGCAAAGGCAAGATTGAAACTCACACACTTGAATAACTGGATGGTCTCACAAGGCTCTCAAAAACACATTTTTATGAGATACATTTAAATACATCTACATAAAATTCATCTAAATAAATGTATATAATATATATGTAATTACATCCATATGAAATCCATATAGAAATATCCATATAAAATGCCTCTGCCACCAATTAGCCATAGTTTCACACACCACACAACGCGTTGTCATGAAAAAGATAGACCCAAAATGGTCGCCAATGGGCTCACTTTAGGAAGCCAAACCAATCCCCTTGCACTTGTATCTAATACAATTTTTGAAACAAAGCTTAATACATCTATATGAAATGCATCTTAATACATCCATATAAAATGCCTCTGCCACCAATTAGCCATAGTTTCACACACCACCACAACGCATTGTCATGAAAAAGATAAGACCCAAAACGGTCCTCCATGGGCTCACGTTAGGAAGCCAAACCAATCCCCTTGCACATGTGCAACATTTTTGGAAACACTCAGGCCACATGGGTGTGTGCTGGGAGCGAGTGTAAAAGAAAGGCGTGGTCCTGTATCGAGGGCAGATGGCGACAACGTGCACTGGGATCTCGGGGCAGCCTGTCCCATGTATAATCAATGAGATGCCAGCTGCTCTGGAAGGTGGCGGTAGTGGCGGAGGGCGCCAGAGGGAGTTCTACAGGCAGAGGTGGGTGAGCTGGTGGGATGTCCCCACACATAAGTTGGTTTTTTTGTACCTCTGATCGCCCCGGGTACATAATGACTTCTCAAAGCAAAATCACACTTGTTTTAAAAGGTTTAATATTCATTATTTTTTCAAATTTGTTATACTATTGTTATAATCTGTACTTATTATAACAACATATAGACACACATTCAAATAACTTGTACTACCTACAGATGATTCGATATTGAAAACAGTGTGAAAACCCAAAGACGATAATAATGCAGTGTATTAAGTAACAACTATAAACCGTTTGAGTTCAGGCAGAAACACCTTCTTACAGATGACACAAAAGAAAGTAGGAAAGAAATGATGACTACCCAATATATCACCTGCACTGTTAGCTGATATTCATTGCTTTGTGAAAGAACTACTCCAGAAAAAAACCTCCGTCTTTATTTATAATCGACTTTTTCATTTGGTTTTGTACTTTTTTTCCAACGCTGTCCTCCAAGACAACAAACCAAAACAGTTCTTTCACAAAAGCAATAAAAGGTTTCACGGGGGTTGCAAGATAAAAGGATAGACAGGGGTTGGAAGATAAAAGGTGACACAGGGGTTGGAAGATACAAGGATACAGCAGGGATGGAAGATAAAAGGTAACACAGGGGTTGGATTATAAAAGGTAACAGGGATTGGATTATAGAAGGTAACAGGGGGTGGATTATAGAAGGTAACACAGGGGTTGGATTATAGAAGGTAACAGGGGGGTTGGATTATAGAAGGTAACAGGGGGGTTGGAAGATAAAGAGTACCCCGGGTTTTGGAGACATAAGTGAGAGTGGAAACAAGAGGCCCAACGTGGCGTTGCAGCGTCAGGGGAGCACTCACCTGTAGTAGATGACAGGTGGGTTGGCCTTGGCAGCGCAGTGGAAGCGCACCAGGTTCCCCTCCAGGACGGGTTGGGGGTCCACAGTCAGGTTGACCAGGGGCAAGTCTAAACGGGTCAAGATGTACCGAAAAAAAAGGATCAGTACTAGCCGCCATGAACAAATGTAGACACAGAGCTTAGTGGTTTCCAAGCTGTTAATAGGGGCACCACAAATGGGAGGCCTCAGGGGGCCAGTGGGTCACTGGACGGCCACAATTACGTTTGTATTAAAACAAAGAGGATATATACTGTATATATGCATGCCAGGTTGTCTGTAATGAGAACATTTGGTGAACCGGGGTCCAAATGTACCTCCACAGTGGGGTCCCAGCATGATACCTTTTGAGATCCCCTGATATTGCCAATGCTTTTATCCAAAGTGACTTAAAGTGAATATTAGAAGACATGCCGTGACCTAAGTACAAGATAGAATGGATGGATCTTGGATCTTGCCCGCAGCGGTCTATCTTTAGAGTGCAGATTTTGGACGTCAAACCCAGAGGCTTTTCAGCTTGGGTTCAAACAGTCTAGGCCACTGTTTGAACCCAAGCTGAGGCTTGTGGTTCATACACAAGCTTAGGCTTGTGGACACTCATATCAGGGCTGCGAGATGTCCGTTGATACACTGTTAATATTGATCTTGGTCTTTTTTAAAACATTTATATTTACAGGATATTTACCGGACGTTAAACACATTGTTTTGAACCAATTACCCCAGCCTTAAGGTCTTTATTAAGAACCATTGACGTTAGTTTAGTCACAAAAAAGGTCTGCATTGATTGCATCCAGGTATAACTGGAAATCTTATTTTCATAGTTGAACATTTATATATTTAAGCTACCAATCAGAAGTCCCTACTCATTTTTTTACTTGTAGAAGCTGCTGAAAATCTCTCATTAAATCAAGCCACATTGCTTATCAGGTGCTGTATGAGAACAATTTAATTTATACAATACAATTTGAAAAGTTAAAGGCCAATCCTTCCAGCTATTCCTCTACACTAACCAATCTGGGTCATTGAGGGTTGACAGTGAGGTCCCAAAGTTCCACCTTAACTTCTGTAACTGCTGATGCAGCAGGCCAGAGGCTGGGGTAAGGGGGGAGATTGAGGTTGACGATTGCAGCTTTAAGGGAGTGCGCAGTTCTCTGGTAAACACTAGACTTGATGGAAAAGTTTTTTTCGTTTGATTTATACTGCGATATCATACATAATACATACAGTGGGGTTTGAGGCTCTAGCTGGAGGTCCTACCCATCTGGTCCAATCAACAAACACACGGGTGCTCTGTTGCTGCTTGGTTGACTCTCAGTGCAGTTCAAATAACACCGTAGACAGAGGTACCCAGGCACACACGCTCACACACACGCAAACACACACACACACACCTACACACACGCACACGCACACAACACACGCATGGGCGCACACACGCCCGCAAAAACACACTCACATGATCATACACATACAGGCAGGCTTGCAGACACACACCTTAACACACTCACACACACACCCACATTCACATACACACACAGAGTAAGATAAGCAGCCGCTGTAGTCCCATGTGGACCCGCTGCTAACAAAGCCCTGCTAGCTAGCTCCAGGTTAGCACCGTGGCGCCGCGGCCGCTGACCAGGAAAACCAAGTGGGAAAGATCAAAGTGGAGCGGTGTAACCGTGCCAACAAACTCACGGTAGATTTTTTGGAAAGAGTTCAACTTCAATCGGGAAAAAAAAGCTTCAGTTTTTTTTTATTGGCTTTCTTGTAGTTCAACTGCAAATGCGAAATTAAATTGGAACATATTTCAACTATTGCGTGGGCGTTTCCAAGGATATACTTTACAAAATAATGAACTTGCTGATAACACCAACACATTTGCATCTTTCAAATTGGTAGGTGTGAGGACAATTTGCAGTTTGTTTCATCATTAACTTAATATGTATACTACATGCAAGTCATTCATCTAAGAGCTACCAACACAACCTCATTAACCAAATGTCCATAAAGTAACGACCACAAAATGAATTAAGAAGAGGATCAATATTATCATAGTGTGGAACAGGGGTTAAAAAAAATAGAAAACTAAAGACAAATAAAGGCAAAGCAGATAAATCCTTTTTTGTATAAAATTGTACTCAGACACCCCAGCCATGTTTTGCCTCGGCCACCAATTAGCCGTAGTTTCACACACCACACAATGCATTGTCATTCCAAATCAACTTTGTTGCGGTCAGGGATATTTCTCTATCAATGAAACGACCTGAATGGCCACAGTGCCAGACGTTAGCAGGCACATGCAGTCAATGGCTCTCTCTCTCAAAGTGCCAAAGTGCTTCTCATCTAAGTGGTCAAGACCCTGCCGTTTGAACCTCTGAAAGCCTCCATTACGTTCCGTTTGAGCAGAGGACATCAAAAGATCTTTGCTTGCATCAACTCTTCTCCGTTACAGTCTGCTAATTGACTGCAATGTCCTGTACGTGATTAAAGGGCAACCCGCTCTCCCTGTTAAGTACATTTTCTGATCAGCGATGCAAATCTTTAGCCGGCATTTGGGGAGAATGTCAATTGCTATTTCTTTTTCTGCATTTTATTTTTTACATCTATTACTCTGGATCATGTTTATGTATAATAGCTTCAATACAAATGTTAGAAGGATATTATGTTCCAACAATGATTTTGGAAATAAAGTTAGGTGAAACAAAAGTTATATTACAGATGGAATGCGTATTCCATGATTCATCATGATTTTTTGTGAAGTATTTTCACTGAAAAATAACCCAATCAATTTTTGTTCACATAAGAGAAAAGGTACACCCATCACTCCTTACATGCATACAGCAATAACAATCTACTGTTCTGTTTTCTGAAATCTTCATCTGAGGCTAATATTCTGTGTGGTGTGCACTGTGATAGGTCAGGCACAGCAGAGTGCAACAAAACACATCAAAACATAGAACATCTGCTGCTTAGGTCATGCTAGACCAAATCAGATCTGGGCAGACCTAAAACCCCCGGGAGGCGATTTGATAGACAGATAAAACATCCCCCTCCCCACCACAGCCATACATGGGGAAAACACAGGCAGGGTGATGCCGTGGCGGCGAATGTTCACCACAGAACAAGCCAGATGCTAACGTCTGCTGTCCAAACATTTGCGATGAGAAGTTAATTTGGAATGACACCGAATTAAAACTGAATTGTGTGTGGCCCTTTAAGTGCTCTGGGGGCATTTTTACTCTATACTTTTTTTGCAAATGACATAAAGAGTGCGCCACACATCCATTTAATTTCTCTTTTTTTTTATCTCGGCTGCTACACACAGATGCCGCAACATAAAGTTTGTGAAACAGATGAATAATCAAATGACATCGTGTGTGTTATTCTTTGTTCTATCTCGGCTGCTACACACAGATGCCGCAACATAAAGTTTGTGAAACAGATGAATAATGAAAGTTGACACTCGTGTGTGTGTGTGTGTGTGTGTGCAGCCTACAGCAACATGGTCGAAGAAAATGTATCTAATGAATTACTCAGTGCTCCTGGGACAGATCCATTTTCAGCATGGCATGTACTGTATAGGGCAATTCATGGTTGGAAAGGGTATATTTACTAATGTAATTAGCTGTTTAAAATGGATAAATGTTGAGCCATTGATTTAACCCTAACCCTCACATACCTTTTATCAGTTATTTTTCCATAATTAAACGTTACGAACCTCGAAAACTTGTCTATGGTTATCTCTGTGGATACAGTTTTATTGATACGTTTATTCAATGATAATTTTATTTTGAAAAATATTAAATATTTCAACATTACATACAGTATAGTGGAAAGAGTAGTTTAAACATAGCAAGTTGCCTAATTACAACACGTGCTGCTTTTTATCAGATAAATGTATAAAATATACAAATCTATATATTGTTTTCCTTTAATGTAGCATTCTATTCTCACATATTGCAGATATGAATTTCCTAACGCAAGATTGATTAACAGAAGATGCTTACTTAAAACATGTTGTCCATTAATATTGAACACGTGCGCATACATTGTAAATAAATGACCACAACGACAACAGCGACCGTAATACACAACATGTCGACCTGAAGGCGCCTCCCCTGTCTCAGTTACTGAATCCCATTGTGCCGAGCCAAATCTAATACACATGCATGACAGTTCTATCCTTCATGTAAATAGGATATGAACAGTAATACAATAAGCGGGGTATCCACGGTAACAACCGCGAACGAGAAACAGGTCGGGCCCTTAAACCCCCCCCCCCCCCCCCCCCCCAAAAAAAAAGAGTGTTTATTTTTACCAATAACAAACAACACAAGCTTGCTATGTATTAGAGGTCCTTTTTTTTCTGGAATGAGCTGCCCCAGCCGACCCTCATAAGGAGCCAGGAGGCAGAGGATGTCCCAGGGTAATTGTAGGAGCAGGAGCGGCGTGGAGGGTAATTGCAGTGAGTGGGCGGAGCATGAGGCTAACAAAATGCACTGCTACCACTGATGCTGCTGCTCATAATTATTAAACAAACGTGTGCAGCCCCCGAGTGTCTACAGGCTCCACGCAGACGCACGCACGAGTGCAAACACACATTCTAACACGTACACACACACACATGCGGGATGCACTCACATTCTAACACATACACAGACTCTTTTAACACACTCACTCACACACACACACACACACACACACACACACACACACACACACACACACACACACACACACACACACACACACACACACACACACACACACACACACACACACACACACACACACACACACAAATGCACGTATTAAAGCACACATTCAAACACATAGCACGAATGCAGACACACATCTAAACACACACACACACACACAAACACCACACACGCACTCAAACACATGTATGCAAACACAAACACACACACACACACACACACACACACACACACACACACACACACACACACACACACACACACACACACACACACACACACACACAAACGTCTTTTCAAGTGCTACTTGGCCCTGCCTGGGGTATGCATGCTAGAGGGCATGCACACTAGGGATGTGAATAACTCAAATTTTTCATGGTCGAATAATCAGTGGGTAGTATGAACGATTAATTGATTATTCGATGTGTGCCGAAATTCACAAAGGCAGCCATGAATCATTGGCAAGAAATCTCTTAATATCTTAAACGCAAAAAAACAACTAACTGCTAAGTAGTTCCAGTGAAATTGTCTGTTGTGAAAAATGCATAAACTGTAATCAGAAAATGCGTTATATGCTATAGACCCTGTAGTATCTGCGGTATAAAGGCTGGGACGAATTTCAAATCATAAATATGTACACTTTATGTTGAAAGTATAGATCGTTGTGAATCCCATTGAAACGAATGGCGCGGTGATTCTGTCTTCAAAACGAGAGCTGGTAAATTGTGAAAAATGAATTAAACTTTAATCAGACCATGCTGTTATATGCTATAGACCCTTGAGTATCTGTTGTATAAAAGCTGGGACGAATTTTGAACTATAAATATGTACAATAAATAACGTTAGCTCTCTGGCTCATAGCTGAGTGAACTAGAATACCTCCCGTTGCCAAGTCGTAGCTAAGGTCCGTCCTATTTACTGGAGGACTGAACAAGGTTTCCGTTGCATAAGAACCTTACGGAGAGGTAATGATTGTTCCAAAGTTATGGCTTGTGAAAAACGTTACATTTTAATGGGAAAAAATGAAAGAACATCCAGTCACACACTCACCATACATAAGCACATACACTCTTGTGCACTAATTTACCCACATGTTTACAAAGCTGATTAAAGTGGTCTTCAATGAAAGGAGCACGTTCATTATGCTGTTTTCTTAAGGATGACATGAAACAGAGCACACGCTGCTTCTGTAATGAGACACATTTAAATAAGATATTTATGGCCTTCAAGACATAACAGGCTGCTATGGTGTGATCCTGGAGGAATTGCTTGGCCATAGATTACCTTCTTTTTAAGTAGACAAGGTCCCAGTAATGTTAAGGATATTAGGTTTTGGAGGTTACTCACACAAGGTTTTCTGAACTACAGGAAATCCAAGATGATTAACTTTTGGCATACACAAAACATGTGCAAAATTGATTTTAAATTTGGCATAATTTACCATGTTCGCAGCCTAAGACGTGTGACCAAAGAATCTCACGGTAAGGTTCTGAAACCGGACTGTACATTGTTTGCGTCTGTGCAACGAGCAGGTACTTCAAGCCGCATGTGGCTATTCCAGCGATACAGACCTAGTGCTAGGTCCAAGGCGTATTCACAACAGGAAAGTCCTTAGTTCGATCTCTTTGGTCCAGACCAAAACGCAATGTTTATTATTTGGTTTGGTGCGGTTCCTTTTCAGATTGCAATTTTTCGCAACAGTCCGAGAATTTGTCAACAACGCACGTTTGTGCATAGATCGTTCATTCAGACGGTCAGGGGCGGGGTAACGCATTAAAAAAAGTAAACAAAGAAAACAAACTATGGAGATTATGGAGATTCAGCGTGCTGCCCTCATTGTGCTTATAATGATTGGTTTCATACAGTTACAAACATTTGCAGTACTTTTGGAGCATCAGAGGCGTTTGGCACAACGTCGATTTTATGATGTTATGCTATCCGCGGACCGCTTGATCGCCTTCTTCCCCATCCTTGTACTGAATGGATCAAATGCATCCAAATTAGTGTTCTCCAACATACTTTATATGTTGGTATCTGCCCAAATATCCAAAAGACATTTTGTCTCTTCTTCGCTTCATGTTGAGCCACGGCACATTTTTAACGGGTCTGATAACGTCATGCCGGTCTGATGAATGTGACGTTGATCTTTGAATTGACCGTGCAAATCAAACAATATAAATAAACAAGCACCAGTGGGACCCTGTGGCGTCCAAAAAGGCATATTATTTTTAGAACTGGGTCGGACCGAGCGCGGTCGCTTTCACATCTCAAGCGAACCGTACGGTTCGTTTGGAAGCCAACCGAGGCCACCTCTCCGGCTGTTTGGTCTGCACCAGAGTTCGATGGTTTGTATTCCAAACCAGCCCAAAAAGGTCCACACCAGCCCAAAAGGTCCGCACCAGCGATTTTTTTGGTTTGGTTCGAACCAAACAAGGCAGGTGTGAATACGCCCTTACTTTATGCCAGGAGTTGGAAGCTGCCAATTCACCTGGCTCGTCTGAAAACCAAACCATACTCCAGGTGAAACTTTGTTTCACCTGGAGGGAGACTCAATGAATGAAAAAACTGTGCTTGTTGGCCACTGGGGAGAAACAAAATATCAACTCTGTCTTATCACTTATTACTTGTAACAAAATTATGATTCCCCCTTTTAGAATAAATTCCTGTATTGTAAAGAGGAGATGTAAAGCTTAAAACATATTTATTTGGTTCATTGAGCATTATGAAAGGAATATTTTAGTTTTTCGAGGCTGCTTGTCAGTTAAAGCAAGCATATTTACCACTTTCAAATCTTGGATAGACTCTTTAACTTTTGATGCCCTTTGAAATTATGCATGACATTTTATAGACTAAATGATTAATCCCAAAAAATTATTGTTGGATACATCGACCAACCTTTAGTTGCAGCCCTCCTTACACTACACTGAGCATTAGCAGCAACGAGAATGATTAAGAATGATGATGGGCACTGCTCCAAAGAGTTATGATTTATTATTGTCTATCATGTATAACCTAAATAGAAATGGCAACAGCCAAAAATAACCGTTTTAAGACTTTATTTTAAAAAGTGAGAGTGAAAAAACAGAAAGTAATCGCTATATTTTTGTCTCTGCGCCTATTTCATTTGCTTGTGCTCCTACTTGTTTGGACGGTTCCCCTTAACATTTCCACTTAGGAGCACAAGCAAAGTCAGCATGGAGCCCTGGCCGACTACCTAGCCTAGTGCCACGCAAAGTGTCATGATTAATAAATGAATGCATGGCAAATTTGATTTACAAATTTGGACACAAGACTCGAAACTGCCCCGCCCTTCACCCCCCCTCCCAGTGCCGTCAGTCCACCTGGATAGAACCATCATCACTTATTCATCAACCAACTGCCACTCTGTGGACAGAAACAGTCAACATGACCCCCGCCTCCCTCTCTCCCCATCCGTTTGTTGCTCTTTCCTCTACTCCTCAAGGTATAATTTATCGTTTAATTCGTTTCTCGGAAAATACATTTGTTGGGAAAATGTACGGTTCATGATGGAAGCATTTGTCAAAACAATTCTCTGCTCCGTGTGGGGAACAGCCTTGGTTGGCTGCTACGTCGACCTTTCATCATCCTGTTTTGTGTCGCTGTATTGCAACAACTAGCCACAGTATTGATAGCCACGGTTGGCACTGCGTTGTTTTAGCCTTCCAAGGTTACCAAGGCAATAAGCCCGAATGAACACATGCTCACTTTTCTAAACCATTTTCTTTGTGGCAGAAATAGAGACAAAAGTAATTACAAACCGTGATTAATGAAACGTATATGGATTATATATATTTAATCTGGCTTCTATTGTTTGACAACCTCCGTAAAGGATACGAGTTCTCTCTCTGACAAAATGAACAAATGAAAAATTGTTTTGTTTGCAGTTTTCACATTTCAACTCCCCCCTAAGCTGCAGTTTATGGACTCTCATTCAGCCTCAATGGAAGAAGGAATAAATGAAAATAAAAAGGGTGGGTTGGGGAGGCAGGAGGTAGAAGAATGAATCTGCCAGGAGTAATGCATCTCTTAATAGCATTTTCTGCTTTATTAGTCATACTTAACAGCTTTGAGGAGCTGTGAGAGGATACAAAAGGGCCCCTATTGTTTTCTGCGATCAAATAATATCGTCTGACATTTTAATTATTCATATGGAGAGTGGCCCATGTTTTTTTCCTGAAGGAGGCGGAGTTGGAGGTGGAGGACAGGGTTATACAAACAAAACACACACAAGCCCTACAGCTAGAGGCGATTTGTATGGACTGATTGGGTCGACGCTAATTACCATTGTATTAACGACCCCCTACAACCCCCTGTCCTTCACCCCCACACAAACTGCGCTCACATTCAAACAGGGAACTTCCCTAGCAATTTGGAGGGCAATCGGGACCATGTTTACATGGTCATCTTTTTTCACTCATTATGGTAGCCTAGTTACCGGTATTTGCATTGAAAAAAAGAGGTGGTTTTTGTAACACATGGGTATTGGCATGAGTATGAATCATAATACAGACTTGATATGAGAAGGTCAAAACAGGAGATTCAGCAAGTAAACACCAATTTGTTTATTTGCTATGCTTTATTTCAAAGCACTTTGCACATATATTTGAGATGCAGGCGATTATGGATGAGTTGGAGTTAGACATCTCTTTCAAGGATTTCTGCTGAAGCAGACATTAGGGATTGAACCCATAACCTTCCAGCTCAAAACACCTGCACTTTAAACAGTCAAGACCAGGGTTTTCAAAACCGTTTTGAATAGGGGACCACTTCAACGTTTCCAAAGTGTTCAAGGCCCACAGCTCATTTCAAATACAGTATTTCAAAACCCAACTATAAACCAATTATTAACAGCGGCTGTACAAAATGGTTACTTATATACCAAATGACAACAAACAAAAAGGTTTTTGTTCAATCGTTTGGCTGACAACTTGCAGCATCCATGTAGACCACTAGGGGGGATACAGATTGGAATCACAGCACTAGACTAGAGTAGTGTGTCGGGGCCCATGGTCCCTACACTAGAGAACTCTCCCACCAATGTCAGTGATTCCTCCTTCAAGACACTCATTCAAACCAAAGACGGACGATGGGTTTGACCCTTACTCACGTTGGATGTCGACGGTGACCGTGGTGTCCTTCCCGTTGGGCGCGGCCTTGTTGGAGGCCCGGCAGGTGATCTGCTGTCCTGACTCAATGTTGCTGGGAGACAGGTAGAGGGTGCTCACCGTGCTCTCTCTCCTGCCGTCGTGCAACAGTGTCTGAGAACGGAAGGACGGCCGGTAATTACACAAGCACGCAAACTGGCGGACTTTCATGCATTATTTATAATCCAGTGTGTTTTATTTGGCCTGAACAGAGGCAGGCCCGCACGCCAAGGTAGTATGGTAATGGTCTCGCTTGACTCGGAAGGTCGTGAAGTGGATAGACGAACACCTAATTAGCGTCTATATCAGATTTGTTTGTAAATCATTTAAAACGTGTATGTACGCACGTGTGTATGTGTGGTGCTCCATCAAGCCTAATTGAACCAGGGAAGTGTTTGATGTGTGCTGTCTACCTAGTTTATCGTCAGGGATACTCTCTTAACCAAGCCGTGGATCATTTATTAGTTTCCGAATTGAGGAAAAAAGTCAGGAAAATAGTTTCTCGTGATAAAGTATCATTCTCCGCCTCTGTGTGTAGCTCCACTATCTTTCCATCCTCTCCATCTGCAATGTCTCAGGGGGGGCTGGGAGAAGGGGCAGAGGCCAACGCCGAGCGTGAAACATACGGGAAGAGAGCAAACTGTCGCGCTTTCCTTCAGATAGCAACCACTCTGTGTCCTATCATCCTTTTATGAGAGACCTCCGCCAAGGGAGCCCATTCGGTTTCAGTTATTAAAGCTTTTTAATGGCCTTTGTGATGGAAAATAAATATGTTGTAACTTCTTAGTCATACAGGTTTTGTTTTCCATTCCGTGTATGGTCTTGCCACCCTTCTCTTCATCAGTGTCGTCTAAAATGTTAACCTTTGTGCTTTGAGTGATGTATATCTGTTTTCACATTCCGTTTCTCTTTTGTTGGTTTGGGTGTGTTTTCTTGACCCCCTGGGGAGCATTAAGAAGCGAAAGGTAGATCTGATAAGGCACGGCCGCGACCCCCTTTATGACATCCTGAGAAGCTTCAATCAATCATCTGGTTAACAAAAGGCTTTTGGTTTATTGGGGGGAACGCTGCCCTCAGAAACCAGACAGAAGTGTATAAGAACTCCTACCTTTTAGCCATGCAGTGGACTTCTCGTTGCAGATCTTTAGAGAGACGCAGGGCGAACTCCCATCTGAGGCCTCCGATTATTGTATGCCTATTCTATTGTTTGTTGATGCATATTGTGATGTATCATTGTTTGAAATATTATTACAAATATATCTGACCATAATTGTCCACAAGTATTGTATTGTTTTTGCGTTTGGAAATCTCATCTGTTTTAGATGCAATATCTGGTAAAGGAATTTCCACGACATCTTTTACAACCCATTTTGATCCATTCCTCAATTCACCTGAACACACAGTGAATTAATCAGAAGCGGGCATAGAGGGGTGGTATTGTGCGTGGTGTTTAAGTATACAAAGTAGGTCCAGTGGTGGATTATAGTGGAGACCAACTAAAAAAGGTTTGGGAAGCCATTTGAGAACTCTATTAGTCGCCATGGAGAAAAGAGAGAGGTGTGGGGACTCTTTTGACGCTCATTGTAAGCAACTGGCACCAGAGTCCAATTACAGGCCAACAAAGAGATAGCAAAATTGGAAAATTACCATGTACCATTTAAAAACTTTGGATGGGAAATATTCAAAATGCTCCCCACTCAACCCACTATATCAATTTTAATGCGTTCATTCTGTGCACACTGAGCTCCATCCCAGTTTCACAACTGCCATTGACGTATGTTCACTTAGTCAAGATGGGTTGACTTGGCTTGCCAATTTGCCAGACGTGACTTTTCTTCTACGGCAAACAAATTTGTTCCACAATTATCATTTATCAATTAGAATGCCTATCAAACAAGGATCAGTTTTGTTTAGTGGACAAATTGCCAGTGCAAAATAAATTTGATGGTTCAAAGTAAGAAGGCATTAAGCAAACTTTAATCAAAAATGGCATGCTGCAAGATGTTTGTGTGTTTGTTTGTGTGTGTGCATGTGCGTGTGTGTGTGTGCCGTGTGTATTTAGATATCTGCAGTAGCTTTAAGGCAAATTTGGATGGGAGAACAGCGAAAATGCCATAAACGTCTGGTCCATATGTTGTGACAGATGCTCCAGCGGCAAAATCTCAACCAAATGCCTGGCGGTTTTTACACTGTGAAGGCGTTTTTTTTTTCTCTTTCGCTGTTTTGCAAACTCTGCCTTATGCCTTGCTCCCTCCGATTAATCACAATATTTCGATCGGAAGTTGCCTGAAAACAACTTTCTCTTTGCATGTGAACATTTATGTTAAAACCTACTCTATTTTTTCGCAAATATGTCTGAGCACCCAAGCATGCAAACACCCATTTCTGTTTGAAGGATCCCTTCCAATTAACAACGCTGGAATACGAACCGAAACAACCAAAACAGAACCCTTGTCCAAACACAGACATATGTGTTTACAGAGTACCAACCACATAATATATTCAGGATATATTAGACTTGATCTCTCTCCCTAACTACATGTTAACACCAACAGACAACCAGAAATAAACACAGATTAAAACACTCAATTTGTTTTGTACGATTCCTTCCAATTAACAATGTTAGAATACAAACTGAAACTATGTACGATTCCTTCCAATTAACAATGTTAGAATACAAACTGAAACTACCAAAATAGTACTCGTCAAAACACCGACATATGTGTCTACATATACCAGCCACAATATATATTATAGACTATATCGCTCACTCCGCCCCCCACCACTACATATTAATTATAACATCTAGAAAAAGGGGTTTCATCATCTCTACATGCTATTAGTTCATCTCTTCGGATAATCTGTGGGGAACGAGGATAGGAAAAAAAGAATTAAAAAACGACATGCAGTAACGACACAAAAATATTGTTATATTATTTTTATTTCTAAACTGAAGACCTATCTTTCATTTCAGCTATGAATCAACACCGGAGTGTCATGTGGGGAGTTGTGTGGCCCCAGTGGAAACTTCTGAATTACTGATCCAATATAATTTGGAAGATCAATGAGGGAAAAATTGATGGTCTCCACTCTTCACAAAATGATGAAAAATGATGAGGCTACATGCGAAACCCATTAGTTCAAACCATTGGTAATAAAACATTTTCAGGCACGAGAATTAATTCCAAACATTTAACTTTAGAAAGATAAAAACTCTTTATTTTGGAGAATGATCATAAAGCTCCCAAGGATTTGAAACTGACCCGTCTTCAATGAAAGAGGTCATCAAAGCAATGACAGTAACAGCCTGCCGCAATGAAGCAATTATCCATGGCACGGTGTCTCGGGCCTACTGGGAATCCTGTTATGATCGCGTCTGCACCTCCTGACTAAATCTCGCCCCCCACTTGGGCTGAATCAGCTCTCGTGGGAGAGGGGCATTAGGAAGCCTTCCTCTGGGCATCGATGTTCTGCTGCAGCCTCTCCCATTGCCGCATATCTCTTTTTCCTTCAACCCCCATGAAAAAGATTGCAAAGCTCACCCACCCCCTTGAAGTGAGGAAGGACGGATGCAGAGACAGGCGGGCTTGGCTCATTCAACTACAATCTGTGCACCTTACCAAAAATCAACAACAACAACAACGATGTCAAAGAGGATAGTTCAAATATGTATATACGTGCACTATATATTACTTTTTTAATACTAGTCACATGAGATTGAGAAACACAAGGCGCTCTACATCTAGATAGGCCAACAATGGCATTCTTATAAATGGAAATATATAATACTTTAGGGAGAGATATACAAGATGGCCAGATGCCCTGCCTGCTTCTTATCACCTCCTTGTCTGAGGGAAGATCCAGACGCGAACAGTCGTGGATCTCCCAGTGGCATTTCCCACGAGTGGTGTAGCGGCACTCCCCAGAATGCATTCAGCAGGGAAATGATGCCTTCTCATATCACGTCCTCACAGCTTGACAAAGCCTTTTCTGTCGAAGAGCCATCATCAGTTTTTTTAAGGAATGGTCTCTTTGTTGTGCTAACTTTGTTTGTGGCTCTTTAAAGCTGTGGGCAGACGAGGATGAATGGAAGGAGCCACAGACATCCAAGGACTGAGGAGTGGGAGGATGTGTGAAGTGTGATGCAATGAAGTGAAGGACAACAACAAAAAAAGCCCTCGCTCTCTGCCTGCTATGGCTGCAGTAAAACAAACAGGAAAAAGTGCCATTGGTTTGGCTGTTGTGTCGGTTATTATATCGTTTTTTTCTTCTCCAATTTCGAAGAATTGATTTTTCCTGGGGATTTTCCTCCATCCAAAACGAAACTGGCCATTTTGGAGCCCCTCATTTAAATGAGCCACTTGTGGGTCTTTGACTTTGCGGTGCCGGCCACCTAATTCCTTTCCCAGGCAATAGTGAGTTTGTGCCCACGTCCCTATGAGCCCCATCAGACCCTGGATGGGCAAACTAATGTGGCCATCTAGGTTAAAGATGATTGGTTTGGTTATAACAAGACCCCTCTTGCTGCAGGCCACCAATGCTAATGAAAGGGCCAGATCCTTGGTGATTTAAATTGGTGTGTTTATACCGTTTCCAGTTGGCGTAAATAGTTAACACCAATAGATTTTTAATTTTCTTGTTGTTTCTTGTTCTGGTTCCCTTTCTTGTCTGATTTCACAGACAGCAGAACGTCTAACCCAAAACTAAGCCTATGCCATGAAATTAGAATGTTTCTTTGAAAGGGGTGCATTATTACATATTTACTATACAATCATTGGCAGATGCTTTTACAGTGAATTATTTTATATGTCATTAAGGACCAGGTAAACGGTTAGGCATCTTGCTCAAGGATACCTACAGGTAGGTTTGTGTACATTGAGGATCCAACTGGTACCAGTTGGTCAAACATTGTAGCCAACATCCAGTGATGAACTGAAGCACCCAAAACACCCATATCTGCACAGACTAAAGTCCTTTGAAGGTTTAACAATAATTAATTCTTGTCTAAAATGTAAACAAATGTTCATATGCCGCTTGTAAAAATAGACACATTTTCCCTATAACATGGTTGCCTTACAATTTTGTGCGATTAAATTATTAAGTCTTAACATGATGCATTAAACATTCTTAAGATAAGGCATTATCCAGAGGAAGCAGCACTCCTACAAGGAAGAGAAGGGATTTCTGCTGGGACAGACGAGTATATCAAGTATATCTGTTCATGTATCAAACGCATTCCCCCGATAAAGTATCAAACAGTGAACCGCTTCCCTTGACATAATGATTAGAACCAGGACAGGAAACATCTGTTAAGACTGCAACGATCCTGCTGTTTGGGAAGACATGCTTTTTGCTGCGCTTTTAAAACCCATCATTGTGCGTGTGTTTGCTTTTTAAAAGTGCAGTCACATCATGCTGGTAGTTTTGCATCAAGATGAGTTTGAAATTGGCTTCAAATTGTCTATAATTTATATATTCCCCCTGCTACAGCTGTCTGTTTTCCGTAATGAACCAAACATGTATTGCATGTCTTGGTTCACCTACTGACATTCAGGAAACATTGTTTGCTAAATAATTAGCTTACCAGATTAAATTGTATTTTTATATTTGCATTCATCAAGTGCATGTTGCCCTTTGTTTTTCATAAACATTTAAACACGTTACATTTGTAGGATGAACTAGAAGTAATTAACTGGAAGTTATTGATAAAATGTCATTCAATTGGAATCAGCCAACATTCATATTATAGACATATTGTATATGGTGGGGAATAAGTCTACACAACAGCACTAGGGGAGAGGGAGGGCAGGGGTGGACTAAAGGAGGTCAGCGTGACTCAAATCATTAATAAAATAACTATAAAAGTAGGAGGACATCCTCCTTGTCACCCCCTGCTCAATACCCACGGGCACTGCAGTATTCATTTGATCGGATCGAACAAAACGAGAAACACCATCTGTATGTGTAGCCTTCTCTAATTTCATATTGAGCTCATCACGTTATACTACGGATTAGAGTTGCAGGCTATGGGGATTGGGTTTGATTTTATTACCAACTGATTCATGCGTTGGTATTTTTATATACATTATATACAGATACTATATTACAGGCTAGCATTGTCAATGGTAAACGCCTGTGTCCTGCGAGTGCACCTGTGTTGACTCATTGTTAGGGACCCGCTTGTGGTGGTGTTGCCGTGTGGGATGGCTGCTTCAAGTGGACAGAGATAGATGGACTCCTGCACTTCCCTCTCTGATTAGTGCTTGTCAACACGTCAATTGATTGTTCCCTCGACACCGTCGCTACCTCTTCTTCGTCTTATTCTTGGATTCGGCGGGGCTGTCAGTGCCCTCCCCCGCTGGAGACTAAAGGGGTGGGAATGCACCGCCGGGAATGACCCTTGCTCGAGACTACACCCACTCCATCTGAAGGAACATTGTACGAGCCTCAGGGGCCCGGTCTCTACTGAGTATGCTCAGAGGCTGTTGTTTGTTTTTAGAACTTGCATGAGACGTCTTGTCTTTAATCATGTTTTGCTGCTTTAATTTCCCCCTGTCTCCTTAAAAAGAAATGATTGGGTGTCAGCAAATTCTTTCACCATAGAACGACGGTACCTGTATATTTAATAAGGGTAGCACCGAGTGACATGTTAATCATTGAACCGAAACCATGCGGCCGGGTCAAGCCGATTGCTTATTTTTTTCTCCTATACGATGCACAATTTGTTACACAAATAAAGTTCATTTCAACCCGGGGCAATTTGCAAGCTCTATCGTTTTCTATTAGAGTAAAATAATTAGTTGTCTGCTTGGCCTAATGGTGGGTAATAAAGCCCATTGACATTTTGCAGACTTTGCGGAATGCAGCTTGGCTTTATTATGGCTAGACTGAAACCTAGCAGTAATTAACCAAGCTCTACTAATCACACTCACTGTTGTGTAGTAAACTGGCACAGCACATATGAGTAAAATAAAGGCAGTGAGCAAAACTTGCTCATTGGCAAAAACGTCTCCCTTCTTGTTCTTAATTATAAATTAAAAGTGCACTTTTTGAACTGCCCTACAGCTGAGGCTTTGAAGACTGGCAGGACCCTTGTAAAGGTGGAATAAAGTCGTAGTAGAGGGGGTGAAATACATTTTTTTCTGCCTGCCGAGAAACAAAGAGGTTTCCTCCATGTACAAAGTAGCGGGAATAGTCCATCATTGGTATTTTTTTTTTTATGGAGGGTGGGGGGAGGTGGAGGTTGGCATTGGACATTAGCTTGGACTCAGAGACATTTTGGCAGGGGAGTCAGACCCTCCTAACCCCTAGATTTAACTGTGTTTCTGCGGTGTTCAAGGGGCTCACCTTGGAGTACATGGCTCCACTCAGGACCAGGCCGTTGCGGATCCAGATGATGGAGGCAGCGGGCTTGGCGTTATCCGCGTGGCAGGTGAGGTTGAGGTGGTCGCCCGCCCGCAGGCTCACCACCGGGGAGCCCACGATCACCGGGTCATCGGGGGGAACTGCATGGAAGGGAAAGGAGAGGAGGATGGGGTTGAGTTTGCAACTGCTTGCTCAGTGGAGAGGTAGAAGTACACCTTGGTTCTGCATGATGTGGTTTTGATAAGCTGTGTGAGAAAAAAGGTTGTGGTCGTATTTTTTGGGGGGAATTTCAAATTGGGAAGCATGGAGTGTGTGCTCGAATATGAACCCTTTAGTGTTTTAATCAGCTGCCTTTCAATGTCTGTGTAATTTTTCCTCTTGCACACCAACACTTTTGGACCCCAAATAATAATAATGTCACACACCCACTGAAATACCCAACCCTAGGTCGGAATATTTAAAATATCTTTTTGTCCTCCTTGATATAACTTTGTCCGAAAGAACACAACTTTTTAACTTTAACATTCTTGATATTCTTTATAGTCTATAGTCCAAGAGATAACAACTTCAGAAAATAAAGTCTGTGGCTGTTGGATGTGAGCAGGGAAACAAAGTGCGACCAAACCGGTTAAGAAGTGACATCCACTTGAGCTAGCGATGCACCTCATTAAATCATCCCAAAAAAATAGACATGGAAAGGCTCTCCTTTTGGACCAGGGACGGTGTCCGTGCTACCTGTGAACATCATCGAAAAAGGTGTTTCCTAGTATATAGGTGTTTTTTTTATCAGTCATCTTGACTTTCCTCCCATCGTTATAATTACCAATATCACCATTTCTCAAGGGTTTTTGGGATTCTTTCTTCTCTGGAGGGTTACATGCCATGGACATAAATAGAACAAGTGTTATACTTCGAGTGCTCTAAGAAAAATCCTTGATGTTGATCATAATCCAACTGAAAATCTGAAGGATGTCAGGATTTCAAATTTCCATTCTTGCGCATGCAGATTGTCTATCTTGTGTCTTTTTTTGTTCAAAACAATGCACAATGCTACAACCCCACTTAAGAGGCGCATTGAGAAGATGGAAAAAAAGACAAACGGATGGATGGATAGAGATAGGATAGACTTATAGATAGGACAGACGCAAAGACAGACAAACAGACAGATAGGTAGATATAGGGAAAGTGATAGATAGTAGATATATAGATAGGAGATATGGACAGACAGACAGATATACAGGTAGATAGACAGATATACCGACCGACAGACTGACAGCGATACAGATTGATCGATTTTGCCGTAGTTTAATCCACTCATAGTATGTTTTAAAAAAAGCAGTGTCCCAACCTGATATTCTAAGAAATATCTATTGTCAAAAATATATTTATTTATATGTTCAAGGACATAGAGTTTGTGTGTGTGTGGGTGTTTGTAGGTGAACGTATGCGTGTGTGAATGCTTGTGTATTCCAACAACAACAGCTCACAGTCATTCTGGGAAAAGCCGAACAAAAGCATTCTGTAGTCTCAATGGAGCATGTAACGGCCAATGTTCTATATCACCTTGGAAACATTAGTCATCCCTACAGCGACACTGATAGGTCACATTGTGAAGAAGAGTGCATTGCAAACCCCTTCCTATTCATGACCAACGGATGAGTGAAAGGCAAGATGCCGCAGGGTGAAAGGCAAGATGCCTCAGTCCCTAATTCAAAGTTAGAAATACAGGCAGAAAGTTACAAGCTAGCCTCGCCAATTCGGTGAGGTCCCCGCTTAGGCTGAAACAGAAAAGGGCATCTTTCTTTTTCTGACTTTTTGATTCCTTTCCTCTGGGTATGTCACACTGGTTCTTCGGAAACTAACAGCTCCATGTGATAAGAGAATATAAAGCTTGCAAACACTTACAATGGGAGCAATGCTAGGGGGTGAATTTATGAGTTTAAGAAGATAATTTGTGTTTCAATTCTATTTTTAAAAATTATAAAAACGACACCTGGCGCTAAACGCCTGTTATCAAAGGTTTACTTCCCCTGGAATAAAAAGGAAATCAGTGGATTAGAAAATTAGAAAATAAGACCACTATCATAGTCAGTCTCTAAAGGGTAAATGCACTGACTACTATACATTATAATCCATCAAATTCCTTTCCTTGGCTTTGAGCCTTGCATTTAGTGACATCTGTCTTTACAGCCCTCTAGGCTGCCACAGTACACCCTCAGTATCTCTAATGAACCAAAATCGATAAACGTTTCAACAGATTCCTTCCACAGGTGAGCAATTACGTGGAGAGCGTGGGGAGGGAAGACGTTTGTGATTGCAGACGCCGGGCCCTTTTTCTTGTCCACCTCAGACACAGAGGAGGTCATTGGTGCACATCCAGTGCAAGAGGCCGATTAAACAGCAATAAGAATAATAAGCACACAACAACCGACCGAAAGACAAGTTGGAACGACACGAGCGCCGGAAGCAGTTGTTGAGGTGGCTGCAAGGCACTGATTACATTCTTGCGCGAGAGTGGATCTAATCACACTGAATTTTATTCAAACTTGAGTGAATTATTGATTGAGCACTCAGCTCATTAGCTTGCAGATCTGGGGCAGGCCTAAATCAAACGCAACACGCAGCTGGCACATCCTTAGTGCTTGGAAGGAAGACAAGGAAGAGGGTGGGAGGGTGGAGGGGGAAGAAAGGAGAAGTGAGGGGGGAGGGAGGGGCGGTACAGAGTTCAAGACCGTACTCTGCCTCTTTTTCCTCAGAGAACGTCGATGCTTGGTCGGCGATAGGCGTTGTATGAAGCCTCCAAAAGCCAAAGCTAAAGTGTAGAGCGCATGTGGAAAGCGCATTCACTTTCATTTCATTGTAAATCCATCAGCACTTTCACGCCACAGGCGGCGCTGAAGCGCATTGCAGGGCACAGTCTTTTCCGCACTCAAGGTCTATTTATTGCATCTTCGGATGGTATTTTTAATGCAGCTTTTGGTTCAGCTGATCAATTTAAATCGACTAGATGAGTGAGCATGCGCTAAATTGAATTTGCCTCCGGTGTGAAGACAAGGCAGAAAGGAAGTTCGGCTTCAGTTTGCACTCTAAGCTGGTGCTTTGGTGTGTGGAGGACTCGAGGAGCCATTGGAGGACTCGCTATGTGCACTAGTTTCCCTCTACAACACAGATTTTCACACTCTGCTCACTCTGCTTGCTTGAAGGATATTTCCCATCCTCAACCAGCTTTTCCATTGGAACACACTAGCTTTTGTATTTTTGTGGCGATGCTCGCCTATTGCAGTACATTAGGCTCAGGAACCCAGACAATATTACAGAGCAGTAAAGTAAGCAATGTGGACCTTGGGACTCGTAACCCGGGACCTCCTGGCTGGAGGTTGAACATCCTAAGCACTACATCATCATGTGTTGTGTGGAGGAAGCCACAGCGTAATATATTTCTAGTTGTTTCCAGCTAAATGTTTACGAAAGGCTGAAATGCTAATTACTAACTTGTTTCTGATGACTGGGATTGTGACCTGGTTTGCGCAGTTCTCCGCGATGACAAAACATGTCATGAAAAAGAGTCCTGGTTATCGTTGCCGAGCAGCAGAACCCAGACAACAGTGCATATCAAGTGCTCACGTGGGGAGGGGGGAGAGGAGAAAGTTTTTTAAGAGACAAACTGCAACTCGCAAGTCGTAATTGTCGGTGCAGGTGTACGCCAGCTGCACCTGCATATTTCACACAGCCAGCCGTAGATGAAACGTGTTCCCATTCCACCGTTGAAGCATTCTGCCTCTGTTGACACCTCAACTCGTTCACCTTAAGCAAACATAGACTTGTTTGTACAGGGACGCTTTTGACACGTTTCTTACTCCTCCATTTGTTTTCATGGAGGCACAATATCATAAGTATACATACAATCAGGGGTTAAAAAGTCTCTTCCTAATGTGGCCTACTGGTGTTCAGGAGGTATGGAAGCAGCAGAGAGTTCATTAAAGCTCCCTCCCTTCAATCAGTCACTCAGCCTGACGGGAGCCACACCGGGAAGCTGCATTTAGTGACCATCTTCGTTTCACACGATGGCAGGCTAGCAATCCAAACTACAAAAAGAGAAGACAGAGATCATAGAAACCTTCCCTTGCCTTTCATATCTCGCTTTCCCGCTCGCTGTCTTTTTCCTTCATCTGTCTCCCTGCCTCACTCCCCAACCCTCCCTAGGATAGCTGTGTGGTACCCCAGCTATACACAGCCATCATTTTAGTGCTGTGTCGGAAGTCTTGCTAAATGTTCTATAGTGGTGTTGCGCAGAGATGCTATGCACGGCCTCCAACAGATGTGTATGAGACTCATTAGAGGAACAGTTATTACCCAGAAGAGATGATCTACCCCCGGCAAAGGGAAAATGCAATGCTCTAAACAAGAGACAAGATGTCACAGAAGATTCCCCGGCAAGCACTTATGGTGTGATTAAGAAGGCCAGCTGACTCAAATCACTTGTGTTTTATGTCCTAAATTATGGGTGGACTGAGGAGGTTGCTGGTTAGAGGGTGCAACGGTAAATCGTCAGCTAAATACTTTCTAGACTTTAAGCCAGGTGTGTTTCCTTTTTTCAACCAACACAAACGGGAGATGAAACATTGTTTTTGAAATATGGTATGAAAAATTAATATCTTCATAATTTGTAGTTGTTTTGTGTTAACAGCTCACACAATTGTATTTAAAAGTATCTATTTTTTTGATCTGGTGTCTATGAAGATGATCAGGAAATAACAATGTATATAGCAGTTCTTAAAAAAAAAAAATCTAAAATTACAAGACAGCAGATTATAATTCTGCATTGTCGTATCACAATAATTCATATACATATACTGAAATTATATTTTTCAGCATTAAACATAAAACATTTGTGTCTGTAACATGTAACATTATAAACACTACAGTTGTTGTTGCGTTGGTAGGAATTGTGATGTCAGTGTGACAACACTGTAATTGGTTTAACGTTCAGTATGTAAGCCTCATTGTTGGCCTACTTTTGGTGGAATTGATTCGAGGAATTTATTTAATTTAAAGATTTGGTGTACTGCAGGAAAAATTCACCCCCATGCCATTAGCAATAGAAATGGAAACATTTATCTGTGCCAAGGTTACATAATAAAAGTTTATCCGGAGAGTAATTCAAGAAGATTCAAAAGTTTGAGTATTCAAACAAAGTATGTGACAAATATGGCCTTGTTTAATAAAAACATGAGATTTAGATTTGGTCCAACTCAAATTTTGGGTTTTAAGGTTGGAATGGCTCTTGCTCATTATAAGAACAAAGACAGTGTCTGAAATGTAAATTGTGGCGAAAGAAGGGAGGTAGTCACTCTCTCTGTGAGGAAAAATAGGTTAATAGGGATATGTTATGGAACACATTAAAAAGTAATTACACTCTGGGGCCTTGAATAGGTTCTGCAGAAGGGTTTTTACCATAAAGGAAAAACTTTTCTAACAAAGACAGATGAGAAAAGTATGCAACCAAACTATGAAAAGTTGAATTTAGTTTTTCTATTCTCTCTTCCTTATGAAGAATGGATTGCCTCCTAAAACTGTGGCTCACATTATCTCAAGTCTATTTTCTCAGGCATTTTGTTGGAACTCAATCAATGTTGCCCTGTATCATAGATGCCACTGCAAGGCAAACAGGCAAATAGTCATGCATATCTTTCATAACAATTTTATGTAAGATTTCACCAAACTAAACTTTAAAAAAATAGTTACCCATGGGCCTTTTATGAGAACATAAAAACATCATGAAAACATTAATTAATATCTCTTTCAGAAATCATAAATATATCAACTTTGTACATCAGAAAATATTAAAACAGAGATTACTCTCGCACTAATGATTATAGTTTAGAGAAGTAATCTTAGAAGGAGATCTATCTGGTTCACTTTCAGCTTGAATGGTGTAATGCTGTAAATAAACCATGCCGCACTCAATGTTTATTTGCTGAGGGACCTTTTTTTTAGAATGCCACATGCTGCTTGTGAGAGAGAAGGGTCGTTTCAAGAAGCGGTTTTCAGAAGTTATTCCAAGGATAGGAGGAGGTTGAGAACATACTTGTGTAACCCCAAATAAATAGCTCTGTGTAGGCCACACCTAAGCCCGATCTCACCCAAGCACACGCTGATCTCCATGTTATCTACTCCACTTAGTAATGTTAACAAGGACACCAGACAGAGGGTGTTGCCAGCTGCCATCCTATAATGGCATCCCTGAAAAAACCTAATGCCCTCTGACTCATTTCATAGGACTCACGTCCCGCCCCCAATCAGTGATGGTGTTTGACCGCTGTGACAGAAGGATAGCAAGGGGATGTGGATTCCCGGCAACCCTGTCACTGGGCTGAAAACCATTCCTAGTTACAGTCACTTGCTGTGTATTTCAAAGGAGAGCATCATGGCCTAATTGTTCCAAATAGGCAATTTAAAACGGCTGGTCAATAGATTCCTCATGAGGCCAGCTAATGACAAATTGCAACCTGCGTTCAAAGTAGTGAAGAACGTTCAAAAACTGATTGGAGGAGGCAGGGAAAAAAACATAGGATTTGACTGCTGTTTTCTCTAAATTAGTCTTATTTTAGTTAGTGAAAAGGTTGCATAGATAACTATGTTGACAGTCATAGAAACGATTTTGGGTTCACTGCCCCTTTAATAATCATCGCGGGGTGTTGGAGGGGTGAGCTGTCGCCATCGAACGCCCTTCAGCTCCTCTCCATCCCTGTGTGCTGAGAACGTCTCACTCTTTAGTTACAGAGTTGGAATTTAAAAGGCCCCTTTGGGCTCACAGAAAAAAGACACACACAACCCAATTCATTTTGAGAAGGGTAGGTAATCGTCACGGAGATACAGAGGAACCAGGGGAGAGGTGTGGTATGGCTCTCTGATTGCGTTGAGAACACCAGAGAGAATAAAACGTAGGGATGAGGGAGGAAATGTTTTAATTTGCACAGTGCATTTAGCCTCAGTAATTAATAAGCTAAATTAGCAACAGGGAGCTCAAAGTCTTTCATATTTTCGCATCCTCAAATAAGCAATGGTTTCCACTCCACTTCATGAAACTTCTACCTTCCATTGTCGTTTCCCTGGTACACACTTTTTGTTTAAACTTATTTTTTTCCCCTTTGATTCACTGCAAAACAGGATGTACCTTGCCCCTAGCAGCGTTGGAGATAAACGGGACAAGTCATTTCCCTGGCTGGGGCCCCAGGGCCCTCATCAGTCAACTGCTGCAGCTACAAGAGGGAAACATTTCATCACACCTTTAATTGTTTTAATCAATGTTTAGAATGTGCTGAGTGAGATTCCCACCAGAGAACCCCATCCAAAAGGAAGTCGAAAAGAAACACGCTGTTATTAAAACCTACCCCTGTGAACAGATGACAGATTCCAAGCAATTAAGAAATTCTGATTCAGATACATCAGTTAGACGCTTTTCTTTGTTTAATTTGCTGAAATTTGATTGAGTCGTATTTACCAACGCTAACTTTATGACGGGGAGAATACTTGATTGCAAATTATTTTCGATAAAACCATCACACTTTGAATGGGTCTTGCTTTACACCGTTTTATAGCTGCAATTCAGAATCAATGGAGAGTTTTATGAAAATGGCTAGAAAGATGAACATAGGGAGATCCGCGAAGCCTCCGCCCTCCCCCGGCCGACCCCAGAACCCCAACGTCTGTGAACATGACACACGTCTTGTACACTCCATATGGTGTGTCATTAGAAAATCACATTAAAACCGCCTGCAGAAACAATGCCTGCTGCCTCTGAAATGTAGTACTGTGAAATATGTTTATTGGTTTAGTTTTCAATTTATTTATCTTTCTACGACATTTTGGGGGGGATTTGGGGTCTTACTTCTACCATATTTCCGTTAAAAACTAAAATCTTCACAGTCAAAAGAAAAATGACATAAATAGATCTAAATTACCCCAGTACTGATGCAACGGGAGCCAACAGTGCTTGTGATGTCAAGCAGGTCAGATGTATTTGTCACAGCTATTGGCACGTCGAGATCCGACCACCCCCACCCAATCCAGATGCCCCCCTCACTCCTCATTGTGTCTGATTGATTGCATGAAACTCAGGTTGATAAGAGCCAAAGTGGAAGCTAATCCGGTGACAGTTTGAGCGGCACACAAGAAGGGAGAGGATGGGAGGGAGATGGGGGGAGGGTTTGGGTAGCTATATGGTGCCCCTCATCCCCTCCTCTGTCTGTAAAAGCCTCTTCTTGTTCCTGTTTCAAGGAAACCCTAACAGTGAAGCAATGCATTTCGGATAAAAAGTGAGTTGGTGGGTTACAGAGTGGTACTCAGATACCACCTTAGATACGCAGTTCTAAAAAAAGGACACAATGTAAATAGATTCATCTCATTAATAAAGGAGGACTTTTGTTGATGAGGAATGTCAGTTAAGCTTATGTTGCACAGTATTTGTCCAAAATATTACAATTAAAAATATTACAGTATTTGCCTTTTTTGTTTTTCTTTAAACAACACAACCTCCCAATCGTTATTGAAAGTAATTTTCCTTCTTGAACGGGAGTGCAGCAATCAGTGCCATTACATGTCCTGATTGGTTAAATCCTACAATTTATCACAACTCTGCCATTCAATAGCAGAGTGCAAAGACACTAAAACAACTCAAATGCTGAAATCAA
This sequence comes from Melanogrammus aeglefinus, assembly GCA_900291075.1. Lineage (NCBI taxonomy): Eukaryota > Metazoa > Chordata > Actinopteri > Gadiformes > Gadidae > Melanogrammus > Melanogrammus aeglefinus. The sequence continues at coordinate 431,811 of OLKM01000056.1, forward strand.
ATACCCTGAAATATATATATATATATATATATATATATATATATATATATATATATATATATATATGTATATATATATATATATGTAAAACCTTAAGACCTCATATAATCCACATGTGCTTTTCTAATGCTATGATGTGTAAACCCAATGCAGACAGAACGTCCTAATGCGTTTCACAACAGCACTCTTGGACAATACACACTACAATCACCACAGGGGCCCCCTGTGGTGGGTCTGAGTTGAAGGACCACAGCAAGCACAATTACCCACTTGTCTGTCTGCGATGGCCACATAATAAAGCTATTCCCCAGGTGGAGGTTAGTGCTAAGATGAAGCCTTGAGGCAGCGGGGTTTAAAAAAATAAATAAATGGTGGGAGGACAATCCTTGGCTTTCTCTATCAGGTGGTTCCTCGATTGACAAATTAAAACCATATTTCATTTTTATTATTATATTAATAATAAAGGAATAATAAAATAAGGGGAGGACAATCCTTGGCCCTTTCCTTCAGATGATTCATCCATTGACAGAGTAAAAAGCATATATTTTTTTCGTAGGTATAGCGGAAAAAATGAATTGATGAAATGAAAACTACCAATTGACAAAAAGAACTCACTAAAACCTCACAAAAATCAATTTGAGCTACTAAAATGTGTGTGAAACATCACAGTTTCCAGGGTTAAAGGAGACATATTATGGTGTTTTATTAAGTAAACATAGTATTTGAGTTCCAGAAAACATGTTTTTGAAGCTGTTTGCTGGACATAGATTTTAGGAAAAAAAAATATTGTCTACCGCTATTCCCCTCTGTTTCAGTCCCTTCAGAATGCGCTGTTTCTGGTGTCTGTAGTGTTGATGCAAATTAGCTACTGCCCATTGACCAATGAGCTGTCAGACTGAACAACAGCATTGAGGAGAAGGGATTGTTGCAGTTTGCTGACTCCTGGAGCTCTATATCTATATAATATAATATAAAATAATAATAATTTTATATACGGGTATTTATATTTATATAATTATCTAATATCACGGCCAAAAGCTATGTGCGCCTCTGATGATATTATGAATAATAAAGATTGTGTCTGACGTCTTTGGTACTTCCACAAATAATGACTCGTAGTGGGGGATATCTCAGCCATGGTTGAGAAGAATTGGGGGGAAGGAACATTGAGAAGAAAAGGATTGTACTCCGGGAGCTGAGCTGCCGGACTGCTTCCGAGCTCCCCGCGCCGGAGCTGTCGCCGCCGTCGAAGCCGTCCGGCCGCAGTCCGGCAGCTCCGGCGGTGTACTCCGGGAGCAGAACTGGCACCGAAGCTAGGTGGCAGCTCCAGACTACTACTAGCAGGACTAGCAGGTCCGGCGGACGAGCAGCTCTGGCTGGGGTAGCTCGGCGGCAGTCCGGCAGCTCAGCTCCGGGAGTACAATCCCTTTCTACTCCATGTCTCCTCCTCCCGACTTCCCTTCGGCGGCAGCTCCGGCGGGGTGAGCTCGGCGCCAGAAAAAGGGATTGTACTCAAGGAGCTTAGCTGCAGGGCTAGCGCCGAGTTCCCCCCGCCAGAGCTGCTCATCTGCTGGTCCACAACATCTTTGCGATGCTCAGATTGGAGGGGAGTGGGGAAGTGGGAGGTAATGTTAAAATATAGCCCCCTTCCTATGTAGGAGGGGGCGCCGAAACTGACTCGCTCGTTTGTTGCTGGAGGCGGGCTGCTTCCAGAAATGCGTATCTCACTCAAAAAAATCATGTACAGACTTATTTCAAAGTTTGTATGCGTGTGGGAGCACCATCTACCCAACACCCCAAATCCCAGGAAAAGTGCCGTTTTCATAATATGTCCCCTTTAAGTGGGACTTGGAATTGTTTTTTTCCTGTTGTGTTCAGAACTTAACATTCATAAATCATCCACGTGTAATGGAAGAGCATCTTTTTTGTTGTGGTGATAACTTTGGTGAAATAGGGTTGTAAAATGTATTTATAATGCAACGACACTACTACTTTGACGAAGGAGATTAATATTAATTAATGTGATTAATTCAACGATTCTTTGCAACAGCTGCTGTTTACCTTATCTCCCCTCTAAAAGGCTGTTGGAATAGCTCAAAAGACAATCTAGTGGAAAAAAAAGTGTACCGTGTTGATCTGCTATAATATCAACATTTAACATTTTATAATTCAATGTTTGCCCAGCTAGCTAATATTTGGAATAATTTTGCTCTTGGTTAAGAGCTATTTTAAGGCCACGTGCGTAGGTAGCGAACTAGTGACTGTTTGTATTTGTGTTCAAGAGAGACAGTGTTTAATATCGCTAGATTGATAGATTCTAACATCCTTAATTATGCCTCAAATATCTGAAATAAAAAACATACTTGTTTGAAAATATGGTAATTTACTATAACTTTGGTTAGATAATCACATTCTTGGTTACCGCAGCCAATTTAAAAAAACCTCTGGCATCAGCATACTTTTATTCTATCTTTGGAAAATTGTCAGAGTGTGTGTGTGTGTGTGTGTGAGATTCTGTACGTTTGTGTGTATGTGCAGCTGTATATACACACAAATGAGGGACCTGTATATTTGTGCGTGCGTGTGTGTGTGTGTGTGTCACTATGTTGTTGACATATATATAAGACTTTTATGTGTATGTGTTCATACACATTATAGATGTGTGTGTCTCTGTGTGTATATGCGTGCAGGTCTGTAACCACATACAATATATGTGATTTGTGCTTGCGTGTATGTATATGCGTGTGTGTGTGTGTGTGTTTGTTGTTTGTGCATGAATGGATGTGTGAGATTATGTGAATACAGTACATGTGTGCATGCAAGTGTTTGTTGAATATATGTGTGCCTGCATGTGTGTGTGTGTGCGTGTGCGTGTGCGTGTGCGTGTGTGTGTGTGTGTGTGTGTGTGTGTGTGTGTGCTGTGTGTGTGTGTGTGTGCGTGTGTGTGTGTGTGTGTGAGAGTGTGTGTGAGTGTGTGTGTGCGTGCGTGCGTGTGTGCGTGTGTGCATGCAGGCATTAAGGTATGAGTCTGGAAAGAGTTTGTGAGGATCTAATTAGCTTCTGTAGTCTCCCTAGAGGCCTGTCCACAGTCTCCGTCTCATGCCTTATTCAATAGAGCTTTGTCCGTCTCCAAGGCTACGTAGATTAGCCGGCCACGTTAAAACAGAGGGGTCAGAGGTCAGCAGTCGGTTGCTCTGAGGTCTTTCTACTCCAGCGGCCGGGACCCTGAGCTCTCGCTAACATCTAGCATGCCGGTCTCCCTCAGCAAATGTGGTGGAGAATACAATACGCATACAAAATTGGATTTGGCTTGGTTTTTTTTGTTTATTTTATATATATTTTTAAGAGGAAAAAAACAAGTTGACATTGGTTGCAAGTGCCAACAAATGTTTTACCTGCCGTCTATATTGTCGCGAACCTTGGAACGGAAAAAGCGATGTCAGAGTGCGATATGAGTTGGCAGTTTCAAAAGATGTAATTAAACTACACATCTTCGTCTTCATACCTTCTCTGGCTTATTTATTTTTCAGTGTTAACTGTGGTTCGTATCCGACTACTTCTACCGTAGGTTTGCACAAACGCTTTCCGGGAAATGAAAAGTTAGTCCAGGGGGGAATGAAACTGAAGACTATTTCCCTTCCCTTTTCAAACTTAATTTCCTACACTGTCTTTCTGGGTGGTTGCTTTTTGTGTGGGAAAGCAGAGGACTTTAAAAACAAACTTTATCCAAAGTAATGTGTGGTGAGGGAAATATCTTTGCCTTCTTCTTGCTTTCAATTTGGCCGCAAAAATGAAGGCAAACATTTATCTTGCGGCTGATTCAACATGTTTATGCCCATGCATATGTAAAGGTTACCTACAATCAACATATACCAATGGGATATTGTGCTGTGTAGCTATATATTGCTGTTTCTGATAAGATCCAATTACCACTCTGTTCTAATTACTCAAGTTGTCTAATGTACACCATTACCTACTTCTATATCTGCAACCTCAAAATTTGAAAATAGCAAGTTACCAACTAAAACCACGCTTGCACATGAATAATACAAAGGCTAATAATGTCCAAAAGTTATGAAAGCGGTTATAGGTTCAGTGTTTCATGAATTATGAATGTGTTGAATCATGCCCACCCACTATCATAAGTTTTGGCCGGTTCCAAACAAGGCCCAGCTGCCAAGACAAGCTCTTACTTGAGCCAAGCCCTACTCCAGGTTCATATTCAACATGCTTTATGGAGTTACTTTTATTCCATCACAATCATGCTACTGTTGTTTTTTAAAGCCAGCACGGAGACCATTGATCGTGCTCATGTCTGAACGGTGATTCTCTCTGTGAGTGAGAGAAAAAAACAAAAAAACAACAAACATGAACAACAACGAGTCCCTCTCTGTTATCTCCGATTGATCATTTTAATGAACCCCACCCCCAATCTCCCACATCTTAACTCTTCCCAACCATCTATCTTTCTCCACCTCTCTCTCGGCATTAAGTAGCCATCTCAGGATTAGTTGGGGAAGGAAGGGGAGGATGGGGGGGGGCATTGACTGAGCAGTGGTGGCGGAGCAACGGACAGATAGCTCTGGAATATATCATGCTTTTAAATATGGGGAAAGCCCAGAATCGATAATGGTAATCAGCCTTCGCCATGTCTGCCCACACTCTCCAACCAAGAGCCCATAACAGCCGGGGTCCCAAATCAATTTGGTGGGCCAAGTGATGGTCTGCTGGAGAAACGGATCCAGGTGGACGTTGCATTTGTGGATTAGCTCCCCTTGATTAACTGTGTATCGTTTACTACCCCTGCCTTCCTCCTCTTCCTCTTCTGTCTCCTCCTCCTCCTTCTCCTCCTCCACCACCTCCCCTCCTGATGTATTTTTAGTTTTTTAAACTAAGACTAAAGTTTGAGAACTGTAACCAATTAGGTATATTCTCCCCTGTTCCAATCTATCCCGTTATAAAATCCATTCTATTTTATTCATTCGGTTTAGACAGCCTCTATAAAAGCTGCTGCAGGATGTACAGTATATTCAATTGCTCTTCCAAATATAAGAATTAAAAGGTCAGGTTACAGAGTCTGGCGCCGATCATCACCATCTCCACAGGGTCTCTAGGGAAATATCCCCACCAGGTTGCAACTCTTCATTCACCCTGGTAGTGCGATAACAGAACACGATCCATCCCGGATCAGACAGCATTTCTTTCCATCATTTTTCAAGAGGCTATCATCAAAACTCATCCGATCAGGTTAACACCGGAAACCTAAGTCTACACTGGTCCATCCTCAATAAAAGCCAAGGTGAAACTGAAACAAAACAAAACAATATTCGATAGTATTACAACATTTTTAGAAGACGTCTAAGTAGAGTGTTATGAACGACTTCTGTTAAGTCATTCGGCTGATGGTTTGACAACTAATCAAAAAGTTTACGTGTGCAGTGTTGTACCTTGGTGTGATATTAAACATGACAAACTTAAACCTGCACTGTGTATATTTTTCCACGAGTTGTGGACCACAATACAATGATTTATCGAGACAAACTCCCTGTATGGAATGCCCTGTGAATGGGCATCTTTTTATTCTCAAGCAACTTTCTAGCTCAGTTATCTTTTTCGTGGAGTAAATGGATAAAGAGGAAGAGTTCTATATAGTCTTACCCAGCACGGTGAGGCGGGCGGGTCTCGACCGGATGGCCGCCTGGATGGCCTGGCACTCGAAGAAGGCGTCGTCTTTCATCTCGGTGCGCTGGATGAGGAGGTGGTACTCCCCCTTGCTGTGGTCCCCGACGACGTCGTAGCGTGGGTACCCTGGAAGAGGTGAGGAATAGAGGACCGCAGGGTTTCATAACTGAGCTGCACAGCTTCCAGCAACAGTGCATAGAGCAGAGCTGGACAATGTGGGAATAGATTCAAGATCGTTAATACCTGACATTAAGGTGTTTATATCTGACACAATTTTTGTCAGATATTCACTGTTCAAAAAGAACATCACAGCATGAGTAATGAGGATATTATGTAAGTTAGGTAAAGGAATACCTTGTGTATTTGATAGCAGTCTATCAAATAGCAGTCTTATGAAATGGGATCGCTTAATATAGATACGATCTTGTACACCAAGAAAGTCAACCTTTGCACATAGTAATTTGACTGACTCGAGCTATAATGTTACAAGGAAAATAATTAACAACAAACCCTGACTCATTTCGATTTTTTTTAACATAAAAACATAAACAGAAATTGGCAGTTGCGTCCCCAGTAATTCTGGTATTTAGAACATTTGGCAACAAACGCTTGTTTTTTCAATGTACCAAACAACTTGTTTTCAGGCAGCGGCTCTTATGGTGGACACTAAACATAAACAAAACACAGAGCGGGGGGAGATGTTTGTTCAAACGTTGAGTTTTTCCAATAAGTATTAATTGCTCTTTCTGTTATTGCCTTGTAACTGTACATTGCAATTCCAGAATGCATCTGTGGAAATTGGGTGGAAGAAGACCATGGCTGTTGGTTGTTTGGGTTTAGCCTCCCAGGAGATTAGGAGGTTTGGCACTCTCCCGTCTCCACCTTGTACAGAGGAATGCCTTAATTGCTATTTTACAATGAATACGTGGGAGACAGACAGGAGAACTGGTGGAAGACACACCGCCGAAGCCTTTGAGGCCGTTGACACCGGTTGAATGTGCTCTGCCAAAAGAGGGCTAACGGCTAACGAGGACAATTAGAATAAAAAAAACGAATCCTAGTTTTCTATAAAAACAATATATCAGGAAACTATTAAGGTATTGGGGAACATACTCTTTATCCTCAAACGTACGCTCTGATATTACTCTGAACATACCATTTATCAGCCTTACTTTATTTATTTTTATATACAGATATGCAATGAATAAATATTGATAGGAAAATTTAATTTTATTTTACTGCATCATCTATCTGTATTTATTAGCCCCAGGTCAGGCAAGGGCACTTCAAAGCATATTACAGCCTAGAGTATCTTTGATACTCTAGGCTGCTCTACAGATTAGTCCTTTCGCCTCAATTCCAGTGAAAGAAATCTAACACGAACAACATCGTATACTCTCACACACACACACAAACAGACATGCACACCCTCATGGATCTATGGCAAACGTCACTTCCAAGACCCCATCGGTCGATTGAGGTGCTCTTGAACCATGGGAGAGAGAGAGAGAAAGATTGAGAGAGAGAGAGAGAGAGAGAGAGAGAGAGAGAGAGAGAGAGAGAGAGAGAGAGAGAGAGAGAGAGAGAGAGAGAGAGAGAGAGAGAGAGAGAGAGAGAGAGAGAGAGAGAGAGAGAGAGAGAGAGAGAGAGAGAGAGAGAGAGAGAGAGAGAGAGAGAGAGAATCAGTTGGGGTGGAGCGGGGGAAGGTGGAGGCTGTTTTGATGCCCGACGGCTTGAGTGAAAAACATCACCGCTTATTGATTCCATTGTGAAATAGAGATTTGTAATTCTCTCACCACCCCAAACACAAACACTACCTCACCCCCTATGGATAGTGCATTTTCAAAACAAGAGCCATGCAATAACAACATTCACCATTGGCCTCTGGTTCCGTATGTATAGAGCGTGTAAAGCAACAAATACATGGTTACATATATGGATTCCCAGAGGTAACGCATCTAGACTTCATTTGTCTTGCACAGCTGCATCAAGTGGAGAATTGAATGGAGGTCACCTTTCTGCAGCACTCTGCACAGTACCCAGACATGTCTCTGGGGGGGAGCCACAGGCTTCCCTGGAGAGAACCAGAGGATCCTTTGGAGAAACAGAAGGGGAACTTACAGGGAACACAGGGAGAGACCCCACACCTACTCCATGTGAGCCGTCACTTTCTAACCAGTCATAAATATACCTGTGGTATAGAAATGACTTGGTGCCCAACTGTGGACTCTCTTGTTTTTTATTTGTATTTATATTTATATGACAGATATCATGTTGAATTAAAGATAAACAAATCAATGAATGACTGTGCACTCAGGGAATGAGCTCATTATAAATAGATTTACATTTAGATTAGATTTAAATGAAATAATTTCGATTGAAACAAAAAAATGTGCGCCTGTTTGCAACTAAATAGGTTGCTTGATTGACAACTCTGGAAAGTATCCAATTTATTAGTCAACAAATCGTATTTGCAATGTCATTGTGTATTAGGACACTTTATTTGACCAGTTGCTGTGGCATCTCATAAAAAAATTGTTCTAGGAAAAAAAAAAACATGTGACAGCTTGCTCGTATGTCTTCAAACAAACACGCTCATGTGTTTTTATCTTTTACACTTCTACACACGAGGGAACATGAAAAGCGGTTAATGATTTCATGAGATTGTTCACGAAACCAGTGCCAGGGAGACCTATCAGTGTTGTAGTAACAGCACCCTGTAAATAAGTACCAGCAAACTGGGGAGAAAGGAATCGCAGTGTGGTAGGAAGAAAAGTGGTGTTGGAGGTGTTGATGATGGAGGTCGTGGTGGTGGTGGTGGTCATAATAGTCATGGAGGGTTAGTTGTGATGCTGGTGGGTGTCATATTAGTGGTGGCGTTGATCATGGTAGTGATAGTGGGGTGTGGGTGGTGGTGGTGGCAATTGGGGAGGTGGTGGATAAGAAGGTAATGGTAACAGTGGAGGTGCTTGTGGTGATTAGGGAGGTGGTGGTGGTGGTGGTGGTGGGTGAGGTGGTGGTGGTTGGGCGAGGTGGTGGTGTTTGGTAGTGGGGTTGTGGTGGTGGCAAGGGGTTGAGTGGTGGTGTTGATATATGATTGTTGGACTAGCCGACAGGGGGCTGACAATTGTAAAGAAAACAACTAATGCCCCTTTTCCACTGCGCGTTTTGGCAACGGTACGACACGGCTCTGCACGACTCTACCCTGATTTGAGAGCTTTTCCACTGCGGGTTGGAGGCGGGACCCGTTACGGTTTTCTGTACCTGTTCGTACCTGTTTCAGAGGTAGGTCTAACCGGTACGAGTCGGGGGCCTAAAATGTCACCGTGAAACCAGTGCTGGTCCACTGATTGGTTAGATGAAATGACGTCATATGTAAGACGAAGCGCGGGGGTCTTTAAACATTCACCCGTCATGTATGAAAACACAACTGTGAGAGCAACAACGACAAAACGATAAGAAAAATGGAAGACATGAGAAGAAGAACCAACCCTTGGTCGATGAGCGAGTTTCAGACCTTTCTGTGCGTGGTGTCCGAGGATCGCGTACAGAGGGACCTGGACGGATCAACGCGGAACACCTCCGACTCCGCCCTCCGACTCCGCCCAGTTCCAGGCCACGGTTTTGTGTGGAAAAGCGAAAATTTACTGGTACCGTGCCGTGTAGTGTAGGGCTGCACTAACCGCACCGAGTAGAGTCGGGACTATTTTGGCAGTGGAAAAGGGGCATAACACAGTCCAGTAGAACATACACATGCCTTTTAGCATAACATCGCTTGTTGTTGTTTTTTAACAAACAGACCCAAACAAAATCCTATCATCGGATTGCGCTTAATGTTAAATTTAAAACGCATACATTTATAAATGAATAACAACAAGAGCCTGCTCCAAGAACTCTGTAATAACGGCCATTCCAGACGGACAAACAGCCCTCGGACGCTATTGTAGCGCCCACAGTACCAGACAAAATGTGTTTGAGGAAGACAGACAAGGGTTCTGAATCAGAACCAAAACAGCTTGTGGGAGCAGCTGACCTGCGCTCCGAAGTCAAGAGACAACACTGTGGTTACAGTCCTGCAAAGTTCTCATTGTTCAGTCAGAGGACACAGTCAAAGGGTTGTGATTGGCTGTTTGCCCTTTTTTTTTGTTCGTTTGGTGGGAATTGTGTGGGCACTTTACTTTGCGAAAAACCGAGATTTGCTTTAACACACTTCTACAGACTGTATTTTTATTCTTGGGAATTGTATCGCCCGGGCCTCAAACAAGGACTTATTGAAAGGCAATATTGCACTTTTGATTAAGTGCCCCTAATCTCAATTTGCAAAAACCCAGTATTGTGCTCCATCAATTTTTGTTGTTTAATAAAACAGTTTTACTTGTGCCCCGAAAAGCCATGCAATCCATATGAGCAGGAGTATCATCGCATAGTCCATGAAAAAATGAGCGGATATTAAAGACTTAAGTGAAAGAGCTGGATATAACAAGCCCTTTCAGGTCATTTAATTAGTAACCTCTGAAGCCTTACCTTTCCTAGCTTTTCGGTAATCTTATTGAATTGAATCCCCAAAACCATTTGGCAATTCAGACATGTTCATTAGCATGTTGACTGACTTCTGAGGAGCATGTTTGGAGCTTTGCCCGAATGCTTTTTAAGGGGGCCGCGTTCGGCGATGAATGTTGATGCAGGTCTAGACCCAGTCGGGGTGTTAATGGTCTGCTGAATGACTACTCAAGCCCTGCGATGTGCGGAGCCTCGCTGGAGCGCTGTATCATCATCAATACCTTGGCTGGTGAAAGGAACTTTGTGAAGGGACGGGGCGCCTGGAGGGGGTAATAGCTCCTGCACCACGCAAGGCGAAGGCTGCATGTAAAGTAGAGGTCTTTTGTTGCCGATTAGGCGACAGGGTCGTGGAGGGTCAGTGGTATTGACACTGGATGAGATGGAGGACGGAGAGAGAGCGAGAGAGAGGGGGGTGAAAGAAAAATATTGAGAGAGAGAGAGAGAGAGAGAGAGAGAGAGAGAGAGAGAGAGAGAGAGAGAGAGAGAGAGAGAGAGAGAGAGAAGAGAGAGAGAGAGAGAGAGAGAGAGAGAGAGAGAGAGAGAGAGAGAGAGAGAGAGAGAGAGAGAGAGAGAGAGAGAGAGAGAGAGAGAGAGAGAGAGACATAAAAGAGGGGTGAAGGGGGGAAGTTAGCAGCCGGTTGAACTCTGCAGAACACCTTTCCTTTCAGAGCCCATTTGGACTGCACAGGCGTTGCATGTCAATCCTTATTCCCTCATTGACTTTGTACTTTTGATTTAGGTTAATAGGCTACTCCAGCACCCATACGGCCTATTAAATCGGAATTGCCAATGGTGTTTAGTTTCACAAGTGCCATTATCTTTCGCCACTAATATCTTTCTACTTCCAAGGTTATTTTTTCCCTCCACTGACAATTGAAATAATATAATGTTTAAATGAGAGCATTGTCAGCAGAACGGCTGGCTCTGTGTTGTTTTTTTTTTTTTCGGTTTCGCCCTGGTAAGAGAAATGGCTTATTATGCTGTCAACACATAACAAACGCGCTGGCGCCGTTTAAGTCAATCCCGCTCGCATTAGCCCTTGTCAATGATCTGCAATCACGAGTGAAAAAAATAACACTTATGCCATGACAGAATCACTTACATGGGCAAAACCATTAATACACACCCTCTCTCATTTTCTCTGTCTCTAACAATCACACACACACACACACACACACACACACACACACACACACACACACACACACACACACACACACACACACACACACACACACACACACACACACACACACACACACACACACAAAGTCGCATACGGTTGGTTCTTCTCACACACATGAATAATGCATACGAGCATGCAATTACCCAAACATATATCTACATCCAAACATCCACTCCTATTCACAAAAGCAGAGACAAAAAGTGTAAACACACATGCACACGATTATCATATATTCGTGTACTGCACATATCGAAAAGACAGCCATGCAATCAGCCACAGACACACAAACAGGCATTCAATAATACACCCATAAACAAAAGCAAAAACTCATATAAACGCACACATTCAATCAGTAACTCCCCAAAAAAACAAACACATATACACATGCATTCAATCAATAACCTGCAAACATACACACTGTACTGTCATGTGTGTATGTGTGTGTATGCGCGCGCGCGTGCGTGCGTGCGTGCGTGCGTGCGTGTGTGTGTGATAATGCATGTGAGTGTGCTGCTGTCCAGCAGGCCTTCCCCCTCCACCAAGCAGAGTAGGTAGTGCCGTTTAGTTAGGCGCGGGCAGTGTCCCCAGGGGACCGGTCATTATGACTGGGTTCAGTGGCACCAGGGACGGGGCCCGCAGTGAGACAGAATGGATGTAATCGTAGACAAACGTCCTCGGAGGCCCAATTAGTGAACAACGGGCGACGACAAAATTAACGAGGAGGAAGGAGGGGGCGGGGCTTCTGTCCTGTTAAGATGCTTAAAAATGATCACATGACGATTTATGGGGGATAGGAATTTGCAAATGAAAAAATCCACGGACAAAGAGAGTGTATTTCTGTCATACCGTGGACGGAGAGCGCGTGTGTGTGTGTGCCTGTCTGCCTGTGTGTGTGTGTGTGCGTACGTCGCAGTGTGAGTCTGTTTACATCATCGTTGTTAGCCTGACGGACGCTGAAATGGATTTTTATTGAGCCATCCCTGGTAGGCTGAGGAGGATTTTATTGAGCTGGGGCCGTCTGTTTAGACAAACACACAAACACACACACATCAAGGCGCACACTTGCGCGTGTCTGTGTGGTCCAGGCCGTTTCTGAAATAAGCTGTGAAAAGAACCTGATAAACCATCTGCCAGAAGAGCAGATGTTGTGATAAATGTTAACTTTCTTCAACCCAGTTGCACGAACTAGAAGAGATCAGAGTTCTCCCAAGATGCACCTTGTCGGAGATACTTGAAGCTGATTCAACGCGGCTGCTCGCCCAAAAAAACACGTAATTCAACACAGCCCAGTCATAGAGTTGTAAAACCTACCGCCTTCATCTCTGTTATTTTCCAATCCATTGGATTCTTTTGAGTATTGTAATCACTTCATCCAGTTTATATCAGGGGAAGATTTAACAACCCCTTTCTTCCTGAGCCGAGGTAATATGGCGGATATCGTATTGATAAGTGGTGCCAGGAGGAGGGCGGAGCAGACGGAGGGGGAGCTGTCAGCAGGGAGATCAGGTGATGACAGGTGTAGTAGTAATGTTCTGCTGATCGCTCCGGGTCAACAGGCGCATGCTGGTGCTGAACGGCAATTAGCATGTTCAGTGATGAACGGGAATTACACGCACACACACACACACACACACACACACACACACACACACACGCGCGTGCACGCGCACACACACACACACACACACACACACACACACACACACGCGCACTCAACACACACACACACACACACACACACACACACACACACACACACACACACACACACACACACACACACACACACACACACACACACAATCAAACACCTGCATACACATACACACACAGATTCAGACACAACTAACACACACACTCACACATTCGTACAGATTCTAAGTCTCTCACACACACACACACACACACACACACACACACACACACACACACACACACACACACACACACACACACACACACACACACACACACACACACACACACACACACACACACACACACACACACACACACACACAAGGTTGTCAGAGCCTTAGCTAGAAAGTGTGAGAAGCAGTTTCCTTCCTATTTTCTACAATAATGTATTTTAGTATTTCACTGTGTATCCAAGCTTAAGTATCACCACACAATCACATATCATCTAACACACGTTCATGTCTATTGAATGACCTCATCGTCTCATATGCGCACACGGCGTGTGTGCGTGTTTTACAAAGCAGCTGCATTAGCCGCTGGCGGAGCATCTAGTGAGGGCCCTTACCTGAGACGTCTCGGTTGACTCCCAGGGCCATACCGTCACGCAGCCAGAGCACCATGCCGTGGTAGCCGGGGATGGAGCAGGGCAGAGTCACCGGCTGGCCCGCCACCACCACCAGGTCTGTGGGCTGCTGGGTGAACACGGGTCCCGCCTCTGGAAACCAAGACACACAGAAAAGATGGCGGTTAAGTCATGCCACGTGAATCAACGAGGCCACATTGGAGGCTGTTGCGCCTGCAAAACCGCCCTTGAGCTCAAGGCAATGTTTATATGACAAAGATTGCACCAGCAGAGGCTGTGATTGAAATTGGACAATAGAGGTCTTCCTTCCTCTCAAAGTCATCATGTTCCAACTTACAGTAGTTGGCATAGCATCAGCCTTAGGACTCGATCGCACATGCCTTTTGTCTGGGTATCTGCCAGTCAGCAAGCTACATACAGTTTTCAGAGATTCTTGCAAGTGATCTGTGGTGCGTAAACTGCCGTTCAGTTTCTCAAGAAGCTTTCAGAAAATAAATCAAATTGGTTATGGCAGCGTTTAATCCCCCCGTGGAGATTGCCATGGATGAGCACCCAACCCCTGGAGAGCGGCTGAATTAGCAGAATTAGCCAGATGCATGTGAAGATTTCTTTCAAAGTGTTGTGTGTCCTACATGGCTGGGGGCAGGAGGACTAAAAGCCCCCCAGGGATCTTTGTTGTCGACAGCTCCCAACCTCATTTAGGACGCATGGCAGCAGCGTCCATATGGTGATGCAGACGATTGCCCGCGGCTCCAATGACATCGCCCACACTCCTGGCCCAGCGTTTGCTTTAGTAATTGGCACCCCTATTCCGCTCACCCCCCTGAAATCTAGTTGTCGATCCTGCGCAGTGTCGCATAGGCTAACTACCGTCTAGTCTTTGGAGCACTGCTCCTACTCTTCCCCTTACTCCTCCTCACGTTGACTTGAGTTCTGATATCCAATCCTCACCCTGACGATTGAGGTCGATCCAAATTTTGGAAAGTTTGACTATTTACACGGCCTTGAGAATACTTTTTACTGAATATCTATTTGGGATACATCCCCCAGGACATACAGTATAGCAAGGTGAGAATGGTGTGTCTCCTGTGATGCTGATATGATCAGCGGGCCATCAAAAAGTGCTATCTTATTTGACTTTTGTGATTATTTGAAACTAATCTATAAAAAAATTACGAGGGAGACTTTTAATGTTGCTTGGTGCAAGGCTCATTCAGTAAACCAACCATAACATTTAAACGTGTGATTATGATTGACCTTCTTGGTCAGAGTCTGTGCACAAGGCAAATAGAGAGAACCTCAACCGTTGGTGCTTATTTGAAAATAGTCTGATGAGACTTATAAACCGTATATTAACATAACAATAATACTTGTCATATTATGACTTCACCAAAATGATGTGGACAAAAACATATTTTCATGAGCATACTTCATTCTGCAGCACTCTGAAAACTTTCCTGGAAAATAAACAACTAGAAAGTGCCAACCTTGCCAATTCTTTCAAAAAATCACATCACACTGCCAAATTAGAGGCTGTGAAAAGCAACGAGAACCGTCCACGGTAGCCTAACTGGCATCAGCTGGATATGTCAAAACAGAGCAACTAACACCTGATGCCTTGCTGGAGGGGTGGGAAGTCTTTAACTGGCGCTAACAACCTCTTTGTTCCTCTGTTTTTATGAATCCTAAGGGTCCATTGATTCATGGGCTACTCACCAGTGGTCACTTCTTGTTATTTTTTATAGATAAGTGTTAGATCGGATGTCTAATTACTATGGATTTATTTTAGCAAAGCATTCAGTGTGAGTGAGTACATGCCAATCATGAGCAGGTTGGGGTTAAGTACTGTGCTGAGGATTGCTTCAGGTATATTGCAGACGTTGTAAGGTTCCAAACCACAACCTTTCAACTAGGGTGTCAGACACGCGACCCACAAACCTTAGCTTATTACTTACTATCTTGCTCCGAGAGTTGACATGCAATACTAGAAAGGCTGTCACGTCGAGCAAGAGAAAGGAACTGGCAATAGCTCATAGACGTGGTACAGAGAACGTAATCATAACTCAACGCTTGAGAACGCTCTCTGAGAAGACAGCTTGCTTTGCTCGCTGCTTTTCCACTTGTCAATGTGTCATGTAAATCTGCCAGATCTGTCAGTCTTCCCAGCGGAGCAGAAATATGGAACTGGAGAGAAAACTTACTTTTCTTTCTAGTCATAAGCATAAGTTACGCTACAAACACCAACTTGACCTTTGGTATATAAAATGTGCAGCAATTATTTGCTCTCTTTCTGTGTTTCATTTGTTTTTCTGCCGCCGGCGATGCTGGTAGTGGTGGTGATGGAGGCGGAGGTTGAGGTTGTCCGTTAATGTCCGCTCCAGTTGGGCTGTTTTTCTTCAGCCTTCAGACTCCCAGCTGTGCTTGACTTGATTGCTGCTGGCAAGGCGCCGCAGAGATACAACATCAACTGTAAGCACTCAGTCCACGTTTCCACCACCCCCACCCACCCACTACAGCCCTCTTTCCACCCCACACTAAACTACCCTCAACCCCCACCCCGTCACCCCTTTTCCTTCCATCTCCTATATCTATTTCTTCCATCTATATCGCCATTGATTGTGTTCCCCTCGGCCCAGCGTGTGAGCATATCTTGGGGGCTGGCGTTACATGATTGTCATCTGGGCTATTTTTCAAGATCAGCACCAGCAGACAAATAAAAAATAAGAAGAAGACATGTAAAAAAATAATAAATTAGGAAAACCTTGGCTTGGATCGCTGGAGCGAGGAGCGGACAACGTGATTGGTCAGTGGAGCATTGTGGGTAGGCTGTGATCAGTGACCGAACTAACTTAAGGTCAGCCTTTCATCCCATGCTGTTCCGTTACAGCAGGCTTGGCCGTTACGCTAGCTCCCTACAGCGCTATCCCTCAAACTCTACTATCGATACCGCCCGTTCACACACACACACACGCACGCACACACACAGAAGACCCGAAAACAATCTCTGCCAAAAAAAGCCCACAAAGCTTCAAGAGAGAGATGTTAAAATATATAAGTTGAGGCAAAGCCGTGTGCTGACTTACGCTCGGCTTTTGTTTATCCCTGGGCGAGGACATAAAGAAGGAGATAATGATGTGATTTTTCAATTAAGGGACGTAAAGTATCCTCTGAGCAATTTTAAGAGAAAAATATACAAACAAGCGGCTGTTCTGGCACACACACACACACACACACACACACACACACACACACACACACACACACACACACACACACACACACACACACACACACACACACACACACACACACACACACACACACACACACACACACACACACACACACAACCGAGGATAGTCTTTCTGTTGGGCCTCCCCCCAGCCAAACGCACTTACGATGCATTCATTTACTGAAGATATATGCTCTTGTTCAATCTGTCGGCGGAAACAAGGGCATGATCCATAGCATAATGCTCAAGCTTGCTTCTATATGCTTCGCCAGAATATATATATATCATTTTTGGTTTACCGCTAAATATACTATCATTGGACTAACACATAACCATATTGTTCACATCCAGATGAGCAGATTACATCTTTTCAGAATAACTAATGGAATGAACTGACTTGATTGGAGGTAGAACAGGAAGATGAAGAAGTGGGTTACTACCCTTGGATACCAAAGATACTTATGTTGAATGTGTTGCTGTTCTCGCTGTCGTTCTTTCAAGGGGTTTTCTAGCAACAGACTTGACCTATACCAGTCAGACGTACTTGAACCTGGGTTCGGCTCATGGTATTCATATTGAACGAATCCATTTGATCTGACACTTGAACAAAAACCACAAGCAGTGATGTGCTTCACAGCTCTAAACTGCTCAATTAGCTTCGCACTGGATCATTATTTGTAGATAGTGAACGGAATCTCAACAGTTTACACCCTGAGTGTGTCAAGATGACCCTCCTCCCCCCCACCACCCAACCCCGCTTTTGAAGGTAGGCCTATTGACATATTTAGCCACATTCACAGCGAGCCAGCGCGTGTGCAGCTGTGCGAACACGCCAACTCCTCTGTCCTTTCCAATAACTCCCACCCGGCCGGCGTCTCTCAACTTTAGCATCGGTGGTTTGGGATTAACATCTGTACACACATCCCAATTAGAAGTATTCAAGTAGCATACGAGGTGCCTACGGGTATCCCGGCAGGGGGTAGATTATTTACATCTATACTTGCGGGCATCCTTCAATCAAACAAGGTTTATGTACATTTGAAAGAATGGGGCTGGTGTCTGGTGACTGTATAATGTTACAATCTTGCCTCGTTTTCCTGGCTTCTCTCTTGTTTGACAGTGTATGTGCACACAGCAGGGCAGGAGCTAATGGGCGACTGAATGGCTGAAATGAGTCTCATCATTACGCCTTGCAGCTTCGCAGCGGGAGAGGACCGGCAAAGGCAAATCACAACAAGAAAACGCTGTCTCCTCGCCAAGAGAGACGATCCCCTCGCCTGGTTCCCATGTAACTCCACTACCGCATTATCCTTCGATTTCCAGTCGCCAAATTGTCACCACGTTGGCTGTTTGACACAAAGACAAATTGTGAAAATTGAGCTTCAGCATTTTTTTTTCTCTGCATAATAATTGACCTAGCTTGTTGGCTAACACACACACACATACACACACACACACACACACACACACCACACACACACACACACACACACACACACACACACACACACACACACACACACACACACACACACACACACACACACACACAGTGGTCAACCACACACACACACACACACACACACACACACACACACACACACACACACACACACACACACACACACCACACACACACACACACACACACACACACACACACACACACACACACACACACACACACACACACACACGATACGTACCAAAATGCTTACCTTAATAACATGGAGAAAAATAACCACATAGCTGTCGTAGAAGGCCGGTGGTGTTTTGTGTCCTTGCACCAATACATACGTAGTGCTACAATGGCAAAGCAGTCTCTTTAAAAATGCATACGCACACAAACTAATCGTGGCTCCTCCAAAGAAAACAGAGGGGGGGGGGGGCGAAGTCCCTGGACGAATCAAGAATCATCTCTAATTCAGCTTTGTAGACATCTTATCTAGAAATCGCCGGAACTGAGCCGTGTTTGTCCGCAATGTGTGCTTGCCTGCTCAGTTTTGCTCTCACCATCGAAGAGGGAAATCGATTGCCTCTCCCATAGGCTTGGCGGATTTACTGAAATGCAATTAGGTTTATGAGGAGCCCTCATCTCCCTCAGCCGCCATCCCAAGGAGAGACATTTGGCAGTTTTCTGCAACAGTGGTTAGTAAAAAAGCCTAGTGGGAAATGGCAGATGTGCATGTGTGTGTGTGTGTGTGTGTGTGTGTGTATGTCAGAGACAGTAGGAGTTGAGTGGCTGGTTGTGGTTAGAAGACTCTGTATCCTGCTATGGAGGGATCAAAACCACATAAACAAGTCCCTGCGAACAAGACAGAACACGGCACTTTCTCTTCCATCTGTCCCTGCTTTAATATGCCGTCTTAAATCGTCGCAACTGTTTTGGATTCACAGTGGATTGCGACGCAGACTTGAAAACTTTTTGGTCTCACCTCAATTTTACAGTTCAATTTTTGTAGGAGGCAGACTGTCTTCCCATCAGCTTTGTTTTAATTGAAGGACGTCAGCTGTATTTGAATAAATCTAGCCAATCATGTGACCACAGCCTCATGACCAGCAGCGGCCCATCGGCATGGCAATTGAGTATTCAAATTTCCATTGAACATTTTTACTTCATCAATTAAAACTGCGTAAGAAAAAGGCAAAAATAAGGGAATCTGAATCCTCTGTTCTTGTACATGAATAGAAATGAATAGGAGACTTCAGTTGTGCACTCACTTCAGTTGTCCTTTCAAACATGAGGTTGCATCTGTGTTCGACTTTCACGGCTGACACCCCTACACAAACACACACGTACACACATACACACTTACATTGACAAGAGCAAAAGAAAAAGCAGACAATGGATAAAATCTGGGATATCTTTGATCCACGGATTGATCCATACTCTGTATGATCAAAAGACTCAAATACAGCCTAAGGCGCAGCAGTCTGCGCGGGTGTGTGTGTGTGTGTGTGTGTGTCTGTGTCTGTGTGTGTGTGTGTGTGTGTGTGTGTGTGTGTGTGTGTGTGTGTGTGTGTGTGTGTGTGTGTGTGTGTGTGTGTGTGTGTGTGTGTAAACGCAATAGCGTTTGTTTGTCCCTTGGTTTGAAAGTACATTAATGTGTCTGGGTGGAGAGAACTGAAGCGCAATCTGTTTGGAGGTGGGTGCGCTGAGTGAAGTTACGTTATTGACAGCTTAACAGATTGTACAGATACATGGTGTTTTCTTTCACTCTGCATTGAAATGAAACAATTAGCGTTTCCAGAGCTCTGAGGAAGATAATGGTGTGTTTTGCTGACCCGTACCTCACCTCAGTCACTAATTGATGTGGGAGAAGGTGTTTGTGTTTGTGTGTGTGTGTGTGTGTGTGTGTGTGTGTGTGTGTGTGTGTGTGTGTGTGTGTGTGTGTGTGTGTGTGTGTGTGTGTGTGTGTGTGTGTGTGTGTGTGTGTGTGTGTGTGTGTGTGTTTCAGGGCTTCACAATAGAATGAATATTTTCCTTTGAGAACGAAGTCACTGCCATCCAATATTTTACAACATTCTTCAGCTTTCAGTTCCTAAGTCGGAAAAATTGCAAGTGATTGATAAACTGAAGAGAAAAACAACAATTTTTCTTGAGAAATCAATAATGTGCTATGGTGTGTGTGTGTGTTTGCTGTTATTTGTGCTTTCTGTGTGCGTTTGTGTGTTTGTGTTTTCGTCTAAACATTTCACACCACTACTGATATTTAAAAAATGTGTTACTTCGCAAGGGTCTTAGACATTCCAGTCGTTAACAGTCTTTAAGATGAGAAACATTCTTTCTCCATTACAAAAATGATGAATTGTGAATTCTAAACTGTCATGAAAAACATTATTTAACACTCCCCCAGAAAAAAATTAATCAAAAAGTGTATGAGAGGATTATCTAAAGAGTTTGATATTCAATATCTTTTCTTGAAGAGATTCCAAAACAGTGAGATTAGTATTCAAAGCTCGCTATTTTCCTGACAAGGTTATACATTTCTTGTTTACTGGGTTCAATATGTAGATATACGCCTTGGCGTTTTTACAAAAGCATACTGAAAACAATATGTATTTTTCAAACATCTGCTTCCAGCAGCTGTTAGTGTTTATTCAGTTACTCAATGTATTTACCTTGATCCAGAAAAATACAGCTTGACATTATATGCACTTTATAATAAAATCAATGTACAATTGCACCTTAAGTCAGCTCTTAAATGGGATGATGATCTATTTAGGGCAGAGCACTAGTTTATAGGAAGACCGTATTTGATAATGGAATAATCAGCTCATTGTGAAGTTTAATGCCAGAGGATTAGGTGCAAGATATTCATTCATAAACTCTTATTTGGAACTGTTTGTATGCGTCCCATGCTCTACTTCATGATGGTTTTTCATAAAAAGAACCTTGATCTCAAACACCTGGGTCCATATTCAAAGATGATCAAAGAAGGAAACCCAGGGGAAGTTCTCTAACCCAAGTTTAAAAATATTTTTTTAAATATTTTCTGTATGTCTTCCATTAACTACCATATTCAAGGGCATGTCCTACTCAGCCGTTACAATGGGACCTTTTCACAAAACACTCCAAGCGACAGTTTGGTTTCGACAAACATGATAATCAAAACACTCCTAAACTGTATTTCATCGTACACGCATAGACGCTCAAGCAAAACATTACCATTAATATCACTTTCATTAAGTGAACACACTGCCGTCGCCGCTAAGCCTCAAGGTATGAAACCACTGCTGTTGTTTGCAAAGATTTGTGTTGGCACCATATTGCCAACCAACACAACAGATGTTTTTTGCCACCTGGGGTGCCACAGAAAAACGTCACATGATCCTGTGTATCTCAAAGTCGGTTTTATGAAGGTTAACACATTTCTCTAGAAAATAAAAGTTCTGCAATTAGTTCTGGAAATTTGAAGTGAATGTAGTTCCTGAACAGCCGAGTTGTGTTGGATACTTGTTATTTTTTTGTGCCTTTGTCTATTATATCTGCTAGTATTTCTGCTTGTAACACGCTGTACAGTACATGGACGGATATAACCATTGCACCTTCATATGCAGTATACAATTTAGTTTTAGGTGTGACAATCTTTTGGGGTGTGATAGTCAAGATATTCTTTAACACATAAAATGATGTGCTGGGGTCCTACTGTGAGGGAATTAACATAACCACATAAAACACTATTTATGCCCCCTATACTGGCTCCTCCTGTCTCTTCCAACGGGGAAGAAAGCACTCTTGAAATCCCCCACCCACACACACATTCCCCCATATACACCACCCGACAGACACACAAATAAACACACAAAGAGAAATGCACAGATGCACAACATACAATAACGCAGAACAGATGAAAACCCAAAACAATGTACACTCACACACAGAGACAATGCACAAACATACACGCCTACACCTAGGTACACACACACACACACACACACACACACACACACACACACACACACACACACACACACACACACACACACACACACACACACACACACACACACACACACACACACACACACACACACACACACAAAGACAGAGTCCTGCAAGCACATGCACACGCATGCACACAGACACAGACACAGACACAACACACACACACACAGGTGCCCTGATGTGCATGCCCCCCCCCCCCCCCGCGCCCCATCTCAAGGAAAGTAATGGACCAACAAACCCGAGTCCTCAATCTTTTTTTACACAACAGCAGTATGCGGCTCCTCCCCCGGCTGCTCCAGGCTGGCTGCACAATGGAAGAGTGAGTATTTCACTTACCGACCATTGTGCTCCGCGTACTTTCACCCCTTCTCCCTCCACTCGCCCGCTCTTTCCAGCAGAAATAGTGTGTTCGAAAAAGAAAAAACTTGATGACTGATTATCTTCAATGATTATTATTAAGTATTTAAGACCGATTAGAAAACCGAAAAGTGAAGAGTGTTCACTTAAAGGATGATAGAGAAAAAATATCAACTGAATTTGAATCCACCCTTCTTAAACAAACAAAAATGGTTTGGACACTAATTTCATCTAATGAAGCTACCCTTTAGCCTATTAATAATATTCTTCACAAGCATGCCCAATACTTATTGAGACATACCAATAAGCTTCTAGGCTCAATATTCAACGTTGAAAAACTTTCAAAAGCCTTGATTAACTTGTCTTTTGCACATTCAGCTTTTTTTTTCCACAATCCACCATTGTTTCCTTGCGGATGGACATCTTGGCAACCTGACAATTTAAACCTTCTCCCTCCTTGGTGAGCGCGGATGAGAGCGAACATGAATCACGCTCAGTTTGTAATAGACTCTTCACAGGGAGTGCCAGGCAAAGTCAAGCGCAAGGAAAATATAGATTTGGGCACTCACATTTATCCAAAACTTCCCCCACTGTGACTGATGTTGAAGTCATGAGCAGAGCCCAGTGCTATCTGTCAGTGTGATTGATAAGACAAACTGTTTGGGAACAGAAGAAAAAAAACTGTTTTCTTTCCCTTCTCTGCTTCGATCGAGTCCTCTTCCACAGAAAGGATCAAAATATAGAGCTTGTGTGTAATGTTAAAGGGGGCTAAAAAAAAAAAGAAGCCAGCCCCAAAGCTCTCATTTTTATCCGGCTGTCTGTCAGCTGTCCACGACAATATCGTAATGAAACACATCCATCCTTGGTGGTAATCTTGACAACATAAAAGTTTTGGTTGTGTTCATGGATTTTCTATGCAAATGCCATCTGAGTGACCAATCTGCAACGGTGGTTGAAAAATGTGTTTGCATTTTATAACTGAGGCTGACACAATGAAGTCATCAGCTAAAACACTAAAGACCACCCTCCTCAAACTCATATATGGTCACACAAACACCTGTCCCTGAATTTAGATTGTAACCTACAGCAATCCCATCTTCTTGAAAATGTGTCCGCAGAAATTTCCACTGTGTGAGATCTTCTAATTCTAGAATCTGAATTTGTTGTGAGTAAGAGATGCAAAAATAGAACAGAAAATAAAAGTTGTCATGGAGATCCACAAAGACAATCTCACACCATCTCCTTGCCGATAGGTTAAGGGCGGCAAACCAATTAGGCGGTCGCTCACAAATTGAAATTCATGCCAACATCTTCTGATCTCTCTCTCTCTCCCCCCTTTCTCTCTCTCCCCTCTCTCTCTCTCTCTCTCTCTCTCTCTCTCTCTCTCTCTCTCTCTCTCTCTCTCTCTCTCTCTCTCTCTCTCTCTCTCTCTCTCTCTCCCTCCCCTCTCCTCTCTCTCTCCCTCTCTCTCTCTCTCTCTCTCTCTCTCTCTCTCTCTCTCTCTCTCTCTCTCTCTCTCTCTCTCAAACTTACAAGTCTATTGCTTTCCATCCATTGTTTAGCATCGCGAGAAACAATACATGTAAGAGT
>OLKM01000056.1:456172-543672 GCA_900291075.1 Melanogrammus aeglefinus
AAATTCATGCCCACAATTCCCAGTTTTGATCTCTCTCTCTTCTTCTCTCTTTCCTCTATTCTCTTCTTCGCTATCCCGTTCTCTCTCTCCCCTCCCCTCTCTCTCTCTCTCTTCATCTCTCTCTCTCTCTCTCTCTCTCTCTATCCCCCCCTCTCTCTCTCTCTCCTTCTTCTCTCCTCTTCCGTCTCTCTCTGGGCGGTGCGGGGTGGCGGTGGGCTCCTTTCTCTCTCGACTCTCTCTCTCTCTCTCTCTCTCTCTCTCTCTCTCTCTCTCTCTCTCTCTCTCTCTCTCTCTCAACTTACAAGTCTATTGGCTTCCATCATTGTTAGCCATGAGAAAAACATACAATCACATGTAAGAGTGCTATGCTCGTAGCCACCCACACAAAAACACACACAATAACACACAGAGATCCAAAAACGCAGACACACACAAACAAACCAAGAGGTAAAAAAAAGAAAAATAATAAACATTACTCAGAAAAGTGCCCAACACAATGCATTACAAACTTTCCAGAAATGTGTTGGGTACATCTAGTTCTATCCGTGCGTTCACTCCGGGTATATTTTAAATGTGTTTTATTAAATCTCTACTGTTCAGAAGCGTAGCCTTAGAATGTGAGTGGCGCTAATGGAATCAGCCATTAGACTAACATTACGCCAGCTCTGACATTATATCGCGCTGTCTTTCGCTACCAAACCACATTTATTTATTTGTCTATTTTAAAACGAACCTCAACATCACCGTACCAGACTTTTTCTTTATGTTCTTCCTTGTCTCTCTCTCTACCTCTCTTCCTTGTCTCTCTCTCTATCTCTCTTCCTTGTCTCTCTCTCTATCTCTCTTCCTTGTCTCTCTCTCTACCTCTCTTCCTTGTCTCTCTCTCTATCTCTCTTCCTTGTCTCTCTCTCTCTCTCCCCTTTTTTATACCATTCTCTCTTTCAATCTTTCTCTCCTTCTTCCTGGCTCTCTCTCTTTCTCCCCTGCTTTTTGTTTACCAACCCACTATGAATTCCTCTCTCTCTCTCTCTCTCTCTCTCTCTCTCTCTCTCTCTCTCTCTCTCTCTCTCTCTCTCTCTCTCTCTCTCTCTCTCTCTCTCTCTCTCCTTCTCTTTGTTTACCTCCTCTCTTTGTACCTGTCTCTCTCTCCCGGTCTCATTCAGTGTTTGTGTTTATTTCATGGGGCCTTTTGACAGGCAGCACGCGGTGAGAATGCCAGGGGGCTTTTTTCCATTGGGGTCTTTTTGGTCTGACCTCAGCTGTCAACTTGGGAGTGCCAGAGTGCTCTGAAGAGGTGGGTGAAGAGGAGGTGGTGGGTAAGGAGAAGGAGGAAGAGGAGGAGGAGGATGAGGAGGAGATGCACTGAGTATCTGCAGGTAAAACACCATACTCTCTCTCCCCCCTCTATCTCCCCCTCCTCCCCCTCCCTCAGACAATACCAACTCACAGCCTCTCCCATCACTCCTCTCATCTGGCCCCCTTGAGGTCCTCAACTGCATCCCCGACTCCCCCATGAGGAAAAGGTTGCGGCCCTGCTCCAGTGGAGCGCCAAGCCCAACCACTGACCCACAACCCATCCTCATGCAACACAGAGAACCGCAATACGTAAAGGGATGTGTGACACTGTTTTTAATGATATTATTCATTATTGAGTATTATTATTTATAATTTTGTCATCAAGCATTTAGCATTTTTGTGTATAAAAATAAATGATCAAGAAGGGAGGGTAAATTGATCTATACTCAAGGATACCTACTGTGTAGGCTCATGTGCAGTCTCTTTGTGTAGACATCAGGTTTCCAACCTTTTTCGATTGGTAGTCAAACACAGTAACCACCAGGCGTTTGATTATTAATATAATTGACCATGTTGATTTGAATAGACTCCTTTCTGTGACCTTGGTCTTTCCTCAAAGATCATCGAGAATCCTTCAAGAGTAGACACTTAACACACGCAGGGTGTGAGAACCAGAGCAGAAGACATCTTTCTATCAGGCCACGGTCGGCCACACGTCCACCCATAGTATGAACGACCCCCCACAAGACACCCTTCCCTCACCGACGGCTCTTTGAGCTCGCCAAAATGACAGCTCTGAGAGAAGGTGAGGTGGCGGGAGAGGTGATAGAGAACACGTGGCCCGGCACGATATTCTTTGCATCAGCAGACGCGCCGTTATCGAGAGTCACTGCGAGTGCCCGCCTCATTAACGCTTAGGCTTCTGCAGGACCCTCGGAGAAGCACATGCTGAGACAGGAACAAACCAAATGCTAATGACTTGAGCACAGGTACACCTACACAAACAGACACGCAAGCACACACACACACACACACACACACACACACACACACACACACACACACACACACACACACACACACACACACACACACACACACACACACACACACACACACACACACACACACACACACACACACACACAGAAATGGAACCAAAAAGCTACCGTGTGAAAGAGAGAATACGAGCGAAGAAGCGAGAGAGAGGAATAATTGATCTGAGAGAAAGAGAGAGTTTGAGTAGTAAAATGCAACATAATGCAATATAACATAAAACCAGTTGACGTTGGAAAATACTGCACCAAAAAACACAATACAAACGAAACCAGCAGTCCAGCAAATTAAAGGCACCAAACAAGAAAATAATGCCAGCCTCATTTTTCGATTACACAGAATTCTGGGGTATATTTGTTTCGCAGCAGTCTCACTCGGGTTACTGCGTCATACAATAGGGACTACAGAAAAACCAAGACACTAAGAATGACATAAATGAACGCACAGAAAGTGACACACTATATAATGTTAGGTTTGTAAATCAAATACGTATGAAAAAAAATCCACCAAAATTACAAGATACTTCGCAACGCCATCAAGATGAATAGAAAGGCACAAATGCCTGCTGACACCTGCTATGAGCCACAGGTGCATGACGTCACACTGTATATATATCCACATTGTGATCCCCACCACCTACACACTGCTGATGCAGTGGGAATCACACACCCTGTACCTTAAGGTGAGGGCCTCTGTGTAAATCAGCATGACCGCATTACTTTAACCTGCCAGAGCCATGCTGCAAGGCTTTTCCTCATGTCAAACACACATACACACTTTAGAACCTGCCCCCTAACGTGGAAATGCCACAGTAAAAACGTTACACAATACAGCGCACGTATACATAAGATCCATATGCACTTCCTGTTACCTCGGCCTCACTGTCACTACTGCTAAAGTGCAGCACACACACCTCTCCCCCAACACACACCCACACACACCTCCCCCCCACCACTGGCTAGCTTGCATGGCTAATGGAGTTAATCTGCGCTGGAAAGGTCAAGTCGCCAATGATTATGGCCCACTTTCCCGCTGACAGCCTGACCTTAACGGCGGCTAATGTAGCCGCCGTCACCTCCGTAAGATAGTCGGAGGGTATAGGGTGGAAGGGGTAGGGAGGCGGCTAGGTTGGCAGGAAGTCCTCAAATTCAGTGTTTCCTTGTGGAGAAGGGGGGGGGGGGCATGAAAGGGGCATCTAGGGGAATCTTCACCTGCTGATATATATCTAATTTGCACCTCTGTGTTGTTCTGTGACATCATTGTATAGCCCCTTTCCCGATGGACAAAAAACCCAGCTAAACCCACTCACATGTGTTCTTTGTCTTTAGAGGTAAAGTTACATTCTGTTTTCATTCATGGAAAAAATAACTCTGGATCAGTTACAGGTACTTCTCGGCTCCAGCTCGGACCGCCAGTGATGGAAACATGACACCCGGCTTGACACAGTATTTTTTGCCATTTTAACCTATTTTTTTTGCTGATCGATCCAAATTAGTCTGCAGTGAGTAACCAGTGGAAGTTAAAAATTGAAGATTTTCCCTGTTTTTCGGCAGTTCATGGCTTAAACGTGAAAAAAAAAGAAAATCGTATTCAACAACTGGCAATCTGAACGTATTTTTTCAGTGGGTTTTCCTGCATTTAGAAAACATGCATATGCATGCTCATTTTGGTTGAAAACAAGGTTTATTTTACAGTCCCATGGTCATATAGTTGTTATTTTTTCCAAGAATACAGTCCCGGAAAAGTCAAGAATGACGTACTTGTGCCCCAATTTGCAACCAAACAGAGAAAGTACTTTGGAGACCTGCTGCGAAAATACAGCATGTTCCTAGGCATGAAAAAGAGGCCTCTAGCACAGAGGGGAGAGATACATGAATCTGAACCGCACCAGCATGAGCCCACACCAAAAAGAAAACTGATTCACATCAATTCTATGTTCCGATAACCTTTTTATGAGCAAGGCTCAAAACTTCCTACATCTTAAAGATGGGTGGAGGTAGCGACAGAGAAAAAGTGGGAAGAAGAAATGAAGAAATGGTATGGGGTATGCGGCAAAATACAATTTATAACTTGAGTCATTCAAATCATAAAAACAAATAACAAGAAATCACATGGTAAATTGCTGTAGCTTATCGCTCAATGTCAACATTGGCCAATTGTCGCACAGAATGTTTGATTACAAAGAGCGTGTGGTGTTTGTAGCTCGTAGCTATAAGTTCCTCTTCTGCATTGTGATGCATCATACACCTACCGAGGAGAAAACAAATGTTGAATCACAGTTCCATAGACTTCCAGGAGAAACTAATCTAATGCAATCAAAAACTAATTTCAAAGGACAAGACAGAGAAAGCATTTGTAAACCAAGCATTTCCGGCAAATGACAGAGAGAGAAAGGAGTTAGAGAAGGAAAGCGATAGAAATGGAGAGACATAGACAGAGGGCAAGATAGAAACAAAGAGGGGGGAGAGATAGAGAGATACATAACTAGTGGGAGAAAGGGGGCAAGACAGATAAACAGAGAAGGGAGGAAGACAGAGTGTGAGCAAACAAGGGGGGGAGAGAGCGAGAAAGACAGAAAGAGAGGGAAACAGAGAGCGAGAAAGAGAGAGGGATGGGTTGAGATAAACACAAAGAAGTGAGACAAAAATGGAGAGAAAGAGAGGGAGCAAGACAGAAGAAAGAGGGAGACAGAGAGAGAGAGAACAAGACAGAGTGAGACAAGGAGGTAGGAGGTAGTGAGACAATGAGAGAGTGCGACAGGGCGGGGGAGAAATAGAGGGAGACAGAGAGCTAGGGAGACAGAATAAGGCAATGAGAGTCAGAGAGACGGAGAGAGAATGATGAAAAAAAAATAGAGAGCAAGACAGAGAGAGACACACACAGGGAGATAGAAGGGAACAGAGAGGGAGGCAGAGAGGGGAAGAGGGAGGCAGAGAGGGGAACAGCGAGGGAGACACAGAAAGGGAGGGCGTCAGAGAAAGGGAAGGAGACAGAGAAAGGGGGTAAGACAGAGAGGTCTGTAGAGTGTGTGCTGAGGTGGGTTCGCTCAGGCAGGTTAAGTAAGGTGTCCCCTTGAGATGCAACCGCCGCGGCGCGGGCCCCATTCACCCTGACACACCTGACCAGTTAAGACCAGGCTTTCTCCGATAGAAATGTCAAGACTTGTAAACACTCCCCTGTCTTTGCAGTACTCTCTCACCCCTCTCGCTCTACCCCCCGTAGTCTCCCTCCACTGCCACACACGCATTCAAGCATTCATGCACACACACATACACACAGCATTCACTCACAACCCCTCTCCTTTTTGACATCTCCTTTCCACCATAACTTACACGCATACCCCTCCTCAAACACACTTCAACTCTCCTTCCCCCCCCGCATGCACTCCCTCAACACACACACACACACACACACACACACACACACACACACACACACACACACACACACACACACACACACACACACACACACACACACACACACACAAAAAGACACAAACTCACACTAGCACATCCCATGCCATCCCCCTACCCCTACCCTCCCCCCCCCCACACACACACCACACACCACACACACACACACACACACACACACACACACACACACACACACACACACACACACACACACACACACACACACACACACACACACACACACACACACACAAACCCACTGACAAAAAACACACACTGTAACTACACACAAGTCCAGCAAAACACACACACATACATACACCACCAGAAACCCACCGCCTCGTCTCCCAAACAAGGTACGATACGGTGTGTCATAACCACGCTCGTCAGCGGCTGGCTAACCGCGGCTGTCAGGGAGCCAGCCCTCGCCTCATTAAACAATCCACGGCAGACGTCGGAGGCTGTACGGCAACCCCACTCAAACCCCCCCCCCCCGCCACTCTGAACCCCCCCATCCAAGCTCCATCTCCCACTCCCCCACCATCGCATCGTGTTCCACCACCAACAGCAGTACACTCCCACCTCCTACCTCCCACCCTCATCACCCGGCCGGCCGGCCGGCCGGCCAGCCCCGGGCAGCCTCGAAGGCCTGCAGGTAACAGGGGTTTGGGGGTGGGTGGGTTCGGTCGGCCCACCAGCGGTCGGTGGTTTCGGTGCCCGTGACAGTTTGTCTAGAGCTTGTTTACTCCCTTGCTCCCCTCCTGCTCCCACACACAACCTCCAGCTGACCCCCCCCCCCCCACACCACACACACACACACCACACACAACACACACCACACACACACACACACACACACACACACACACACACACACACACAACACACACACACACACACACACACACACACACTTCCTGTCATGTCGCGCTACCACCAGTATGTCCCCGTGCAAACACCTCACTGGCCTCACTGGTCTCCGGTGAGACCGGCTATTATTACCGTTTTCTTTCGGGGGACGGAGGCTGAGGAGTGGGTGGGGGGATGTAACACTAACATGTACTCCGTGACAGATGCGCCTGACCTTTGGTAGTGCTGGAATGCTGTGCAACCCCCACTGGGTTTATTTTTCTTTTCTTTAGATCTTGTTTTGATTATGATGTGTTTTTTTCGCTGTTTGTTTTGTGCAGTTTGATTGCAGATATGTTTTTTTGCTGTCAAATTAAACCCTGCTGGTACTGGACCCATTGCCCTTACAACCAGCCAACAGAGGGGTGGATTCTTCTTGTGTGCTGCTTCTGTGTTATTTTTCATGCTGGGTTTCAGACAGTTTTCCCCATACAAGCCCTTTCATGTGTTCGGGGTTTGATTGGGGAATGTTGACAAATCTCAATTAAATGCTGGCTTTCGGAAGCCTAAGAGACTGTGGTTTTTATAAAGGGCCTCATAAACCAATGTGATTTGATCCTAACGACAATTTGATACAAAATGTGTGCCGGCCGCATGGTTTATACATGTCAGCCTGATTCATAAATAACCAAAGACCTTTCATCTTATAAGAAGCATGTCATAATACGGGGGGTTGGCATTTGATGTGACAGTTAATGAGAGAGGGATGACACTCGCTTTTTTTCACCAACGCTTGTACGCCTTCGAGATTTAAGTGCTTTACACTTAACGTTTACACAATGTAAAACCCGCCGACCAATTTACTGCCTCGTCAAACGTTGACAGAGTGAGAGTGATGGCCCGGCCAGAGCAAAAAGTGGGACGAGGCGGTGATGTGCCGTGGCTGATAGACCAGCCTTGTGTCTCCATTTAGGAGTCATCTTCATTCAGGAGGCAGTATGGTACACTAAAGAGTTTGCATTAGCCACGTAATTCGGGGGAAATAAGCCGCAGATCCAGACCCAGGGTTCAGGGTGTTCAGATAGAGCTCTAAAATCCTCCCGGCTTTGCACTCTGAAGGCATTTGCGGACCGCTGTGGTGATGTTCCCGAAGGCATGGTTGTTGCCCGATGTTTATGCACAGGGATAGTCCATCCATGCAGCCGTCTTTGGTCTTTGCCTCTTGTCGCTTGTCTTGGGTCTGGTGCAAATGGCATTGGATGATTCCTGAATGGGGTGCTAATTTGGAAACACTAAATGCACAGAGGGCATACCACTAAGGACGCATTGATGCACTCTTTGCGTATTCTGCAAGCCATTGCAGGTGGTACAGAAACACAGTTTTAGGAGTCATATTCTTTTTGTGTTTTCCAAACAACTAAGTGGGACTACCTTATTGCTGGAAAATGTTCTAAATGAACAAGTATAGCTTTGGGTTATTCCACATATTCAGTAGAGAAATTGTAGAAATTATTTAAACTCCTCCACTAAAATAAACTAGTGAACGTCCTGCAACATTTCAAGTGATTTTGATTTCACCTGGGTGTGGATGAGGGCAGAATGCTTCACTGATGTTAGAAGCTGCTGCAAAGAGTCCTAACAAACCTAACAAACAACCAGCAAAAGGTTGTGCGGGCACCGCCATTGTGCCCAAGTGTATGACACTGCTACCAAACAACAGAGCTAAATCCCTGCCCATCTCCCCAGCTGAGAGACCTCAATGGAAGGATCTTCATGATTTACGCGGGCTCGTGGTGGATGACACAGGGGATTGTGAGTGTGTGTGTGTGTGTGTGACCCAATCATGCTTTAATATTGGGGAGGGATGCGACCAAAGCGGTGTCACTTGAGTTCATTGCAGGAGCCACACTGTGATGCATCATAGTGCATTTAGTCTGTTGTGTTCTGTGCAATTATCGCAGAACGCTTGCCTGCAAAGGATCGGTTCACTTGTTTGCGTTTTTAGCAGAGGGGAGGTGCCCAGGCGACGCCACAGCTCACTGCTTGAGTGATTAGAGGAATTGATGTGCACACAGACAATGACACGAGTGATTATGTAGTTAAGCGCATATAAATACATAATCACGGGCCACTGGGATCGTGATTACTGCCTTTGAGGAAGTTTCTATGTTGGGCTATCACAAGAAATGAACGAAAGCAGACTTGTGGATAACGAACGCCAGCAAAATCTGTGCTAACCACAACTTTGAAGTACCATGATACTATGCGCTGAATGGCCTTGGGGACAAAAAAAAATAAAGTGTTAAAGGACATCATGGGAATAGGGGGAGAGAAAAAAACGATTTCTCAACACGCGGCTTTAGATGTAGGTCTAACTCGCCGAGTGGCTGGTCATGAAAAAAAACAAAAACATTTAGAATTTTGTTCAGAAGATTGATCACCCTCACTAGCCCCACCGAGCATCTGTGGGGGAAAGTTCAGTGAAGCTAGAGCAAGGGAGGGGAGGGGAGGAGAGAGGATGGCTGTGCTGCTGTTGAAAAGTCAAAGCAGCATGAAACTATATATGCTTTTAATCAAATGAGGCCTATCGGGCATGTTGTTTGAATACTTCAAGCATAAAACAAGATTTATTTTCTGGGATGCGTTGTTCTTAAGTTTCATCTGAAAATGTTTTTGCTTTGCCCAAAGCAAGAAAATACGCTGTGTGTTGTAACCCCCCGCTCCACCCCCACTCCACCCCCACTTGCTGCTACAGTTTTTGACCCACTACACAAAAGGGAGCACATCGCAATCCCTACCCTCCCTAAAGTAAAGAAAATATGTAAAACGTTTTAGAATGGAAATCCTTTTAAATCATACGACATAAAGCCTCGGTTTGCGACTTCATAAAACCGCATTGATCCCGTGGTTTCAGTGAGTATTAAAGCAAAAGGCCAGTGCCGGGGGAAAAAATTGCATTTGCAATTGCACTTCAAGTCAGCATATTCTCACTGTCAGAACTATAATTTTCTGCCCAACGGCTTGGCTCAAGGTTGGCACGTACAGGTTGGTTTCGCTGCAAATTGGCTGCCCTTCCCAATAGGCTGATGCAAGGAGGAGCGCAAGAGGAGGATGAACACTTACTAGACTAAACGCTCGCATCCACAGTCTTTGATGGATCACCGCTGTTTTTCGTTTTCTAAAGGGAGAACTGGATCAATTTCATACCTCCAACCCCCATAACTGTTTGCAGCGTAGTAATTGGGTTGTGTGTTGTACATCCTTCATATTTGCCGTAGTGTTATGTGATGTTACGCTGGGCTAATCAGACTTAACACCCCTAGATGTTATGTTTTACATAAAATATTTATATTGCTTAACTCTACCCTCTACTACTATACTACATATTTGGCCTAAAAATCGTTCACCTTAAATTACTTATCAAAACTATCAGCTATTCTCTATACATCTACAACTGGCCAAATTTAATATCAGATCATTCTTCAAAGACATGACAGATGGGATCCCAATGATTTCATTCTCGGCTAAGCAACTGGAACTGAGGCGATTGCACTGTTATGATCTCTACCCTAAAAAAAAGTATTGGGAGGGGTCGTGCTAAATTAGATTTGTGGGATCAGACCGTATGTAATCAAAACACACTTTCCATTCAAACATGTGAATGGGTGCTTCTAGTTTAAAACCCAGAAATGTGTCCTTGATGGAAAAGCTACTTGCTACTATTGTTTAGCTCACATCTAATATAAATCTATTTTAAAGTAAATATGGTACACATGCAGTACATTATCATAGCCTTATACTAAGAGGTGCCTTAAAAATCATATAATACTCAATTCACACTGTACAACTCTCACACTGTATGCATGTAACAATTCAAGCTGTGTGGTTGTGTGTGTGTGTGTGTGTGTGTGTGTGTGTGTGTGTGTGTGTGTGTGTGTGTGTGTGTGTGTGTGTGTGTGTGTGTGTGTGTGTGTGTGTGTGTGTGTGTGTGTGTGTGTGTGTGTGTGTGTGTGTGTGGGTGAAATATGATGGATCCATCCGGACAGAGAGGTGCCATCACTGTCACATGACATCAGACTCAGGGATGGGGTGAGTGGGGGAGGAGGAAGAGAGAGGCGTAGAGAGATAGGGGGGGGGGGGGTTGATTACGATATCATACTGTCTTACTATGACACATGTGTCGCGCAGACATGTTATCATGTGGTCATGTCAGAAAACAAGTGACTTCCTTCAGTCCAGCTCCGTCCATATAATATATTTCATACAAACAGTATGTAGCTCTATGATCTTTACAGTGCATACAATAAATCCTCCCAAAAGAATTTAAACCGTTTTTTTTTATGTGCTTAGAAAACTCTGATTTGAGGCAGTCTACCATAGAGCCAGTGGGATGGGGTTCCAGAGTTTAGGGGCATTGAGCTAAAGGCCCCTCCACAGCGTGTTTCTGGTTTGGTGTCGATCAGAGAGTCGCCAGACCCGAGAGCACTACCAAGGGATGTGTTTCTGCAGGATACCCTCGTTTATTACCGATATTCTATGTCTGGGAGAAGAACAAATATTAGTCTAGTGGTTAGGACAGTCCACTCCCGGCTAAGAGGTTCTGGTTTGATCCCCCCCCCCCCCCCCCCGATGTCTGTCGATGTCTGTCGATGCCTGGCCATTTAGCTACTGCTTAATTACATGACTCTGTAATCACTGCACTGGATACAAGCGTCACTACTCACTGACTAAATACTCAAAGTACTCATAAGTAGAAATGTCTAAGAATAAAATACAAAAGATGCCTTTGTTTGTCTCTTTTAATTAGCGAGTGTGTCGACATGCTTGGTCTGCAATGTGATGGAGCTGTTTGGAGACATCACTTGGAGTTCGGTTGGTAGGTAGCAAAATGAAATTCGCTGTGGACATCCAGATTAAACCCCGAAAAATGCAGTGACAAGAGACCTGAAAAAAAGATCTTCTTTAGTGTCTTCAAGTAAAAGGAACACTGTATCTTTATCGCCCACGCAGTTGTAGTGCAGGTGGAAGCTATTCGTGTTTCCAGTTGTTGTGAGTGATCTACCGAGTTCCACTGACTGAACCACAACATAACTTTTTCTCTTTCTCAAAGAAGATTGAGGAGTTCATTTTTATGAGCAGCATGTGATGGACTCATATTGTTTGTTGGCCACTCCATTCCCCTAAAGCAATTTTAAAAAAGACTGATGACAGAGGAACTGAGTGTCCCGAGCCCAGCTCTGATACCATTATACCATCCAATCCTGTGATGTCGAGAAGGGACATGATAGATAATTCAGAGAACCCCACCACACTGCAATAGCACTCATTATGGTATGCAGGGTTGCATTCAAATACATGGTTTTATCCATGTCTGTTCCAATAAAATCTGTTCTAATCACTAATCAAAATCTTTGAATACAGGCACAATTCTGTGTGTTTCTCTTTATATATTCAAATTTACCTGAAGAGCATATTGTTGGTACTTGGTTTTAGTGGGAACCGCATGTTCTCTTGGCGTAAGTTCAGAAAGGTAGGGAAAGTACTGATTTCCAACCCAAAATGTGATTTGAGTTCAAACAATCCAGCCCTGTTGTTATATTTTGTTCCAGAACGGTGGATTTCAATCTCTCAAGTTCACTCAAACTGTTGATAGGTTCAGCCTAAAAAGTGCCCGTTCCTGGCAGACTTTAAAAGCCCTCATCAATCACAAAATGAAAATTGAGATTGATTATGGATCTTGCCAGATCTTGCGACAACAGAGAAACAGTGTGCGATTGCATTTGATTTTCTGCAGAGAGACAAGAGGTAGTTGTGACGATTTAGGATGTATCCACTATGATCTATTTCCTATTGACACCTACAGTATAGCCTATAATCATGACAAATGCAACAGAAACAAGCACGTGGTGATGGTGTTTCAAAAGCAGCAGAGAGGCACATTTGTTGTATTCAATATAAATCAGGTGAAAAAAAGTTAACCAGGAGAATTGGGATTTAGTGGTGAAACGGCAGCACTCAGAGGATGTCTCAAGAGTATCATTATTATTTGCGGTGAGGCTGCTCCGCACGCCGACACGTGCGTCATTCGTTTCATAACAATATGAAAACTTCAACGGTAACAGGTTTACACGAACAGAGATGTCAAGGTAAAAAGTATAATTGGGACAAAACTTCCATTTGCCTGTCCTGCCTTCCTTTAAACTCACAAAAAGCATGCACTTAGTTTTCAGGAGCCTCTCGCCTGCCTCTTCTCAGGCAACTCCAGAGCGATTAGTACGCACCTTGGGAGCAAAAGGTGGCTGACCTTTAAGATTTGTAGATCAATATGAAATTAACCCCAATTAACAACCAGTTGCATAGCAGTTAATTGTGCATAGAGCTCAGACAGGGCACAACAAGTGGACCAAAGAAAAGCCTGACGCCATCTGCAGTCTAGCCTTGATCTCAGTAGGCACTGACCTCCAGCGGTTCTAGACAGACAGACAGACAGAGAGAGAGAGAGGACTTACACTCAAACAGCACTTCAGACACACGCAGTATGAGATTAAGCCCCTTTTCCCAAATGCTAATTTCTCCCCTATTTCCTTGGATGGTGCAAGTGGCATATTTTACCACCAGTTCATCTGTTGCCACTTGTTGATATCCAGGGGGCCATTTATTCTCTCTCTCTCTCTCTCTCTCTCTCTCTCTCTCTCTCTCTCTCTCTCTCTCTCTCTCTCTCTCTCTCTCTCTCTCTCTCTCTCTCTCTCTCTCTCTCTCTCTCTCTCTCTCTCTCTTCTCTCTCTCTCTCTCTCTCTCTCTCTCTCTCTCTCTCTCTCTCTCTCTCTCTCTCTCTCTCTCTCTCAACAGCAACTGATTGAAGAGAATTTGAACAAGGGAAGAAGGTTGGGAACCCTTATACGAGAGTCAAGTACAGACCAAGAGTAATAGAACGGTAATGGCTTCATATGCCTTTTATGCTCATCCCTAGATTTCCTGTGGCTTGATGAGCCACCAAAGCTATAAAAGGAAATGATTGTCCCAGTGTAACATATCTGGGTTATTTAGTAAGAACATTTTTTTAAGACAGCAAGGTATTGTAGTCATGTCACATCTTCAAATTTCTGTACCCCGGGTTTATGAAAAGGGGGCAATGAAGTCTTTGTTTGTCGTTAACTTTATAGCTCTTTGTGTGTGAGTATGTGGAGTAAGGCGTTGGCTAAGACTACGACATGCTCAGTTTCCTAACACCATTACTCTCATTCACAATGAATACCTCAAGTCACTCTAATCCCATAATGTCGCCCATTAAACACTGCCCATTCCACACACTCCTTTATCCAAAGTGGACTGAACATTAATGGAAATGTTCCTTTTGCCATAAGAAACCAATTTCGAACTCGGCGAGCATTCTACATTGATAGCTTTTTTTAATTATACTGGCCCATATGTGTTAAAGCATTTCTATTGCAACAGATAAAATATCATCCCAAACAGGTATTACCTGCCAGCATGTGCAGTTGTGCTGAATATTAGATATCGCTTTAAGTTACTTAGATCTTCGCAATGAATCAAAATTTTGAGCCGAGTCTTTTAAAGCCGCACTTCTTCAATCAATTCATTCAATCATCGTATTTGAGATACGGCAGAAATAAAAAAGAGCAAAGGCTCTCTAGGGAGCACAGGGCTTTTATTTTCTTGGCCCCTTGTCCTGCTTACTCATTGCAGCCGATTCACCCGGCCAGCCCACCGTCAGAGTTGAAAGAACCTAACAGCCCCTCTTCCAGACAGCTTTCACTGGGCCAAAGTACGGCACACACAGAAAAAGAAAACGCCACTACAGAAAAACCCAGGCAGCGGATTTAAGCTCTAATGGTTTGTCCTTCTTGACAGCCCACCCCTGTCGCATGAGGGGCGCAACGGCCCCGGCAGAGACTCTAGGTGAGGGAGACAGGAGGTCTTTGGGGTTAGTCCCATGCTCCGGTCAGCCACTCACTGGCGTAAATAAGGCGATGAAAGGTTATTTGAAGGAAAAACAGAGGAGGCTGGCGCGGCGCAACCGGCTTTGACATTGGAGCACTTCCCTTTCGCTCCTAATCACTTTCAGAGAAACCTGCTCAACCTCTGGGAATTCTTCCAGCAGTGCTCACAGAGAAGAGCAAACGGAAAGAAAAAGAAGGGGGAAAGCTGGGGCTTCTCACATGCGCTTCCATTGACCACTGAGGTGCACAAAATCTGGGGTGACATTGTTTTTTTCATACAGCAAGAAGAAAAGCAGCATGGCTTATTAACGTGCAAACATCATGTGCTTCCCTGCACAGCACACCAAGCAGGTATCAGTGCACATATTTCCCTCTGCTAGCCGTCGAGGTACGGTGAAGGGAGGAGGGGGGGGAGATGAGAGACACTGTCACAACAGAAACAAATGATGAATCATTTTTATTTCATTACATCTGCGGTAGGCTTTCGCCTGAAAGGCTATTCTCTCCGGAGGCCGGTTTCTGTTCCATTTGATTAACAATTTAATGGGGGACAAACAGGGGCCCCTGCCGCACGGCCCTGCTAATTGGAGATGAAGCCGGGAGGAATAGCCTTCTCCTTGGCCTCCCGAGTCGACCACACTTCACTGCTGCCGAGTCCCCCCCCACCCCCTCCCCCCCACCAACCCTCATTCCCCCCTCCACCCCCATCCTCCCCCCTGCCCATCCCTCCCCTACACAGTGTGATTCCACAAGAAGCCATGTCAACTTCCATTAGCCATCAGGTGTCATGCTGCAATGCACCGCACGCCTGGCCAACCCCATGCCACATTTGGGGCCTCTTAGAAACTAATTGACAGTCTTGGGTCTAATTCTCTGTGGTGTGCTGTAGCATTCCCAACGATGCTGCTAGCTGGAGTGATTCAAAGCGATAGCCTGAGCGTTATATGGCGATAGCATAAGAAACCCCCTCCCCCCTCTAAAAAATGAAAACAACCAGGCTTCAGCAACCAGACCGCATGGCCCCCCCTGACCGCTACTTCCTCTCACCTTTTTGAAAGTAGAAAACACATTTGTTCATTAAAATATTTGTAGTACCAATGCCTGTTCATTGTAATGCCCCCTAGCCTTCGCCTTAAACCAGGGATATAACAGCAATACATCAGTTGCAAATGGTAAATCATCGGAGACTAAAGCTGAATGGAAAGTTTGTTCAAAATACTGTGAAGAAAATAATCACAAATTGGCATTCATAGAACGTGTGCAGCTTAACTGGCAAATACAGAAAGGTTATATGTTGCTCAGCATTGGGGAACATTACATTTAAAATGAACTAATTACAAATGGAAATTTCCGACCTAGAGGCACAGAGGAACTTTACTTTTGAAATGAACCAATTGCAGAATGAAATATTGTCATTTTAAAAGACAATATACTGTAAATGAGTCGATATAAAGGAAAGAAGCCTCGTTCTGAGGAAAGTTTGTCGGCCCCTACCAAGTGGGCTTCGAGACAGGGGCCCGCTTCAAGGTATTGTGTACATTAGTGTTTAGTGGTGGCTTGATCTCTTATTAATGTAATCTGCAAAGGGGAACTCAACACGGCAAACACCCGGATTGGTAGCGTTCACCGGGCAGAAATACAGCATCAAGTTGCCACTCCTCGTGGTTTATCATTGAAACTTCAAATGTGCAGGATGTGGTCATCCATCAAAGCCTTTTTCATGCCGTCACGTCCTCACCTGAGGTCGATCAGGTCTAGAGCTTACAAGAACAGAGCCCAGACAATCATTAAATAGATTTTGCAGTTTTTTTGTTATTTTTGGAAGGGAACTGCAATGACACCTTCCATTTCAGCCAGACAGTTCAGCTGTATCACACACCAATCAAACCTTCCTACCATATACCATAATAACATATATTGGTAGTCTCGTTCAAAAATGCTCTTGAACTGATTATGTTCTGGTACAAATCCAATATTGCTTTTTTGCTAGAATATATTTATAAAAAGAAAATCCCATGGTATCAAAGGAATTAATAAAAACTGTTCTCGCTCCTGCAGTCTTTATCAATAAGGCCGAACCAATGTATGCATGTGTTTTCCAACAGATCTGTCAAATCAATGTCTGTCTAGCTAATAAAAATGGTCATTTGTAAACACTGGCAAACATCCCCGGCTCAACAAAATAGCCATCGCTACGCTAGTGTGAAGAGCATGTGATGGGCCTACCAGTAAAATTCAAGTTTACAGTGAATTCATGAGCGCTCAGGCTACGTGCAATGTCCATCCCCTTGTGTGCTCATTTTGGTAACAAAACCCCTTATCTAGCAGATAAGCAGC
This sequence comes from Melanogrammus aeglefinus, assembly GCA_900291075.1. Classification (NCBI taxonomy): domain Eukaryota; kingdom Metazoa; phylum Chordata; class Actinopteri; order Gadiformes; family Gadidae; genus Melanogrammus; species Melanogrammus aeglefinus. The sequence continues at coordinate 473,091 of OLKM01000056.1, forward strand.
AACTGATATCCCTTAACAAGGCCACAGCAGCAGCCAGAGCCAAATCACCTGCCAGTCAATAATGAGCAAGCTAAATGTCTACTCCTCAGCCAGTGCCATCCTTAGACGCCTCGCTCCTGTCACAAAGTGGCAACGCTTGTTGTCCTTGGTTCACATTAACAAGCCTATCTTCCCCATCTCAAAAAGAGTTGCTATGCAATATGCATCCTTCACTTATGAATGCGGTTGCTTTCCACCCTTTCCTCATCCCATCCCATCCCATCCCCCCCCTTCCCCCTCCCCTATTCATCCCTCAAGACCAGCGTTCGGAATTAACATCTTTAGCTGAGGGCATGCCTGATCAGAACAGGACCCCCAGCTGGGCTGCCACTTACACGGACTCTGCTTTTTCCACTCTTGATTTTTTTCCACTCTTACACATGGCTTCCCTGCAAGAACCAAGCTACAAACGATTTTAGGAAAAACATGCTAGCATTTGACTTCTGGCTATATGGGATTGATTTGTTGGTGGTTGCGGATTAGTTTCAACCGCTAATCTCATCGACCTACAATGCTAAAGATTACGGCAGAGGATGACTTAGTTGTTGTTTTATTCAAGAACTATGCACACAGACTCATGCACAAACACCCACACATGCACGCATGCAGAGCCAAACAGACACAAACATAATCAAGTAGTTACCAGTGTTCTGGATATGTTGTGAAAAACATCCAGAGATCAAATCGGTGCATGCACACTTCGAATTTCCATGCCATTAAATATGTATGAATATTAATGCTTGATGGCATGCTGGGATGTGTTACAATGTTGTCTCACAGAGTGCTGGACATGCTTTCTGGTTTCAGTCTGCCTCTGTTTGCTCTCAAATTGAGAACAAACCCATTGAGAATCTCAATGTGGTGTTCTGTGTTCCCAGTGTTTACCTTCCGTGAAGAAGAGAATAAATAAAATTGTCACCAAGATTCAAAGATATGGTTTTAGTTTCAGGCCCCAGTTTGCTAATGTTGTTATGATACGCTGTACTAGACTATACGCTACGGTCTTGATCATTTGAAGATATGATTAGAAACAAGTCATGTTGGAAATTCAGCTGATAATAAATAGGATGTTGGAAATATTCATAAAACGTCATTGAAGTGCTGATCTGAATGCCGGCCACCAAAGCATGCAGTCAAACCTTTAATCCAAACTGGATTTAAGGACACTGAAGCCTCATATTAATTACACGCTCAGGTAACACTTTCAGCAGGTAGATTATAGTGTACTTTACAATTTAAGATTAACAATGCCAGAGCATTAAAGCAGCAGATTAATTAGAAAACGCTTTAAATATATTGTCAATATCAAGTCATGTTGATAACAAGACATACATGCTTTGCAAATTACTTTTTCTCGATGGCAGCAGTTTCAAGCAAAACAAGAATTAAAGTCATGTCTGACTAAAGCACTTAAAACCAGCCCATATTATGACCTGCTTCTCTCTTGACCCAATCCTCAGAACCAGTTACCTCTCTACCACTACAGTGCAGTGTCCCGTCTTCCCCGATCTAGTTCTGAGATCTCTAGAGGGCCACCTACAACAATCCCGCTTGGAATTGGAGGAAAATAAACCAGAACAAGCGAGATAACAGCAATCAGGATGTTGCACTCACCTCTGTTACCCCACTGCTTTGTGATGCAACTGTCATACAAGATAAGTTGAACATTGAAATTGTGTGCGTGCAGGTGTGTGTGTGTGTGTGTGTATGCGTGAGGTGTGTGTGTTGGATTTGTGAGTGTGTTTGTATGTGTGTGTGTCTGTAAACATACACAGGAAATCACATATGTTAATGAGGTAAACATAAGGTGAGCCTTGCTATCCTTAAGCTCTTAACCATGTCCAGCGCTGCCTTGGACAGAGGCTTCAATGACAAGAATCTACCAAGGATCATTAAAAAAAACAAGGCAACCCAAAAAACAGAATGCGCCTGATGGCACACTAGTCCACAGGGTATACAGGCGCCATGCAGAACTAGAGACATCCATTTGAGGTGTACGCTGTGTAAGCCCTACGGTGCGTTGGTTTCACATGGTAGAGTGCCCATTGGAAATCGACTTATGTCCTTCTTTTGTGTTGCCTTGCTTTACTGAGTACATTTGATGATGTACATCATGCCTTTTCAGATGTATTTTGGGAAATGATATTGGTGCCTAGTACACTGAGACAAAAGAGGAAGACAAAAAGCATGAGCCCCGAACCGCACATTGCTGACGTGATCGTTGAAGTGACGTGGAAGGATTACTGTTACCCTCTGCCGCCTCGGTAGGAGGAGGAAGGGTTGTAGACAGACTAAGCACTTGTTCTTTGAGCTTATATAAGTCATTAACAAATTAAAAATTGTATTTTAGTTATATTTTAAGATCAGAAGGAAAAAAAGAGCAATATAGTATTTTGGTTTGAGGAATGGATTATGTTCACACTCGACGTCATGTCATGAAACTGTTTGCATATGTGTCCAAAAAGATTATCCCCCAAGACGGTTTTTGCCATTTGTTTCACTGCCAAAATATATATGACCAAGAAATTGAAGGAAAGAAAAGGAATCTAAAAGTCAAGCAGTATCCCGGTTTATGTATTTCTTTCAACGACTTAAATGTGTAGATTAAAAGGATACAATAAACAAATGGATTGGAAAGCACTGGCAGGGTTCTCTGACATGTTTAATGTGCGTTACAACAACAATGACGGAAGACCAGAAAACCAAAAGGTAAATGTTTAATCACTCTGAGCTATTCTGATGATACTTAGATGCAGCTAATGTGCATTGTTGCGTTTGGCTGTTTCCTTGGGGATGGCAGCGATGAGAAACCCAAGATGTGTTCTTTAGTTGAAATAATCATAAGTTTCAGCTAGTTTGATTCAGCAGCTAGACTGGCGGAAAAAAACACTGACAGCGATATGGGTCACATTTATCGTTGCACAGAGAGGCAGATCAGTGCTTTATTCAACCCTGAGGGGAACTTCGGAAAAAACCCAGGCATGCCATGTTAGCCTGTACAGGCCGGTGTGTTTTCCTTTGGAAAGTAACGGTTGAAAATAATAAAAAAGAGCCAACCCAAAGGTAGATGTGGATTGCGTAAGCAGGACTCCCAGGGACAGCCTTCGTTCACAGGCTGTTCCCATCATTCCAGACCTTTTCATTAGAAGCCCTGACATAAAAGAGGCATCACAATGGCACAATGTAGAAACAAGGGGTGTGTGTGTGTGTGTGTGTGTGTGTGTGTGTGTGTGTGTGTGTGTGTGTGTGTGTGTGTGTGTGTGTGTGTGTGTGTGTGTGTGTGTGTGTGTGTGTGTGTCTTAGAGTGTGGGTGTGCCTTTGTTAAACAAAATGGCCTCCAGAGTCCATTAACCAATCCAATCACAGGAATTCAAGAAACCGAACACAGAAAAAACATTGCATTGCTCTTTCAGCCACAACATTAGTTTTTTGTGCACCGGAGTGTAGGTGAAACATCTTTACATTCAGCGATGAGCATCGCTCCAAGCCGTAGCTGTGGTTTAGTGTTCTTCCCTCAATTAGATCATTTTCAGGCACTTGCGGTGCAATTTTTTTCCTTTTATGACATAAATACGCTGCATTCTGTTTAATATTTACAAGTGGGCAATGGGTGATGAATCAGAAAACTCATCCACCTGCTATATTCCATCCAAAAATAAATAATATTTAAACTATTCTGCTTGTGTTTATTTATATAGTTCTTATTCAATTTAACCTCTTATTCTCTACATACGCAAGGAAAAACGTTGCAGGTTTGGAGATACTGTTCTGAGTCCTCAGGGAAACCAAAGATAGTGCTTACATCTTCATCTTTTAAGGGGACTGGCATGCTTCCACATCAGCCATTACATTTTCCGATAGCTGCTGGACCACTTTGGTCCACTGCAACCAAAACACAAACTAACGCACCACACCAGAGCGGCTGGGACAATAAACACACAACACTGAATGCAAACAAACCTCAGACCATTTGCCATTTTTTCCTTCTTTCCCCGATCCTTGTCCTTCTATTGCACCTGCTCCTGTATTGTATACAGTCCTGCAGCGTGCGCTAGCCAAACTGCAAACGTGAAGCACCTACTCTAGCTCCATTCGTTTTTTTCCGAATAGGTGAGGGCTTTGTTATGAGCGTCTGGGAACAGTGTTGCAGGCTGCGGGCCGTTATCTGGTGCAGAGCAGGAGGCAAAATGTGAGCTATTACCAATCCAACACAGCCTCCCTAGGCCTTTGAGCAGTCAAGTATCCTCACCTCCAAGACAGCTGACACTTGGCAACCGGTGGAAACCCAGCATTTCCCACAAGGTTGCGACCGCAAAATGGCCACAATTACAGCCATTACGTTGCACCAATTAATAGATTCATGTCAGACGTTTGCAAAATGACAAAGTTCTCCTTTTTGGTGCTCTGGCTTTACTGCTGGAGCTCGGTGGTATTTCCATTTCACTCTCAGTTTTTTCCCCCTCATGACAGCAAAGGCCCCATTAGTCTTTGTTACCCATGTAGCAAGAAATGAGGCCAATGAGGATTTTGCACCAAGCTGGTTAGGGAAACAGCAATGTCTGGCTGATAGAGGAACTTATTTAATTATTGTCCTTCCATCGGGAGTGGACCAACGGCTGATGCATGCGACAGCAGCGTATATTTTCAGCTGACACATCCAGCTGTGGCCAATCTCTTTTAGCAACGGGTTAGGGTAATTGAGCCTTTGTGAAAGAATCACGTCAGTGTTGTTGGGAGGATAACATTAGCTCTACTATAGTAAATGGCCTTTTATCCAAATTGCCTCGCACAATATACTGTGCCTTGATATTATATCACAAAAAGAACACGGTTTGTTGCAGCTTCAGAAAGTGGGCCTACATCACAAAGGTTTTTTAACAGAGGATCGAACTGCCTCCACAGGTCTCTGGGTTTGAGCCCGGCAGAGTTTGATTGCTCTGCATGTGTTCATATGCTCAGATAACCTCCAACACCAAAACCCATGAATGTTGGATGTTAAATTAATACTACAGCCTGTCACCTAAGCCCTGGCATTAGACCCTTATTCTGACTCATTGGCACTGCACTCAGGCAACCCAATACTCTAATTTCAAAATTGAAACATACATTACTTTGTCATAATTTATATTACTAAAACTAAAAATATATAGTTTGTCAAATTAATTGTTGTTGGACAGTACAAGCCAAAAACTGGAAGCCAATGGTTCAGTTCATCTGTCAACAAGTGTTTTGTTTTCTACTCAACTATTGATGAGGGGCCCTTGGGCAAGGCACTCGAACTTCTACAGCAGAATTGGAACAGGGCCAATTCTTCTAAGTCAGTACTTGTGTCAGGCCTCTCCCACACACACACACACACACACACACACACACACACACACACACACACACACACACACACACACACACACACACACACACACACACACACACACACACACACACACACACACACACACACACACACACAACCCCTGTGTGCTAATATATCAAAAGGCATTGAAGGGCTATATACTGTGTTATGAATTTATTAGGTTTTTTTGTCTGGTTTTTGTGTGGGCGGAGGTTCCTATCTATTATTACAACACCATTACAGTAGCAGCTCATCACATCCACTCTCGACTCCCTTGGTACATTTGAGTCATGTTTTAATGGCTGTTAGGGGTTGGCAGTGCCCTCGTCGTTTGAGAAGCAGGCAATCTGTAATTGGAAAAGTACCTTGTTCGGTCTACGAGAATAGCCTGCTCCGAGGGTATTGCAGAGAAGTATTTTTTTTTCCTTTCCTTGCAAATGCAACTTCAGAAACAGCCAATAGAAATACAATACATGTTTGAAGTGGGCCAGTGCCTGCTTTGGGCAGATTTTCACAGATAACAAAAAAAGCCTTACCATCCAAAATATAGATCTGTACACTGGAATATTCTAGCTCACCTGAAGTGAAAATGCTAGGCTATCTTGGGATAAATCATGACCATTTCCATCACTACCATCACCTTACATTACCAATAGCACTAGAAGTTTTGGGTGTGAAACTGGCATAATCTGCATTTACATGTGAAATATAATGAACGGTAGGTGTTACACAAAAATCTGTTTTGCTCCTACTACGAGCTGGGTATAAAGTGTCACAATGTTCCCAGACATTCAGACCCCTTCATTCTCTAGGGATGAAAATACATATATTATTCTGTATCAATCAGTTGGCAAATATAACGTCTTTAAGGCATTTGTCTATTGGTAATTTTTGTCTCTAACTACTGACTTTTGTCACGTATGCAATGACGCACAGCACTGAACTATCAACATCTTTGAACATAACTTGATGCACATTCTCTTTGACCAATCTCCTTATCCATTTAGCTGAACTAGGCAATTGTCTAGAGTAGCACTTTGGCAAAGACGCCAAAATGTACATTTCAAATTATTCTCAATCCTTGGTCACCCGCTCTACAGATCAGAATCCACTGAAATCTAAAATTCTCAAATAAATACTGGCTTAAAGCGCTTTCCGTGAACAACCCAGAAGCTAACTGTGGACCTCGCCCCCAAACGTTTCCTTTGATGCCGCTGCTGTCAGCACTGTTTACCTGCTTCCTACAATGATCACGTTGTCAGTACAAAAGGAGAATGGGATCTCACACTGCACTCACATGTTGTGGTTAAGGAATTGGGGCACAGGTGAAGCCCTGAAGCAGGTGTTTGAAAACCATTCCGCACTATCTGCATGCCACCAAACCTCAAAGGCAGATATTCGCTGTTGGACCTAGCACCTCTCCGCTTGTGTTGTGTTTTGTAGTTAATCCACACCATCCATCAACACATCACATCCTCTGACCTGTACCTTTACCCATGGCTGATGTGACTTACAGCCACGAGAAGCTGTAAAGGGACGAGGATGAAAGACAAACCTCTGGTCCCCGCCGCAGTTAATTACATCGCAGTTGGCCTGCTTGCTGTAATTATTTGTACGCGGGCCGGCACTGCCCAGGCTTAATTTGCACAGTGGAGACATGGCTGTGTGGTGGCCCCTCTAGAAGCCCTTGCGTATACTAACCCCGCAACTTGTCCATGGGCTGGAACAAAACAAAAGAAAATGTTTTGCCGTCTGGAAGGACGTCCCTGCGTCTTCTAAATGACCGAGTTAACAGGGGAGGCTGGGCGCATGGTTCTCATAAAGGCCATGCCATCACTGTCGCGCCATAACAAAATGTGGCCAGGAGGGATGAGTCATGCGACCGGATTGTGTGTGTGTGCGTGTGTGTGTGAGGGGGAGCACTGTGTGTGAATATGCAAATGCAATGCAAAATGCGATAAAGGGTTGATTAGTTCATTGCGCTGTTTTTTTATACGCCTCACACCAACGCAGCAAAGATGCTATTTGCGGATGTCTGGTTCATTTATTGCCAGTTATGTCTTGCTTTACACGTTCTGTAAATGTCACTCAAAAGTCCATAGACTTCAAGCGGTCGAAGATAGCAGTTAAAAAAAGAGAAGAGACAAATGGAAACAACACAACGACCACTCAAAAGCCCATCCAACGAAAGTCCCTCACGAAAAAGTGTGTATATGAGTACGTGCGAGCGTTGATTCGTACGTGTGTGTGTGTGTGTGTGTGTGCGTGTGTAATCACTGTCTGCAGTGGTCTTCTGAGGACACAGTCTTTGTTACCCTCCATTTACAAGAACAATTCAGATCCTAAACTTTCCGCCCCACATTACAAAACAAGCCAAGAAAATATGTTCTCTTTCTAGTGCCACTGAACATTTCTGTAATAAGAAATACTGGCCATAGCCAGCCCCATACACAGGCCATCAGAAAATAGCCCTCTCTCTTTGGGAGTGTACTGATTGTGAATTAATTGTTTTCTCTAGAATGACAGTGCTGATGCTGCCGTTATTGTTGTGTTATGTGGCTGTACTTTAACCTCCCCATGTCTACAAATAAAATGTTGTTGTGAATGTTGTGAAAACAGAAAATTTAATTAGAAGTGGCAGGGAAATGGCGTATATCTACTTTGTTTTAGCATATCAGCCATTGAACATTAATGTTTGTCTATTCAGACCATAGACATAATATTAATATGAGAAATTTAGCACATCTCTTACACAACTATTTTCTATGAGTAGTTCCTGGATGCACAACAAGTGGAATCAAAAGTAAATACTTACATACAAACTGTGACCTTTCAATTAAATACAAGCATGCACTTTCTCCTAAATGGTTTTTATCTGTAATGGGTTAGGCTAAAAGGGTTGATGGTCCAGTTATAGTGTCACCCTAATAGTTTTATTTCACTGCTCTTTGGCAAAGGCATAATTTTGTCTTTAATTAAAACTATCTAGTGTGCACACATACAGAGTGTAGCACAGTAAAACATTCTTAGGAAACACAGTTGGGTAAAATATAAGTCTGTCGAAAGTGGCAAAAATGGCACAAAGTTCTATTATTTCCTATTTTTAATATTATTCTCAGTTCAATAGTTATCCTACCAAAACAGTCGCTCTTAGTTTTAATGTCTGCGCACAAGAAAAACCCTCCCTGTATCTCAGTTTCCAAGTCTTCCGCCCTTCTATCACAAATTGATCTGTTGGATGAAAAAGTGACTGATGCGCGCTGCTGTTTGTTGATGAGCATCCGATAAAGCCATGAGTTCTAGATGAAAGAGCGGGGGACACCTGAAAGGCGAATAGGGTCAGAAACCCAGTGTTGATGAGGATGAATCAATACCATGTGATGCCACTGTGCGGCAAGGAATGATCACTTCATGTCTCATTGCACACATACAGACACACACAACCACACACATGCATATACAACACATGGCCCTAGACAAACACACGCATCCCGATTGCATTTACACATGCAGTAGCCTGCCCAGAAACACAGACGGTGCCTAATGAGCCAAACAAATTGTCAATTCCCACCCCTCAAGTCCCCCCCTCCCTCACACACACACACACACACACACACACACACACACACACACACACACACACACACACACACACACACACACACACACACACACCACCAACCCCTAAAGGTCCTTCTCACACAAACAGTCACACAGCACGTATACCCATACATGCTCAAACACACACAAAAAAAGACGCACACACACACACATAAAACACAAATTTTCTGAAGTCACTGTCCCTCTTGTACACATGCGCGCGCGCGCACACACACACACACACACACACACACACACACACACACACACACACACACACACACACACACACACACACACACACACACACACACACACACACACACACACACACACACACACACACACACAGCCCTCAGAGGTGGCTCTCCCTCTTGCTAGCACACACCCATACACACAAAAACACATACATTTGCATGCTCTCACACACTCACAAGCACGAGTGGTTGTTTGGATGGGATGCCGATAGCTGCTTTAAAGAAACAACTGCAGAGGTCGCACCCGGGTCCCGTATTGTGACTCGGCCCAGCGATGCCGAACACCGCCACAGCCCATCGGCTAGCTCACAGTAATAGATATTGGACAGACAGCCTACCCTAATGACGGTGGCAATATGCTTGTGCGCGTGTGTGTTTGTGTGCGAGTTTGTGTGAGTGTGCGTGTTCATTCATGTGTATGCGAGTCTGTGTGCGTCTGCATGGTTGTGTGCATGCATGTGTGGGTGTCTGTATTTGTCTGCGAGTTTGTGTGAATGATCAAGTGTGCATGCGTGCAAGGTTTTTGTGTTTTGGGGGTGTGCATGTGTGTGTGAGTGCATGTGTGTGTGTTCTTGTGTGTGCATGCATGTGTGAGTGTCTGTGTTTGTGCGTTCAAAGAAGAGAACAAAGAATATCAGTGCACAATACAAAAAAAAAGAAATGCTCCACCGCTATGGAGCGCGCGGAGCATGAAACACATCCACCGTGGGGATGTGACCACATCGGTATTAACAAGACAAACATCTGACTAAATTAGCATTCATAAATCATGTCGCCTCTCCATACGGGGATGGGGGGAGGTGCGCACACTGCGACATAAAGGAGCCGCTAATGAAGGTGGAGGGAAGTCTACTGGGGCTGGTGCAGGCGAGGGGGAGGGAGGGAGAGAGGGAGGGAGGGAGGGAGGGGGCAGCTGTCCCTAAAACTTCCTGAAAGTATGCCAACTCCCGTGGCACGTCTTGCCCGTTGGTTGTGGTTCATCGCTCTCCCAGGATGCAGGCAACACGACTCCCCGGTCGATGCGTATGGATCCCATTACGCTGCATCACGCCGATTGCGTTGAATGGGCTGGTTGTGGACGGAAAAGGGTCCGTAGAAACCCGAAGCCTGCGGTCACCCATGAAGGCTCCATCTTTTCATCCGTCCATCCGAAAGAAAAGTAAAACGGAAGTGGTTCACATTTGTTATTGTGTATTGATCTTTTTTTTTCTTTCACATACTTTTTTTTTTGTAACAGCAGTGGTAAAGTTACAGACGGCTTTGAGAGTCATGATGACAGAGATCCTGGCAAGCAATTTCTTTAACAAGCGACATGTGGGTTTGGCGACGTCTTGTTCCAGTCAACGTCCTTGACACGCTACAACTAGACTACCAGGACGAGGCACCAAAGTAGCTGTTCTTTGTAGGAACGGACCTCGGTCCATCGAGGCAATCAGGGTGACTTTGCTTTGTGCTACATGGCGGGTGGAATCAGACCTTGCAAATCAAATAGACTGATCAACAAAGCCCTAGCCTGGCTGCCTATCAAGAATGCTCAAGGAGGAGGTGGAAAGCATCAGGTCCCACGCTTTAACTGCAGCTCTGCAATCCCTCCTTCAGATTGAGTGGAAAGACAGCGCGGGTGTGTGAAGAAATAAAAGTAATAATATTAATTTCAAATTGTTGTTGTCGCTGACACCAATCAAGACGATTGAAGATCCTCTAGGTCATATGGACAAAGCAAAACAAGAAAAGGCGACATAATATATGCGGATCGGATCCATACTCTGGCTTCTCAATACAGGGGTAGTGTTGGTGCTGCGGGTGGTGGATGGGGGGGCATTAGGTGTAGTTGTGGCGCCTTCTTTCTTTTTTTACTGACTTCGCCAGCATGTTTCTGTTTTAATGAGGAGGCAGCCAGCGAACACAGGCGTGACGGAAGCCCCACTCTGAGCACAGCTGTCTGTCAGAGAGGGACAATCAATAGATACATGGCACACATCCCCTTCTAATGGAACTCTGCCAGGCCCTGGTTCTGTGCATGTGTGCACGTGCGCGCGTGTGTGTGTGTGTGTGTTATTTGGTCGTTACTTGGGCTGGGCATGCGAGTATGCTTTTGGGTCTTTATTTGTGCACACAGGATTGTTGTTTGCCTGGGACTTGGATTGTCATACAACAGTGTGTGTGTGTGTGTGTGTGTGTGTGTGTGTGTGTGTGTGTGTGTGTGTGTGTGTGTGTGTGTGTGTGTGTGTGTGTGTGTGTGTGTGTGTGTGTGTGTGTGTGTGTGTGTGTGTGGTCATGGCTGTGCATATCCTTTTTTCTTTATATCCGTGTGCATGCGTCATTGTCATTTTCCTCTAGCTGAGGTTTTGATATTGTGTGTGTGTGTGTGTGTGTGTGCACACATGTGCGTGTGTGTGTGTGTTGTGTGTGGTATCCCGCATGTCCTGTGTAATGAGGGATGCTACATCGCTACGGTAACAGGGTTGGTCTGCTGTGACTGCTGCAGGATGGATAGCAGGAAGTACAAGGTCACAGCAACATCTGGCCCTTACATTTGGGGGTTTAGGGAGGTTGTGGGAGTTCCTTGTCAGTGGGAATTATTATGAATAAAAAAACTGAAAAGACAACGGATCGGTTAACAACCAAGTTGTCTCATTGGATTGAGAGTCTCATCTGGTAAAACCAGCATAATTCTGAGGATGATCTCTCTTGAATGCATGAAATTAAAACTAAGTAGAAGTAGTCTGCCTTGGTTAGGCTGTCAATTGATCCCCAGCTGTACAGCATGAGGACTCAAACACGCAGCCTCTGAATGAGATCCAAGCAGACGGCCGTGTCCTCTAAGTCCTCACCAAGGAGGTTAATTCCCTACATTTACACAGTTCATGAACATCTGTCTGCAGCAAGTGATGCTAATGTTCTGGAAGTGAACAAAAAAAGAAAACCTTGCTAATGAGCGCCTTCGGAGCGCAGAGCTGCGAAGCTCCACCGCCGCCACCATCGCCACGGAGAGAGACGTCAGGCTACCAAAACAACAGAAGTTTGCCGGGCGGAGTTCGGCGACACACGTCGTACGCGCAGTTTGTGCGACAACTTGTGCGTCGAGAACAGGTGCGTGTCACTTCGGCTCCCGACTGAAGCCTCAGCTTAGGAGTGAGCGTGCGTGCTCACGGTGAGAAGAGAGGAGGAATTATTCAGTGTTGCTCCCCTCAGTCTTCTCATTGTTATGTGGATCATCGGACGGGGGGCCGGCACCTGTGTTTCCTTGGAGAACATCACACCGAGTTTCCTTTGCGTCCAAGCAGGTAAGCAGGCGGCGGCAGCCAGTGGAGGCCATTCGATATATGCTAATAATAGAGGTCCGTTGGACAAGCTAATTCAGCCGCGCTACCGCCACCAAACACCACCCCCCTCCCTCCCCGCCTCCCAGCTCCACCTCCCACTCCCCTCCTTCTTCTCCCGCCACGTCTTATTCCACTTATTTTTTTCTCCCAGAGAAAACAACGCATGAGTTGATGAGCAGAAGACAACTGCTGGAGAGGCATCGGAGAGGAAGGAGGGAGGGGGGGGCATGAGAGACAGAGGATGCATACCAAAAAAATAAAAAGGAGATGAGAGGGAGAAAAAGGTTTCTCCCTGCTCGCCGGTCCAAGCCTAACAGCTCTTTTCTGTGTCTTTTGTCTCAGCGTTAATCTGCATTCCGGAAAGATGCTCCGGTGGAGTGCATCTAATGCAAATGAGCATGTGGTAGACATACACACACACAGACGCACACACATACATTCACACACATAGACATCCAGGAAAAAGGAACTGATCTACACAAACACAGATCTACACACAGACAAACACACAGGGACCCCTTGCATTTGTTTTTTTTTTCCCCCTATGTTTGCGATGGAAAAGTAGCCTCATATTGTGGGACTGTTCATTTTGTCCGCATCACTGGGCTTTTTCATTAACAGTGTGTGTTTTCCCACTCCCTATTTCTCTCTGAGTTTAAGGAGAACTGTGTGCCTGCGTTTTAGTGTGTGTGTGTGTGTGTGTGTGTGTGTGTGTGTGTGTGTGTGTGTGTGTGTGTGTGTGTGTGTGTGTGTGTGTGTGTGTGTGTGTGTGTGTGTGTGTGGTGGGGGGGGGAGAGAAACACATCAAAAATGGTACAAACTGAAATTCAGAAGAAGTATCAACAGCACCTCTGTTCTGCCTAATGATGTTTGAAATAAAGTCTGGTGTACTGGAAATTGTAGGAAGACCCCAAAATGTATCTTGAAGCCTCAGACAAGCAGTTGAACCTGACGATAATCATGTAAACAGCATATGTATAATACCTACCTCGAACACCATCATTCTGTTCCTTCTTCAGCTCCATTCTTTGCTGGTTTTTTAAGTTTTAGAATTTACGGGAAAAATAGGGCTTTCCCTCATAGGTGGCACTCTGAAGCGAAAAATGTAAAGACTTTTACTTTTAAAAGGGTTTACTACAACCTATGGCGGTATGGTGGTATAGTGGAGCCTCGAAACACTTCCGCCTGTCGTAGTAGACAGAAGGGCACATAAAACATGTGTCTGGCTCCCTGTGTCAGGGTGGAAGGACATTGAGGACGGCCTGCCCTGTGGAAGGACTCCCAGCCCACTGGTGCAGGCGGACGGCGGGGCAGGTCCATCAAACAGACACGCAGCTCAACACATCATTGGAGGATGCGCACTTGTGGGAACGCAGAGCTTTGCATTTACGGTTGATTTATGTCACCCTTGTGCGGGTGGCCCAGACGGACACAAGGAGAATAACAAAGCGACTGGCAGGGATGGAGGGGAAGTCAGAGAGGAAGTGCCGTGGAGGGACAACCCACTGGGTTCGCTCGGGAAACAGAGAGCAGGGAGGCGATGGGTTGATTTCAATATAAAAAATGTTTTCATAAAAAGGGGTTGATTTGAAAAGGTTCTGTGAATGCTAGAAGCAGTATGCTAGGGCGGTATGACATTTTCTTTTCATGCAGTTCTCTCTCTATTTCTCTATCTCTCTCTTTATTTATTTATTTGCGAATTTGTAATTGAAAAGTTGTGTTCTTGATAACTTAGCATCAACAAGCATCAACAAGTAATTCTCAGAGTGACAGAGTCAACACTAAAGGAAAGTTGTTTGCACAGGAATGGTCGAGAAAGCTTTAAATGCCAATCTGAATAACTAAATTGCTTGCCGAAATGATGAATGTCAAATATTTTAGCATTTTCTTTTTAACCTTTGCTCTTCAACATCTGCAAGTAAACAAAGTCTCAACAAAGGGCTTGTAAAGACTGTTCTGTTTTCCGCTCATTTTGAAATATGTTGTGCTTTACCTATCAAAATGCGGTACGACAATATTTCATCATTTGTTCGACAACCGACAAAAACACAAAACACGGTACGAGATAATAGAAATGCAAATGGTTAGCCGAAAACAAAGTCACAAACTGTTACTCTGAACAAAACGAGACCTCAACAGCCCTGTGGGCACCGAGGCACAGGCAAGTGAAACAAGGAAATGTATTTCCAGATTATTGATGGGAGCAGGGGAGCAGGAGTAAGATCCCAAATAATGAGTTGAAACAGCGTCTTCCTTTTGTCTTCCGCTCCCACAGACATGCAAGGCGACGAACAATCACACAGCCTTTTAACACTCACATCGACGGACAAGTTTCCTGATTCCAATGTCCCTTAGCTTCTGATCAGAAAAATAACATGAATAGTTGTGAAGTAGATCTGTGGTGAAAGTCGGCTCAGAACCTCTGTGTGCCTTCGTTCCTCAGTAATCACAAGCCAGACAGAAATCGTGTGTGTGTGTGTGTGTGTGTGTGTGTGTGTGTGTGTGTGTGTGTGTGTGTGTGTGTGTGTGTGTGTGTGTGTGTGTGTGTGTGTGTGTGTGTGTGTGTGTGTGTGTGTGTGTGTGTGTGTGTGTGTGTGTGTCAAACATGTGTGTGCATTACGCTGCACTGGCCACAGTGCTTCCAACATTAGATTTTGAATCATTCAAAATCTAACGCCTCAACACGATATCGGCCTTCTGCATATAAGAATTCTCCTAAAAGCAATCAATTCCTTGTCTTCTTTCCTCCTCCACCCTCTCCCCTCATCATTCCAATAGCTATTATAATCCCATTTTTCCTCCGCACAAAATACAAACAACACTGCAACGTTAAGGGAGGTGGCACATTCCGATCCGAGAGCAGAGGGCTTCGGTTACGCGGCTGGTAAATATAAATAGCATTTAGAACTAAAGGTAAGAGCATCTTAACTGTTGACGTCAATGACAGGTAGTGGATAAATTGCTGCTGGGAAGGGAATAGCAAAGAGAGAGCCCCACTCAATGGGAGTGGGGAGGAGAGTGGGAGAGCGGGGGAGGGGGCGGCCAATCAATATGTGTCTTCCACAGAGGCATCACGTTGGAAGCACTCACCTCTGACAATGTGAATAATATGGGCACTCTGTCCGTATTTTTCTTACATTACGCTAACCTTTTATTAGGCCTACACGGTGAACTGTATGGGTAGCGCTCCTCTTACTTCACAATTTCTAATGTCATTACCATTTCATTACGTGCTGTGCCAGTCTGCCATTCACGTTAGCACTAGCACTCACTGTCATGAATATTCCCCTCACACATTCGGATAACAGACAGACATAAAGGTGGAGATGATAGAAATGTAGATTTATGCCGGAGCGTTGACGACGGGTCGCTGTAGGAAGGGAGAGTTCTGTTCATGCAAATTAGCCAAGTTAATTAACCCTCCATTCAATGGCGAACAATGAATAATTAGGCTATCGCATCTTCTTTTTATGACATTTTTGTTAAAGTAGTCGTCGGCTCAGGAATAAAAATATCACACACTAATGAGACTTTCATTTTCGGATAGGATTTACATGGATTGCACTAGACATTACAAAAATGCTTTATGCCAATATTTCTCTTGATATTATAGAAAGTGCTGATTGAACATGGGGTTTATGGACAAAAGGGGATGATATTGCATGATCATTAAATAGTGTACACTTTAAGGGGTGCTATATGAATACTAAAACAAAAGCAACTTTGATCCTTGATAGTTCATAACTAACATGTAAGCCACCATGGCAAAGGAGTCCATGAATAAATAGTAAATATCAATGATCTAATATGACAGCTCACGCATCTGAAAAGTGACTTCAGCATTGAGGTGGAGGCCTGGGTCTACCTGCTGAATTTATAGTGGTTGTTTGTATGCTGCTATTATGCTTCCCCTAAATATGCAAAGTGCTTGTTTTTTGGAAGAAATAAATTTCTCCCGACTGCCTTTGTGTGTGCATTCATTGAATCTATACGTTATACTTGTACAACCACCTACGCTTCACTGCTGTGCAATATAAATACAATTACTTATGGTACACATGGTTCTCGTTAAAATCTGTTTATTTCTATGTGAAATGGTTTTGCTTTCAATGTTAACTAAATTTGTAATATTTGATTACATTAAACTCATATTCCATTAATTGAGGTGCACTGTAGCCAGATTCTAATGGCTTGTATGTTGTCACGTCACTCCCATAGTCTGCATGGGCATTAACCAGTCAGAGAGCACTCTGGGTCAAGGCGATACGGCCGATCACTCTCTCTTTCTCCTTCATTACTTCTGTATGATTAGAGCACAGAGGTTTGACATCCACTCACGTATAAATAGGGAAAGGAAAAGCCTCCCTACACATACACACAGACAAAGTCACACCCAACACACCCACACACACAAAGAAATACGAATACACTTCCAACACACACACACACAGACACACACACACACACACGCACACGCACACACGCCTTGCCCTGATTCTCTTGCATTAAAACCTGTGCCAGTCAGCAGTGAAAAGAGTCCAGATCCATACGTCTGATTGTTAAATGACCACGTTGTTGACGAGGATCTCTAGGTTCAGGTGATATGACGGACTGATAAACGCTGTGAGTTTCAGAGGGAGGAAGAGTATATATATATATATATATATATATATATATATATACATACATACATACATACATACATATATATACATACATATATCATCTAGAAGGCAGTTTATATTTCCGGAGGCCCATGCGTAGCTGAGACTGTGGCTTCCTTAGACATGCTGTCAAATGCAATTAGTGCGTCATGTTCGTGCCCAATGTTTAAATTATTCAGAGTATTTATAGCACAAGGCAAGCCTCCCATCACACACAGCCCCCTAGCGGTTCGCATGTTCATGTGGCGAAGATTAATGAAGGATAATTGTGCTGCCTGACACACAATATCTAAAGAGACACCTGACCTAACTTGATTAAGACTACCTAGCTCATATCGTACTGATTTAACTGTCTATTCAGACTTCCAAACAACGTTGAGAGGTCCAATTAGATGATTACCATTTAAACAACTGTCAGTTGGATATGGTGCTAGATAAATGCCTGACATCTGGACAAGTTTTAAACAAAGTCAACAAAGTTGACAATATTTATAAATGATTTTGAGATGGGCTAGGGAAGGGATTTGTGCACACAATAGACCAGTGCTGAAAATGTGCTGTCATTTTCACAGCAATAATTTATAATTAAGTCCTTCAAATGGCAGATTGAGAGGCGTACAAGAAAAACTATTTGAGACCAATAACAAGGACTTCTGGTGGTACATTCGCGGCTCAGCTACTTTGTAACTTTGGCTCTTGGTAAAACTTTATTTGGTCTGGTCGAAAGTATCAATTCCACTCTGATTCAGACTAACAAAGCAGACCTTGTTTGTGAAAGGGCCTTCAGTAGTCCTATTATTTATCCCTCTAGTCAATTCTTCATACTCTTGTTTTGAGTGAAACAGCTAATGGCAGAGAAGCTAAAGCCAGGGTGAACTGTAAAGCACTCCAGAAATGACTTTTTATGCAACTAGGGACAAGAAAACGCATGTATCAGTGTGTATAGAAAGAATATACTGTGTACTCAAGTGAATACATACATGGGTGAGGCTGTGACATACAATTTCACTTTGAATGTACCTGTTTTTGCATATACGTTTATAAAACTTCTCAAAGAGATCATAACAATGAATCATTAGTAAGATCTACTTTTGTTTGGATTGGAATATAACAACATATGAGAAAAAGCATCTGTCAAAAGAAGGTTCACCTTTGAGCCATTGAAACTCTTGGATTTGCAGGTGTCTTGGTGCAAGCAGCTGCCCAGGGATTTGATGTGTTTTCAATGAAAACACAACTGAAGGTCAACATTAATTCGTCATTTAACTCTTTGAAGACTTCCATCTGGCTATATGTATTTATATGTTTTGCCCTGGCCTTCGGGCACAATGGGGATTGTTGTTTCAACTCTGGTGGTAAATGGAAACCATAAAAAATAAAAAGGGAATATCCTGTCTGGATGAATGCAAACATAAGGAATCCATACGGAGAGACGCTGGCCTCCAGCTCCAACATAAGGACTTACGGTGGCCTTCTCTCTCTCACCCCTAAGCTGAGTAAAACTCCCAAATTGACACTCACCGATGCCTTGAGGGCTACAGACCTGAAGCGTCAGCAGCCTCGCGCTCTGCCTGGAGAATGGATTGAATGACTAAATTGTATTTTCACTTTCATTGTATTGCATTTCCCAGTTTCTTTCCCTTTATGCTGCTTTGCCTATTGGCAACAAGAATGCTGACAGATTGTTTGCAGGTTTAAATAGTTAATACCCAACCCATACTCAGTGTTTTGTTTTTGCGGAATTTTAACGAGAGTGAACTCAGTACAATGAATGAACAACAGTGGCAAAAAGACACACAAGATATAAAAGGTTCAGAACTGTAGTTTGCTCAGCTGTTCGTTTTTTCGCGCACCACTTTATATTGAACTTCTCCCTTAAGCCAAGTACAAATATGAAACCACGACACCTGTCAGTCATGCTGCCTTTAAATATAACCAATGACATTAGCATTCTAAATTTTTTCACTAAAAGTTCAACACCATATTGTTCCGCAAGCAAAATAAAAATAAATATCTAAACACATTTCGGCTGACTATGATTGACGAGAACCTTGACGCGAGTGAGACTTATTCAACAATTTGCGCGGTTGTGGGAAATTTGCCAGTTTGCAAAGAGGCTCCAAAGTCGTCCATCATCAGTCACATCGTATAATCATTCTGTGTATACAATTACTCAAAAACGATGCCTCCAATTAGAATCCCTTTGCCAGATGCCTCAATTTCAATTTAAAAAATGACCCTTCTCCCTCTAAGCGGTGGGCTGCCTGCATACCAACTCCACTGGTCGTCCACAATAACAACAATGCAAATCAGTGGGAACGGAGGAATCAATGGCGGGGGGTGGAGGTGGTATAGGGATGGAGGGGAAAATGTGAAGGCTTCAACTCAAACGTGTTATTCTTATTGTGGGTACGTGGTGTGCGCACACTCGTGACATCGCTGAGAATTAAGTGGTGTTGTTATTGGCCAGGTTCATGCATTAAATGAAGAAGGCCACCGCCGGCAGGCAAATTAAATCAGTCGAGCAATTATGTGCACAGATGTTTTACCAGGGAACACTAAAGCACTCATAATAAACTGCTGGAGGTCTGGAGGGTACACCACTGATCTCTCTCTCTCTCTCGCTCTCTCTCTCTTACACCAACCCATCCCCACCTCCCCCACCCACCCACTACCACTGCTACCCATCACAAGCCCTGTGTCCTGAAAATGTGTAAATGTTACCCAACACCTGCGATACAGCATGGCCATGAGAACGCCTCGGAGGAAACAGGGAGTGCTTAAGCGATAAGGACCCACGTTAGCTTGAGTCAACCGCAGTGGTCGGTTGATTCATTGGGCAGGCAGAGCCCTACCTTACATGGGTATTGTTTCCCATTATACATACAATCTACGTTTTTACAATCTACCTTTTTGAGAGAAATTATGTGAATTGTTATTAAGCTGTATATTATTCATCCATTTATATATTTGTTTGTATATTTTCATTGTTTTTCATTTTACCATTCACAATATCCTTGATTCCACTTAAGAAACTTGCTGGTAGGCACGAAATTTAATGCACATGTTGATTGATCATAAGCCAGAATTGTTGTTATTCTACATTTCCTCTCACTTCATACCGTACACCTCGTCGTCTCGGCTCTGACTTGCATACCATCACATCACCTCCGCGGGTGTTTTGTCTCCAAAGTGTAACCAACTTCATATTCTCCATCCTATTCAGACAACAACAACGGCAACTACAAAAACCCACAACTTTGCGTTCACTTTGCGCTGCCAACTTTCCTACCTGTGTTAAAACAACAGCTGTGCAGACTATATCGGCACAAATAGCCAGAGGATGGAAACACTCTCCCCAAGAACATTTTAATTCCACCTCTTCCTTGTGCAACAGATACACACAAACATGCACACACTCATATAGACATGACACACACACATACAGAAACGACACAAAGAGAGACATTGTTTGTGCATCCGGTCTCAATCTGGCTCAATGAAGTGGAGGCTAATCCGTCTGTGTTCAGAGCATCGGGAAGTTCTAGTCTACAGAGTCCTCTGAACCACGCTATTGATGGGACAAGAAGACGCGCCCTTCTCTATACTCCCCTCTATGCACTGCCATTATAAAAAGAGGGGGTTCAAGATGGCATCTTTGTGTTCCCTGACAAAATATCTAATGTTGGCATTTACTGGCTACTGTAGGATTCAACATTTGAGATTGACAGATGGCATATTATATATATATTTTGTAATAGACGTTTGATGAAGGAGTTGGGTAAAGAAGATAACTGAATAATCTGTAGATTTGCCGAGAGTTGCTGCGGGTCGCCCGAGGACACGGGAATTAGGGGTTGCATCGACTAATCGACTAGTCGACTTTAAGAGCTACAGTGACGTTTTGCGTGTGACGTCGACTAGTCAAGGGTTATAGGTCGGCGGTCACGTGATTTTGCCAGTGCAACATGGACGCCTCAGAGAGAACAGCAGGTGAGGAGGCTGGTGGGTCTGTGCAGCGAACTAGCAGCGGTACGTCAAGTGCGTGGAAATATTTCACCAAAGATGAGATGAGTAGCACTGTCACTTGCAAAATATGCAAGTCGACACTTAAATACAACAAAAGTACGAGTAGTATGCACACCCATTTGAAAAAGCACCCGCTGCTATCAGAAGAACGGACTAAATCCTCGCGGCAGCAGTCAATCAGCGACTTCACCAAACGCGCTGCTGTAACAGAGAAAAGACGGCAGCAAATCACCAATTTGCTGAAGCTGATTTACAGCTTCTTGTTGATATTCCTGATGTTTATGTGTGATTTCTGACTTCTATGCATGCTGTTGTCAATTAATACAGATTGTTGCGAAACATTCCCTCCTCCTGTGATTTTGTTTATGACGGAAAAAATATGAATGATGTCATCAGCGACTAGTCGACGTCGACTCGACTTTCATCACATTAGAGTCGACTTTAAAAAATCTGAAGTCATGCAACCCCTAACGGGAATATAGTGTTACAGACTGTTTTTCACTTCTGGTTCCAAATATGAAATGATGAAGAGTGTTGTCTTCTTGCAAAAATATGTTATTCCCTAATTTAATACCACACATTGAAATAATGTCAAGCATTCTAAATCGTCACGACCGTATAACCAATACTATTGAAAAAATGTTCCAGTTTAAATAAGGGTTGTATCTCATTGTGATGAAACACAATCCTGAGTACGTTTTTTAGAAAACTCATTCAGTCACCACCTTTTGAAAAGAAAAAGAAACGCTATTGCAATTAGTGTGTTAGGTCTTCTGCACCACATTTCCACTTAGGAAAATTCGTACAAATGAAGACAAATGACCCATAAGACCGGACAGCAGAAGGGACACACGTCGATTCCCCTCTCTCCCGTCGCTAACTTATGCTTGCGTTACAATGAATTCATTCTAACCTCATTACCTCATCTGAAAAGCATTCATGCTCCAGTCTCCGGGGACGGTAGAAGTGATCTTGTGTTTCTCTCAAAGCTAAGGATTAGCAGGGTTTCTTTTTTCTTTTTTGATCAGAGGGACTCTTTCATGTGCATGTGGGCTGCATATGTGAGCCCTCCATTTTCCAATCAATCATTTGATGGTTACTTACTTTGTTCTACAGTAATGAAGGGGGCACTTTTACTTATTTGATTTCCATTCACAGATTATCTGTTTGACCAAAAAACACAATGAGAGGAATACAGCAGGATCCCTTTTAGATCAAGCTTTTCATTTCAGTCTTGGATTTCTAAGAATTTACTTCAATGATGAAGATGAAAAATCACCCATCTAGTGTGTATAATTGGTATCAAAGGATTTACCACAAAAAAAAAGACAACAGCACGAAAGCAACTGACGTACTTTAATATTTTTTTAGCTTTGACCAAGCCAAACCTTCTTATTTGTACACACAATTTATAAAACACCAATCCTATTCTTTTTAGAAAACCTTTTGCCTCAAATATGTGCAATAATCATGAGTAACTGTAATGTGTACCACTCAATTTATATCTAAGAATATGCTGTTTGGTGGAAGCTTTATCTCAAAGCTTCTAACAATACTGAGAGGTAATACATTCTCAGAATGGGTGGCCTTGGTGGGACCTCAATGGCTATGTGCAATATACCACCATTGCAAACGCTAACAAGTAGAGTTTACAAGTCTTGCTGACCTTTCAACCCAGTCTCACGGAAATATGTGACACTGTCACGGCATTCAATCTATTCATTCGTGATCTGGGACACGTAATTTAAATTTTTTCGTGCCAAAAGCACAAATTTCTAACAATATGACAACTTTTGGCCACCCGTTTCTACTTTCACCTTGATTCTGAGAAATTGTGACAATTCACAGATATATTTAATGCAGGTGCGCTGCTCTGTAGGCATACCGCAATGAAAAAAAAGGTAGCTGCTTCATCTCTTCTTTTTCGAATGAGTTTGAAATTTGTGCTTTTGGCGCGAAAAAAATTAAATTACGTGTCCCAGATCACGAATGAATAGATTAAATGATGTGACGTGACAGTGTCACCTATTTCCGTGAGACTGTGTTGGACCTTTGGTACTCTTGCTGGCTTAGGGCCACTTTATTGCTAACGCTAACAGTGTAGTTTCTATACAAGTCTTGCTGACCTTTGATACTCTTGGTGGCTTAGGGCCAGACTCAGGGGATCCGTTAGCTCAAAGTATGTCACCAGTATTAGCATGGTAGAGTACGGAAGTGAGAACAACGTTCCGTGTCGGCTTAGCTCAGCGGTCCTGTAGCTTAGCGTAGATGTGGCAAGTGACTCATTTCAGCCCCACTGCTTTCCTATTGAAGTCGGCCTGAATAGCAGATTACTTAGAATATTTCATATTTAAATCTCTCTCTTGTTTCTTTGTTTGATGTTGTTGTTTTTTATAAAATAGTTTGAAAGCCTTTTCAGGGTATGAAAAGCATATTTTCATGGTCAAACTCCCAAATGGTTTACTGAAGAACGTCTAATACCACAGCTCTATATTTAAATGTCACACGTCTGCTGTTCATGGTATTTATTCTTTCATTAAAACACACGCAGGACCTTATGTTCTGTATAGCGACACTTTCAAAGTAATCAACCAGACTGATGGTGTGTTCCTCAATCCTCGGACGCCAGACTTCCAAGTCGAAAGTTGAAGATCTCCCAGCTTTCTTGCGGCATTTCTCGGAGGCATGCCCCCTCTTTATCTTCATCTTTCGGAAATCTGAGAGTAGACCGAGAGCAGTGATGACCCTCTCAACAAAATGGCAATAAACAATGGCTAGCCAATTGCATGACACATTCACAAAGATGAACAGGAAAGCTATAAATGCTCCGAGAAGGAAATTACGTCAAAAGTGCAACTCGGAAGGCTGGTGTCCGAGGATTCCGGAACACACCATGAGACTGAAGAGGTTCAACCTATTCGCTAGCCGTACGTGTCAGAGAGGCTGATAAAAGAGAAAACATCAGCCCGATCTCTTCTAGCATGATGATCTAATACTCTTTATATACTCTATATACTATACTCAATGAGTGTGAGAAAAGTCTGAGGGTTAATAAAATCCAACCTTGCTTAAAGCACATAATTTTACTCTTCTGAAAACCAGACGTGTAACCTCGACTGGAAAAAAACTAAAAACAACATCAACACGTGAATGCCAATTGGAAGGATTAAAACCTTGTATATCATTTGCGATGCAGACAGTGAAGGACGCAAATGTTGCGACATGCAAATAGCTTTTAAATGTCACTATGTTAATGCCTGTCAGCAAAATGGCGTGCTTGTGGCTGTCCGTGTAGCCGGAGAGGACGACAGGTCATTTATTTTGTACTTAACACCGCTTTTTAGTCCATCACTCGCCACTCCAACAAGTTGACCTCCAGAAAATCCTCTTCGCCTCCTAGTGTAGGCCAGACAGAATCAATAACTAAAGATCAGTCGACGCCAATTATAGTCCAACATCATAATATGCCATTCTACTCGTTCAGAGACTGGTCCTGTTGAAGGTGAGGTTCGCTTTAGTATTCTCAAGGCTATGAGCGGCTTATGTTTATTTATTTAAGTTTTTGTTTTTCAGGGCTTTTTTATTAATTTTTTTAATCACATATTGTTTCCTCACCCAGCAACAGAAAGTCCCGACACCTGTCAGTGTTTATCGGCCATGCAGCGTTGCCCTTTGATATCTGGTTTTGGCAGACACACAATGCTAGAGCAGCTTGCTGCTTATTAGGAAAAGTCAATTTAGTATACTTATGGATCAAATGTATTTTACGGTTAGTGGGCACTCTTATTTATGTCTCCTGAGCAACGCTATACAAGAACTTCTTAAATTGTTCAGTGTCACACATATTGTGTTCCCCCTGTACTGTAAGCCATTAACGCCTTTTAGTGTAGAATTAGTTTGTTATTTGAACTAAGTGTCAATTCATTTGGATATGAAGCATAGTCATTCCACAAAACTGAACTAAAATGATAACTTTGAGTAAGTGAGTGCTTTAATTTTGGTGCAATGTGCGTAGTTTAATTTGTTCTAATAAGACGGTTATTTATTTAAATGAAAGAAACAAAAAGTTCTGTGATGGTTTGTGGTAACTGCAAGGGAGATATCAGAACTTAAAGCAGTAGAATATCTTTATAGAATCCTTTGCACTGACTTTGAGCAGACATATAAGTCAGTTATTAAATGTTCAAACTCTGTCTTTGCTTTTAATCAAATTGTCATTGTTTAAAAACTGCTAGACAACAGTAAAAATGGAAAAATCCTGCATGAATCTTTGGGGTTGTTTCCTTTTAAAATCTTTCAAAATAACTGCTTATTTGGGGTTTGATATATTCAGTCCCTTTGTAATATCAAACAAAAATCAAAAAGTTACAGTACAAAAATGGCAACCCGTAACTACTATACGGTGTAACCATCCTTCTAAGATAGCGAAATCATTTACATTCCGCACGTCCTCCGACTTAGACCCGGATTAGAACTGCTGCAAGTCATTCATCACGCCATGAACACATTGCGGTTGTTCGCAAGTTGATTCGCTTACAACGTCTATATATAGGAATAAAATAAAATAAAAAACGGCGGCGAAGGGAGTCTGGGACCTAATCCTATTAGCACGTGTGCTGAGGTGTCGAGGCTGCTTTTGGCACAGTGGGTTTCGCCGCTCCTGTCTCCGTCTTATTTCCCAGTGTGCGAGAAGAACTTTCCCTCCGCACGGCTGCTTTGGCTTAAACAAAGAAGAGGAGCTCTCTCGCAGGAAAGTGCTCAGAGGCTTAGGGCTCCTGGTGGGAAGCCTGCTTTGCCTCCCCGCTTGGAACCTGTGAAGAGGGCTGGGAGAAAGGGGGCTGGTGGTGAGCATGTGTGCACGAGGAGCGTGCATGCTCACAGGGCTCTGGAGTGGTTGTCACTCAGCGCAGAACAGTGTTCCAGTACCCTCCCCCCACCACACACTCCTGCCCAACACCCCAGCAAAGACCGCCAGCATCACAAGCTCTGTGTTTGGTGCAGTTAATTCCTCCTGCATGCTTTATTGTTGAGTTTCTGTTTCTGTGTGTGTATGTGTGTGTCTGTTCGCTCGCGCGCGCGCGTGTGTGTGTGTGTGTGTGTATGTTTGCATTTGTGAGAGGATGTCAGGTTAAACCGGGCGTTTTTGTTTTAAATTCACTCCAAAAGAGACTTGAGATTCCAACCTCTCTCACTCTCTCTATCTTGCTCTCTGGCTCTGTCTCTGTCCAACTGTGTCTCTCTATCTCTCTCTTCCTCCCTATCTCTGGATCAAAAGTGAACCAGAGAGAAGAAGCCAGATCCCCAGGTGTTGTTTACCGTGTTTTGGCACATATATATATATATATATATATATATATATATATATATATATATATATATATATATATATATATATATATATATATATATATATATAAAATGCTATTTCCAAGGCTTATCATTGAATGACGTGCCAGACTTTGCTTTTAGATCACAGATATGATGTGTACATATGCTGCTAGATGATAGTGCTTGCACCGACATGGATTTCATTTTCTCATCACAACTCCCTGAGGTCTCGTAAAATGTTAGCAGTTTTCCTCGGTGGGTACAAATTATTCAACATAATTAGTTGTGAAAATGTGTGGAAAGATATTTACTTGTAGAACAAACAAAAACCCTTTTTATCACCCACGTTTGTGAAATTGGATTAAATATAATTCCCTCAATGCTAAACAGCTATATTTATGTTCGACAAACTTACTTAATTATTCTGCATCCCTGTTTACCGGGCCGTTTTCATCTCTTGTTCTTCTTCGCTTTTGCAGCCCAAACAAACACACTAAAATAGCAATGGCGTAGTCGTCTGGGAATTAAATATTGTCGCGTCGCCTTTTCAAAATACATTGATTAGTGTTTAATTTTGTATAAAAAAAGCACTGGTTATTGTGTCAATCCCCAAAACAAGTTTTATTGTTGCATTTATCTTAACGTTTTCCAATATAATATATTCCTATACAGATACAACCAGTACAAGTTGTATGTGTGTGGGGGCAAGGAAGGGTTCTCATTTGTAAAGCTTTGGCAATCATGTTATAGTTTTCTCTTGGAAGAAATACATTTATACAAACTAGGTAGAATGTGTATGTAAGGGGATATCATGTCCTACTTTACAACTGAAGTACCTTTTCTGTATTATTTTAAACAGAAAGGTTTGTATGCAAACAGAGGGGAAAGCTTTTAGAAGGTAACTTCTATTGGGAAAACAGACCCTTCATACATTGTCACCAATTTCCGTAGCTCGGAATTATCACCTAATCAAGGTAACTTCCTTATAACTGCAGAACATTTTTTGTGTCCTGCCGGTAAACTTATTATTAACGTTGACAATAACAACTAATCCTATAATAACAGGTTTCTACAATTGGCTGACGCATAGTTGGCGGGCATATTTTGTCACTTTATAAATGTTCTAATCAAATATTGAAAGAAACTATCCTCATCCAATCACATTGCACCTATTTGTGCCTAAGCCAATTACCTATTTCACTTGTAAACATATTCAGTCATGTAGGCAAATAAAAACATTAACTGAAACTTTAACAAAACAGTCGTACAAGAGCCAGTGATATGGGTTTGGTATGGAGCATGCTCAGTTCAGCCGGTTGCCGTGAGCCAGGGTGCAGTTAAAGGATTGTTGGGAGGAACCTTAGCCGTCAAAAATATGTCAACGAAAGAGCTAGTGCTAGGCAATGACAAGCAAAGTCCTGGGCTCGCCTTGTATTAAGGATGTCTAAGCCAGCCTCTTAAGACTGACAGCTATAAGTATTCCCTGTATCCGAAATCTGCAATAATATGTCGATTTTGGAGAGAGGTATTAAAACAGCAATAACTTAACTATCAAATGTGCAATCTGTCAACGCTCTGTTGATGATACAATTCTCATTAAATGCTGTTTATTTTGGGTGACATTATTGTGACAGATACAGTTTCCTCACTGTATTGTGCAGCAGTCTTGTTTATGGGGCCTTGACTAGGGCTGCTCGATTATGGGAAATATCATAGTCATGATTATTTTGGTCAAATTGAAATCACGATTATTCAAACGATTATTTTTAAGTTTGAAAACATGTTGTATTTATTCAGCATGTCTCTCCCAAAAAAATTTGTAACTGAGAACTTTGAAATTTCGCCTTAAAAAAATAATAAAATGATATACAGATACAGTATGTATCCAGCTGTTCTGCCCTTTCTATAAAACATTAAAAAAAAAAACTAAATTATGTTAATTTTGTGATCGTTTGACGCTATAATCGAAATCGAGATCAAAATTCGATTAATCGCCCAGCCCTACCCTCGACTATGAAAGATGGCTCAATATAAGACAATAAGATTATTCCAAGGATTGGAATCTAAAATAATGACCAAATGGCAGTACAAATTCAAAGACATATGGAAGCAACATGTTGTATTCCTCAACTTCTAATCCCCCCACCCTCCTCCTCACTGCTAGAGAGTGCACTAACCTATAGCTTAGGGCGCAAGTGCGCCTACCACTAATGACAGCGTGTTTATGCATACTTGTGCTCATTTTCTTTCTTATTCCAGCCATTGGAATGGTGGGGGGGGGGGGGGGGGATAACGAATTACACCCTATCTCGCTGGCCTGTGACAATTGGAAAGCTGTTGACTTCAATTCCCAAAAAAAAATAATATTAGATATTCATTCATGCCAGGAGGGTAAATTTGGTAGTCTCGGCACACTGAATCCTCGGAATCCATTGTTCTCAGTAAGGTTGCCTGGCACACGCTCTGACTAACAAGCCCTGATTAAAGCGAAATGAATCAATTCATCAGCAAGACTTCTGTCCATATCAGATTAGCTGCGGCAAAAAAACAAAACTTGTTTGGCTGTTTAATTACATCCCCCCCCCCCCTCCCCCGTCCGACGTGAGCAGGACTCGGAATAGATTAGGCAGGTGCTTTTCTGGCACCGAACCCCCGGCCAAGGCCGTTGATTACCTTGTCAATATCCGCGCAAAATATGGTTCCTGTCATGTAAATGGTCATTCTCTGCGCGGTGTGACTGTTGCCAAAGGATTTTTGCACTTCCTGCTGTGCCACGGGCAGTTTATTTGCTACGGGCTAGTGGGGCTAACGTTCGCAACAGATGTCCAAATGAGGACGACAGCCCGGCCCGGCCACCTGCACTCTGCTGCGCTCTTCAAACTGGCTATGGATGGAGGGGGAAAAACAAAAGATATGGAGTATGTTTCCTGAAGTGCCCCACTGTTCAGTTGGCCCTTTTTGTCTTTTGGTTGACACGTTGTCTGTTTTGCATGCGAGTGGTGTGCTAGACCAATAAGAAGCCCGCAGGACCTTACGCCTAAGGTTCTCACCTCCTGGTTTGATTTGACTAGGTTTTGTGTGTTTAAGGGTTGGCACTTTTGTCCCAGAGTAACGTAAAGTTATGAGTCTGATATTGCTTGAATAAAACACTCTGCGACCTGCATCGCTGCCATCCGAGTAGCGAATGTCATACCCCCATAACCACAAACACTGGGACCATCTATTCATGTTAGAGGCCAAAATAAACTCGGGGGTGGTATCATTCAGAGGAATGTTGTAGGAAATAGTATATTTTGGTTTTCGCTGGGGTAAAAATAATCAGTGAATTTTAAACCTGTGTTTACAAAATTTAGGTTGTGATTCAGCCCAGAGAACCGAATGTTGGTGTCGAGCACCTTTTCACACCACCTCGTTTGTAAAAGAACAACAGAAAGCTTGCTGTGGAGCAACACACATGGGGATTTGCATTTGAAACCCGAGGTCTTGTTAGATACAACATGTCTCCCGTAGATAACAGGTTGACTAAACCCAGAAAGCCTAAAGATATTGTGAAGGGGGAAAAAAACACACTGCTACATATCTGCCTCCTATAAGCTTAAACTATCTGTGTCCGTGGGCTAGGGGAAAAGCCTGTTTCAGAGCTGATAATACGTTTCAATTCTTATATCGGCCACGCATAGATGAGACAGAGGCTGCCAGCCGGTGTATTTGTGTGTGCCCTTTCGCCCAATTATGTTTGTCCTTCCAACTCAACTTTTGGATAGCACTGTGCATCCTTTAGTGATGCTAATCCCCGAAGAGGGTTTGTTCAATATGTTTTGTCATTAGTTATTTATATGCATTTTTTCTCTTTTATCCAATCACAGGATGCTAGGAATGGATAAGGTCAGCTTCAAGAACATGCCTGAGGGCAGATGACACTCAGGAGTTTGAGTCTTCCCAGGGGGAGGAAATCGACATTCTCGATACTGTACACCCCCCACCCCCCACACACACACACACACACACACACACACACACACACACACACACACACACACACACACACACACACACACACACACACACACACACACACACACACACACACACACAAAAATCCACCGCAAAACCTTTTGATTTAATAAGGCATTAGTCTTTTTATGATTGCTAAATCCCCCTCAACCCTGGATTGCTGATAAACAAGATTTGAATAAATGTAGCAAATATAGCAAACAATCCAACTAGCAACAGTATCTGGAAATACTTAACAGAATGCAGTGAACGGATGATACTGCCTCCTAAATCTGTTCATTTATGCAATCTGTCAAGCAGGCGGAAATCATTTAAACATATTTTCTGGTAATGTAAACGTGCAGTACAATAGGCCAGGGAATAACACACAATTCATTACGTGTGTAATTTGTTATTAATTTAGAAATGGCATGGATATAATAAAAAAATTAAAGCCCCGGGTTCTGAATGTCAGGTTACCATGTAAATGTCAATTGTAATACAAAATAAAATCTAAATTTAGAATATATGCTATCTTCATATAACTAAATGCATTAAAAATACAATACAATCTTCGGCCAACCTTTGGAAACTTGATGAACAATAACTTACTAATTTCCCAGTCAAATCTTATTTCATGAATTTCATTTGTGTTTCACTTTACATTGCATTCTTCTTCTTCAGCATAAGCTGTGTCTGATTTCCCATCGCCCACCTACCATACCCGTTATCATTTCTCACTGCATTATGCCTGTCAAATAAGGATACAGCCAGGAGTTGGGAATGATAGTTGTTATGGGTCACAATGACTTCAACTGCATAAAGAAACCTCACACAATGGAATTGTCAATGACAAAATGAAAATGAATCATAAGCCATACACATGGGGTATCCTGTTGTTTTATTTCTTATTCAACAACAACTACATGCATTCCCCCGTGTGTGTGTGTGTGTGTGTGTGTGTGTGTGTGTGTGTGTGTGTGTGTGTGTGTGTGTGTGTGTGTGTGTGTGTGTGTGTGTGTGTGTGTGTGTGTGTGTGTGTGTGTGTGTGTGTGTGTGTGTGTGTGTGTGTGTGTGTGTCTGGCCCTGGACTCAGACAAACAAAAATAATACAATTCGGTTTTGAAGAGTTCACTCCGATAACCATTGTGATCAAATCTTTTCTTTGGGAAAAAAGATGACCAATATAAATACATGATGGAACTCTCACCAGCTGCAGGGACTCCATGATGCGGCCGAGTCCATATAATCAGGGACCAATCAGAATTCAGCAATAACAAGCGCGAGGACACAGTTGGAGCAGGATCAATAAATCATCTCCTTGAAATCCCTGAGCAGAAGTGAAGAATAATCTGCCAAATGAATCAGGACATGTCTCCTCTGAGTGTTGTGCATTGGAGACAGATGCATAATTAACACGCCGCTGGCTTTCATCTGCTGCATCACAGAGCTGTGCCACGGCTCTTCCACAGCGAGCTCTGGCGTTGTCAAACACGCCCTATCGCCACTGCTGCCGCTGCCGCCGCCGACCACTGTGCTAGCTAACCGCTACGTTAACTGTCCCTGGTCGCCCATATGCCTGAAGACACACAGGCGTACACACAGGCCTACATATGCCCACACAAGCGCATGCCAACACACATATGTAGTACGCCCGCTCACACACAAAAAGGCATGCTTATGCACACTCACGCACACAGCCGGCGCAATCACATGCAGACAACAACATGCATGTATACATTAGCATGCAAAAGGTGCACAATACACCATCCTTCTATCCCTCTGTGTGCTCACCCATACTGTTGACAATGCCACACATAAGTGACTTGAACATTAGTATTCATGCACACACATACAATACAGAAAATTTTCCACTCCAACCTTTTCTACGAACACACACATTCACGCACGCACCAACACAAAACCTATGCCCATGCAGCTGGCAACTTTTACTTTTGCCAATCCCTGTTGATAACAAATTGGAGGATAATATTGCAATGGACGAGTCTCAAAGTGGCCACCCAACTTTCTACTGATTCGCCATTGAAAAGTGGGACAAAAGGCGAAGTAATTAAAGCCAAAAAAAATTGGCCATCTTGTGTTTAGTGGTCTCTGT
Organism: Melanogrammus aeglefinus; assembly: GCA_900291075.1. Classification (NCBI taxonomy): domain Eukaryota; kingdom Metazoa; phylum Chordata; class Actinopteri; order Gadiformes; family Gadidae; genus Melanogrammus; species Melanogrammus aeglefinus. Next base: position 505,796 of record OLKM01000056.1, read on the forward strand.
GGGATGGGTCCCCCAGTGTCTTGGGTCTAATAGAAGAGGAGGAAGAAGAGAAAATAGAGCAGCCTCATATAAAGCATACGGTAATCTTTCATGGCAGATTGCCATGTTTCATTAACGCACCCTTTGTATTGACAGAGCAATTCAAAGCGGCAATCACTGCCCACTGAACTGTTTGTTTACCTGCCCTGTTTTCCCCTCATCTCCTACTCACTCAGCACTCTTCACACCTACATGTTGGTGGGTTGACTTCAAAGTTTTTCAAATCAACAACATCCAATGAACCTGAACCAACAATAACGATCCACTGGTCAAAATTGACCTTTCCAAGACTACAGTTATATTTCTTTCAGGACAAAAAAAGGACAAAACTATTCCAACTCATATAAAGCAGCCAGGGCTCCCATACACCACAGAAAAAAACAATTGCAGAAACAATGGGCATTTAAACAGGCGTAATCAGATGTATCTAATGCAGCAGTTCTCAAAGTGTGGGGCGCGCCCCACCGGTGGAGAATAGAGACGTGACAGGGGGGCGGCGACAAACGGAAGGAAATTTCACTAGCCGCGTTTACATGGAAATTTCTGATCCTATTAGATTTCTAATTGGAATATATCTATTCCTGTCATGCAATCCAAATGTACTGTATGTATGGCATTTACAAAAGTGGTTAGCTTACGTTCGTATGTCTCTCGCGCACGGTGCTTGCAAACCGCCGTGCGGCAACCGCCCTTCAACTGCCTCGCTGCCGGAGGGTTCAGCGCGGCGGTGTGAAGGGCCAGGCATTTTCAAAAGCGGCTGCTGCTGCATCTTCTGCCGCTGCAGCCGCCGAAAGTTTCAACACGGGGAAAGCTGAGCGGTAGGGCAAAATCTGAGCGCGTTCACGTGGGTGGCAACCACTTCCTGGTTTTCAGCCGCATTTGTAACCTCTGCTGCCCCTCCCCATTGAAATTAATCGAGGCGGGGACAAAACAGCTTCATGGTCTGGGCTTATATAATAAATGTAAGGGATAATGCTGTACAGAACGCCGGTCCTTATCGGGAAAATAAGACCCGACAGGGCGAACCGGACCCCGACGTGAAGTGGAGGTGTCTTGCTTCGCCCTGAAGGGTGACGGTCTATACATTATCCCGCTTATTACAGGGCTACTTGCCAAAATGAAACAATATCTTCACACGGTGTGTCTTTCAAAATTACCATTCATAGTGTTGATCCGCAGAGAAATAGTCCGCCAAAGACGTTGACGTTGCTTAGCAACCGGACACGCTGTGGTTGATAAGGAAACGGACTACTTGCAGAGTAATTACAAAGACGTGAATCAGGCAAAAAAAATCCACTTTCCTTGACAGCGGTCAAGTTTGGTGTGCATAAAAGTACAGACGGACCGATTGCGAACTACTGCAGCTGCTGATGGCATCTCTACAAGTTAAAAGGCAGCCGCACACACCCAAACCAATCGGAATAAGTGTATGCATGTAGATTATAGCGGACCACACCACCTCTTCTATTCCGCATGGAATTCTATTCCGATCAGAGAATTGTATTCCAATGTTGACCCTTCGCTAAGCCCCGCCCCCTTAGTTACTGTTGCTATGTCTGTCAAGCTTTCGCTCCTAGAAAAAGAAATATGGCGTTTTCAATGATACCATCAACACAATTTCCAAAGGAAATCACCACACATTTTTGGTAAAACGGTTCTGATATATCAGAGAGAAGCCGACAGAAGGGTCTGCAGTATGCGTTTGAGGGATATATCCACAATATCGTCTGCTGGCGGAGTCAAAATAATGACATTAAGATAGAGGGAAAAGCTCATAGGTCATAATGCAAGCGTCAGGCACCCCACGTCTTGACACTTCTACCCTGGAGCTCATAAACAGACAGCAAGAAAGCCCAACGAAGTCCTGCACAAGTGTGCCACAACAATGGCATAAACCGAGGAGTAATAAAATAAAAGCTGTGCCCATATCATCCGTAGTGGTCGCAAAAGCCAGACGTGACCGCAAACGGAGACCTATTGATTGCCACTCCACAGGAAGCAGGTAAACTTAGCCTACATGTATTAAGGATATTATTTAGGTTTGATTGGTTATGAGTCTCACTTTTTTGTTACTATGATAATACAGATGATGGCGCTCTTATAACATACGTTTCTTTTATTAATCTTTCCGTGATTCAGCTGTTGATGTGGTCTTCCACACTGCTTTATCCACGTGTTGCACCTCTCTTCTTGGGTCTTGGGCTTGGGGAAGGGGAAAAATTGGACACCACCTTCGACACTTTGAGTGTCTCGGGTGTCGGATTTACAAGTCCCGTATGCGCACCGCTTCGGCATATTAGCATCTGCTGAAAGCTTGACAGACCTCTCGGTTGCTACACACGGTTGCTAACGTAGGATTGGTCAGTGGCTGTTTAGGGGAGGGGCTTAGCGAAAGGTGAGGCGTTATATATCATTCTTTTTTTTCCGATTGAGCTGTTCATCCACTTCTAATCGGATCAGAAGTGTCAACAGGCGCGTCGTTAGACCTGGGCATTCGAGGCTATAGCCCCGGATCTTTTGGGAATAGCCCCGGATCGCTGTGCCGTCAAAAAAACAAAACCATAATGATGAAGATAGCCCCGTATAGTTTACTTCTTTGTGGTCGTATTACCAGCGGCCACAGATGCAACATTGTAGCGAGTGGAAACCGCAAAACTCTGACATGTCCATATATGGGCAGATTTAGAATCATTTGTTGCAGAATGTTGCAAATTCAGCGTTGGTATTCTATCTTCCCTATGCATAGCGCATGTTGTCCATAATGCTGTTTCGTGCTGCTAGCCTTTTAGTGAGATCAGAGTGTTAGAAGGACAGTAATAAAATATCTTTGGCAAGATGGATATAAGAAGAGAGACCCGCAGTGAATTCAACCCGGTCCACTTGACATCGGGTAGATGCATGACAGTGGTACCGTTAAACTTCTATCACCTAATTTCAAACAAAACTCTTGTTCAGCAACGATGGGAAATACTATCAAATGTATTATTTAAACCAGTATGAATATTACCGTAGGCCTACACGTTTACCAGGCAATCGAATAACACACACGCGCGCGCAAGCACGCACGCGAGCGGTAATCGGGAGAGTTGGGAGAATTCCCTGTGGGCCGCCGTTAACGCGTCAACGGCGCAACCAATTCGATTTTGTCTATAGGGGACAACTGAGCGCCCCCTCCCGAAGTGGTACAGCCCAGGTCGGCCTTGAACTGCGATTGGTCAGAAAGACGTAACAGCTAATAACAACATTGAACTCTCATGCAGGTTATAACAGAGTGACCCACTGTTGCGGTGTCCAACACGCATAAAATCAGCAGCCTTTGGACAACCCACCATAACGACAGACGACAGGGTCTTTGGGGAAAACAAAGTTTTATGGTTGACATTGACAATGATCGTGAGGTCAGTCCGACATGACGATTGGTCTTTCTTTTACTTCTCGAACTACGTTACAATTGAATGTTCATCAGCCCGATTTTCAAATATTCTCGGAGGAGAAACCCTCCCAAACACCCGTTTTAAAAGCTCTCTAACTTCTGGGCTACAGCCCCGAATGTTTTCAATTGCTAGCGACGCTCCTGAGTGTCAATGTAAATCTCTATAGGCCTATTGAACTTGGTGTTATTTTATGTTATTGAGTTAGAATTTAGATACAACATGATGTTACTTGATGTTACTTCAATAAATTTGAAAATGTTAAACTTGGCGTATTTCATTAGCATTGTGTTGGGGCGATGGGGGCAGGTGGGGCTTGAAAATTCCCCCTTATCCAAAGTGGGGGATGACCGAAAAATTTTGAGAGCCACTGATCTAATGTAATAAACAATTCTGGCACAGTATTTAAGGGGTGATATACTGTCAAATTACATCCACCTCACTGCACAGATCAGAAGACCAAGGCCAGGTTTAAACCATATTCTCCCTCTGGAAAAGTGTGTTTGCTATTCTCTCTGCCAATAAGTGCCATTTGGCAACGTGAGTCCCGTGGCCACCTCCTGTTCACTTGCCACACAAGTCAAACAAGGCCAAATGGGCGTGGGGTCAGGCGTGGTCTGCCAGTTGGTTTTTGAACTGGGGAATATTGAGAGATCCACCCATGCAGAGATGGGCAGGGAAGCGCAAAGTCCTCGATTAATCAAATTTGTTTTGTGCCAGTAAACCTCTCTTTCGCACATGTTCCTCTCTCTCTCTATCTCTCTGTTGCAACATCTCTCTCACTGTCTCTATCTCGGTCTAAACGTCTCTCTCTCGATCTCAATGTTTCTCTCTCTCACAATCTCTCTCTCGATCTCTCTGTCTCAATGTCTCTCTCTCTCTCTTTCTCTCTCTCTCTCACTCTCTTTCTCTGTCTCTCTCGATCTAACTGTCTCAATGTCTCTCTCTCTCTTTCTCTCTCTCTCTCACTCTCTTTCTCTGTCTCTCTCGATCTAACTGTCTCAATGTCTCTCTCTCTCTCTCTCTCTCTCTCTCTCTCTCTCTCTCTCTCTCTCTCTCTCTCTCTCTCTCTCTCTCTCTCTCTCTCTCTCTCTCTCTCTTTCTCTGTTTAAGCGTCTTGCTCTCTTTTTTGCCGGCCTACTTAAAGAGATCTTATTCCTTTTAATCTCTCTCACTCTCTTTTACCATCACTTCCTTTCACCCAAATCCTTCGTTTGCCATTCTGTTACATGTTTTGTTTGTGGGTGAGTGTGAGGAAGTCATAGTATAATATGTGTTTGTGTTTGTGTGTGTATGTTTATGTGTATGTGTATGTGTGCGTGTGCGTGTGCGTGTGCGTGTGTGTGTTGGGTGGGTGCACGCAAAAAGAGGAAAAAGGCTAGAGAGAGAAAGAGATAGAGACTTTAAAGGGGATTAAGGCTAGCCTGAACGTGATGGATTAGTTGAATTGTAAAGGAAATGTACAACTTGTTTGGTTGTTGAAAGGGGTTGCTTTAGAAAAAAATCCCTTTTGGATTTATGATTTATTCATTTATATATGGTCTCTTCACATTAAGCCTGTTAATTTTGTCTGTGTACATTGAATGATCAATCATGTCAATTTGACTTGTATATGGAATGGTTTATCGATAAGGACCAAATTCTACTTACTTATCTCTTTACCAATGCCCACTTGAATCACAGAGGGATTACACTATTGTGATGTTGACTTACTCAACAAATTGCATTATGCTGTTTTAATGGATTCGCTGCCATTGTCGTATGTTTTGATGTACATGCATTTCTGAATGAGACCAAGGTCGCTCACTCCTTTCTCTAAATTCATTCAATTCCGTACAAGCATGCCTCTTTCGAAATGGCTGAGATGTTGCATCCTCCTACAGACACTGTCTGTTTTCTGTCTGTTTTCTATTGCTTATAAAATAAATATTTTTTTTTAAGGAGATGCGTGCGATGTGTTTGTATTAACTTCACCGCATCCTAGTATATTTCTATACAGAGCAAACCATAGGCTGACAATGCATCTGATACACAGCCTCCGTACCTCTGCAACCAAAATAACTTAAAACAAGGGGCATGCAAACTGTGACTCGAATAATGCTCCATTCTGTCGCAAACACCATGTACAGTGGTCTACTTTAACATCCTGTTTCTTCTCCTTCCTCCTCCTCCCTTTCAAGAATGGAGGAAGGAAGATAGACGAGGAAAACAAAATACTGAGATGGATCCACATGCTCTCCTCCCTAACCTGTTTCTCTGGCCCAGCGATATGAGACGCGGTGGATTCACGGAGCCATCTGCCCACGCTTGGCTCTACACGTGGGCCTTCAAGGTCTGAGGTGCATATCATGTTCTTGTACAGTCAGTTGGAATCTACAGCCCCCCTTTCTTCTCAACACACAGTACGTACACACACACACACACACACACACAGACCAAAGCACACACACACACAGGCGAATACGCACGCACAAAAACCAAACACACACAGGCAAACACAAACACACACACACACACACACAGACCAACACACATAGACAAACACACACACACACACACACACACACACACACACACACACACACACACACACACACACACACACACACACACACACAGGCAAACAGACTAATACACACACAGTAACACATACACACACATGGCAACACACATGCAAGCAAGGATGCACGCACACACACACACACAATCGCACACTCTTATTTCATTCTTTCGTTCTACAATCTACCCTGCGTCTCTCTCAAAGAAGAACAAAATACAACTCAATCCACGTTACTACGACTCAATCCACGAAATTGTTACTAATAGCGTTTAAGCATTATGGGATTTGCAGTGCGTTTGGCACTGGAATAAAACCAAAAGATATTTCTCTTGCAGTGTAAATTAATGGTATGCAAGGTGACTAATCCCAATACATTGCAGCATAATTAACTCCTCAAGTAGTCAATTAAGTTTAGCTACTCCCAGGAAACCAGAGAACCTCTGAACAAGCGAATCGTTCTTGCACAGCTCTTTGTTCACCCCATGACTACCATTGGGTTTTCCAACCCAATGCAAATATTTGAACTTCAAAGGATAACTAACTAAGTCACTTAGACTTACAAATATATCCAGTATTCACCAATTCTATTCACCGAAAGTAGTGACATATACTACTTATGTATATTTTGGCTGATGTGCAAATAAAAGTAGTAGAAGAGAAACATGCTGAAAGTGACGCATGATATTAGCCGTAACGACCACAACTCCTTTAAATATTTTACCCTGAAGCCCCCCTGACATTTTGCTAATGCACGATGAGTACTGCAGCCCCAAATGTTGATGGAGCTTCAGAGGGACCCGGTGCCTCTACTCCCATCTACTACAGAACAGCAACGTCCAAAACACTCCAACCAAATTAAAGGGAAGAACTGTTTCAGGAGCTTCTTAGTATGCATTAAGGCATGACATTGTGATAGTAGGTAACAGGAAACAGCATAGTTAACATTTAGCAGAGCATGATTCAGACCCCTAATTAAACCTACAAATGTATGCAGGAATGACTTCACTCATTTTCTGTGCACAGCGTTGACTCACACAAGCCCATGGCAATTATTAAAATGGTTCCAGTGCGTCTGCGTTTGGACACTCATTTTCACAGTGGTCTCATAGAAGGCCTGACTTTATTAGAACAAAGCTACTTAGAGTTAGGAACAAAGCAAAGCATGCTTGTAATTCATTTACAAAGTCTTTTTTTTTCTTTTTGTCCGTCTGTGTTTTCCTTATGAATACAAAATTATGGTAATGTGGCAGGGAGGAACAATGGCTGTGATTGAATGCGTCTCTGCACGGGTATTTTTCTCTCAAAGTAACACTCTATCCGTGAGCAACGGATTAGATTTAAACAGCCCATACAAACTTGAAGACTACATTCTTATGACAACGACAAAGGAGAAGTGAAATCACCCCGCTATTTCTCTTTTTTTATGCATAATATACGTAAAGAAACACTGAAAAACTATTCAAAAGCGTTTTATTTCCTCGAATCCCTCTACTTCCCCACGCCTCAGCATGAATACCCTTATCAACCCAGCACACTCTTATCACACTCTGCCCGCGGGACACTAAAATAAAGTCCCACCAGAACACATTTTGATCAGGGCATGCTTCTTCCAGCCAACATTTATCAAGTCCGACAGGATGAGGTGGCGGTCGTGGTGGGGAGGGGGGGGGCTTCATCATCCAATTAAGATCACGGTTCAAGCGTTGCCACGGCACAAAGCTGCCAGGGCCCTTGAACCAGCCGAGGCGACACCTGAAGACACCTCAGCAGCCTTTCTGTTGGTGGTGGTGCGTCCGCGGGGGCGCCCGCCACCGGGAGGCGCACCGCCCTCCTCCCACCTTTTCTTCTTCCCCCTCCTGCCAGAAGAGTTTGGCGGCTTTGTCGCTCGTCTTCAAACGGCGGCCGCTCAGGGCTCGTTTGAACATGTCTCTGGTGACAGGGGCCGTGTTCGGCGCATGTGACGATGAGTGGCACACACCATGGCAGCGGCGGCACAGGGGAAGAGATAACAGTACGTGGCGGGGGAGCTGGGGGGAGGCGGAGAGAGGGGGAGCTGGGAAGGAGGGGGGGGGGGGGGCATCAGGGGCGGTGGGAACTTCAAACGCCTATTCTTTTAATAGAGGAGCGCTGCGATCTGCCTCTTTGTGAGGTCGATAAGCGATCAAAAGAGGACACGAGGGGTTAGAAGACGGCCACCGTTCTGTGTGAGGTAAGAAAGGAAGTAGGAGTTGAAATGAAAAAAATACATGACAGGATGACAAAGTTATAGGCCAAGCTAACAACAGGCATCAAAGGACATTTTCGAGGGAGAGATTCGGCAAACGTGTGTGTGTGTGTGTGTGTGTGTGTATATGTGTCTGCCTTTGCGTTGTGTTTGTGTCTTTGTGTGTGTGTGTGTGTGTGCATAAGTGTATGCTTGTGTCTGTGTGTGTGTGTGTACATGATGTATGCCTGTGATTGTGTGTGTGTGTGTGTGTGTGTGCGCGCGCGTGCGTGTGTGTGTGTGTGTGTGTGTGTGTGTGTGTGTGTGTGTGTGTGTGTGTGTGTGTGTGTGTGTGTGTGTGTGTGTGTGTGTGTGTGTGTGTGTGTGTGTGTGTGTGTGTGTGTGTGTGTGTTCACCTCCACGGTAGCTTCATACGGCTTAATACAGACAGCTTGAAGGCAGCCAGCCTTGAACAACGTGTGCAGTCATCTTTTGTTATATACGACACAGCAGTTACTGTAGGACAGCTAAGTAGAGAGAAGTGTCTAAGAGAGGGCTCACCGTTATGCCACGCAAGCTCTTTTACCACCGTCTGTAGCCGACTGCTCACACACTACAGCAGTCAAAGAGGAAATAAAAAGCTGTACGGGCATGTCAACACTGCCAACAGATAACATCAATATACAGAGAGAGAGAGGGACAAGAGATCTAGGTGCTATTAAAGCAATAGTGATGTAAATCAATAGCAGGATTTTTTGGGGGGATTGTGACAAAACATTTATTGAATGTAAAAAAACTGTTGATTTCCATAATGCTGACTTTTGATAAAAAATAGTGTATTTATTTCCATTTTTGACTGCTCACGGTTTAGAGGTATGGTTTGCAAAATTCAATATATCAACTAGAATATCCTTTTTTTAAAGATTTGGGTTCTTGATTTCACATATCATCTATATACACAGATACAGACATACACACCGACAAACAAAGCTATACCAAACCCAACAAAAGCACACAAGGGCACACACAAGCAGGCACGCACACAGGCACGCACACACCTACATGTATCAATCCCACTTTGACACGACATTGATTAAAGTAGAACTGAAACTTTCTCCAGGCTGTTTTCATCCATACTTCTTCTATCTTTCTATCTCTTACCAGACGAGAAGCGTCTCAAAGTTGCATGAGGGCAAGCGAGCCTTGAGGGTCGGACAGCCTCCGATTCGGGAAGGCTATGAAGAAAAATAATAACTGACCATGAAGAAAGGAGCAGATCACTACTGATGAATTATCCACTCGAGATGAGGTTTCACCTTGGGTCTAGGCATGAAATAAGTATAACTAGTCCAAGAAAACCGTAATCGTAACAAAAGTATTTCAATCAAAAATGGATTCATAGTCATTTTCTGAAATCGAAATACATTTACTAGTATGATGATAATGTATTTTGATAATGTCTTTAAGCAGGATATATCATTTAGTAGTCCAATATAAAGCCTTCACTGTTGCATAGTGTTACTGAGACTAAAATAGGTTTGTTCGCGAACGTTGAGTGGCTGGTCCATGCTGGCCCATGTTCCACAAGTTTTACAATCAACACCCACCAGGACCAACCCGACATCAAACCGGAAAGGGGAATGTATAGCAGCATAGTGCTATTGTGGTGGTGTATTAAAATAATCACACATCTCAATAGCAGAAACTTGATGTCAAGTGTTTTCAAATTAATTATAGCGCTGACGAGGGGCACTCAAGACGCCATCACCGCTATGAGTCTCATTTTTGTACTGGGTGTAGCCTATACCTGCCAGGGAGAAGACATATTCTGAGCAAAGCCTTCAGTCTGCAGAACAGTTTCTACCCAAAACCCAAATTACAAAGTAACCTGCCCTAAACAATAGAATACATGAATTACATTCCCTGGATACATCTCACGTTGGAAACACACAAATCGCTGTTAAGAGGTGACCCCCACTACCTCCACAACGGTACAAAGCTGGTGAAAAATGGCATGGCCTAAGTGGAGCTCCAGTAGGCCTGTAATGCTCATGATAGATTGTATAAAATACTGACTTTGGATGGATGATCATTGTTGGACACTATGGCAGCCTTAAAGGTGCAGTAGGTAGGTAGGATTCATTGCCATCTAGCGATGCAACACAAGTGTATTAGTCTCAAATGGAAAAAACCTGAAGCCTTAGCCTGAAAAGGTGGTATGGTTGGCCAGTTTTTTGGAAGGGACCAATCAAACTCTGTCAAACAGGTTATATGTCTGTTGATTATCCTTAATAATTTGATTACTACTAGGCAAAAACACACTCACGTCTTAGGAAATTTGAAGGGGCCTGTTGGTATAAGCGGCGATTCAGCATAAGGCGGTATGCACCGATGGCAAGACTTTTCTACAGCGCTATCCCTGTAGTGCTGCCGCAGCTCATCATATTTTGGGTCTAATAAAAAATATGTCATCTGAAGCACTCATACTTTTCCCGTAGCCAGTGGGAAGACACGCAAAAATGTCACCAACGTCCTTAGACAAGGTGTCTCGTAAAGGTTTAAAAGGTTTTAAAATCAAATACATTTGTTAAAGTCTTCTTCGGAAACCTCCATCCTGCCACTCTCAGAAGACTTTCCCTCCGACGCAATACCTCCGTAACAATTCAAGAAGCCCTGCATAACTCCAGCCCTTCCACTTGCTGCTTTCCGGCATAGGCGCTGTGCAGTCCACAACTGCATCAAGTAGCGTGGGTCAAGTGATGAGGTTTCTTTTTGCATTTAGTTATTTAGTCTGTAAAACTATAGGTCATAGCTTACAAGATAGCAATTATGATAAACAATGTAAATGCATCCTCTTCTAGCGCCATTCCACTATTCTGGGTTACTTAAGATAAACCTTGTGGTTTTTCCATGGAGCGGACTCCATGGAAGCACACCCACTCCATGTGTTGATACAAAGGGCTCACTCTTAGGTAACAAAAACCAAAAGATTCTTATTTCCATGGCATTACAAACTCATTAAACATACTTATGTAATTATATTACATTTCTGCCATGTCCATTACGCTAAATGGCACAAAATTCCAGACTACACCACAAAATAGTTAGAAAAATAAATCAATGAGTACAGGAGTCCTCTTTGATTTGGAGCGTGTAGTCGGTAAGAGATCTTTGGTTTTTCTTTTGCATCCGTAATTCCTAGCAGTGATAGCATTGACCTCTTCATAATATTCTAATAGACGCTCCATGCCATATGGAGACTGCATGCACAATCAGGTTTTACACCCCTCTTCATTAGCTGTCCACTCCTTAACATAAAAAATTAATGCCAAAGATACCGCCATATAATTTACATAGGAATAATTGTAATACATTGCTTTTATTTCAACTGTTTTTTGCTCTTTGACAAGTTGTATATACAGTGATTATACATATAATTATAAGAAAACTTAATCAAACAAACAGACCATAAGGGACAGGATGGAAATCAGTCCCTCAACATATGCTGAGGTCACAGTTTGTACAAATTAGATAGATAGATACCCTACTGAGCGTTGCAGGGGAGGGGAGTAAAATATTGAGCTAAATACATTTATCTTTTTAACTATTTAGCTGAAATTTATTGTCTGATTTCTGGAGAATAAAAAAACAACATAAAAAGATTTCTTATCAAGTTTGCATCCCAGGGACAGAGATTTTACAGCGACCTACCAGACTTGAGTTGATACGTGTCCCTGGAAAAAGCTGGCCTTGTGCAATGATAGGGTCTGAAATTAACAAGGCTGATGATGACAACATATCATGGGTTTAACTGGACTGGGAGATGTTATACATAGTAGCTGCACAGGAACCCTGGTAACATAGCTAGGCAAATATGGGCTGCAGACACAATGGTGGCTTTGTTATATTCATCTTCTGTTCTTAAGGTATATGGGGACATGCAAGATTGCATTTAATTTATTCTGCTGGGTGATTTTATTTTTGTCTTTTTTATTTTTCTCTCTCACTCCTCTCTCTCCATTACTCATGTGGGAGAGAGCTAGAAAGGGAGAGAGGGAGATTAATAGGGAGAAAGAAAAGAGAGACAGAGGTGATCTCAGGTGAACCAGATAAAATCTTTAAAAAAGTTGACCTCAGTGAATGTACACAAGGATAGTCTGGCTTGGTACCGTGGTTTGAAATACATGCTGTCAACGTATTAGGGGTAAGGTGGAAGGGCAAGAAAAAAAAACTGCCAACTTGTGCTGGTACCAGTCGCAGATTCAAACACTTCCCCACACACTCACACACATAAGGAAGATCCCTATGAAAAATGTTGGCTCGCTGAGTATTTTGGCCTGGGACTTACCCAAGGCACTTAGTACAGCTAATGCTAGACTGATTAACATAAATAATAATGATTAGCATTATTTTATGTCCGTTTGCACCCTCACGTTGCCAACACTTACTATTATACCGCAAATTGAAATAACTTGTCAGCTTGATGTGATTTAAGTTAAGGTGCGTGCGTGAGGGATGTGTGGTAGATTTATCAAAGCGATTTCACACCATGCCATCATACTTCATCTCTTTCTTCTGCAACCCCACCATGAGTATTTGATCAAAACTGCTATTACTGACAATTTCAGATGTTGAAATGTCTAAAAGACTGAAGAATTTTGATTGACACTGCGCTCTCCGAGCCATTGTGTGTTAATGACTTCAAAAGGACCCCCACAAGTTGCAATGGTGCCGTAATGTCAGGGATTTTGAGTTTTACGTGGCTTGACAAGTCCTGTGTTCCCGTGGGGTTGTGAAAGGAAAAAAAAGAAAAACAGAGCAGCGAGAGACAGAGCAAGACTGCAAGGAAAATGAAGGCAGAGAGTCAGAGACCAATGAACAAAACAATATTTTCAAAATGAGACCTTCTGTTGTACCATGTGCGGAAAAATTGAAACGTGGACATGGATACCATTTCTTTCTTTTAACTTTTACTTTTTTTCTGTCACGTGCCACGTGACTAGATCCCATGGAGCTCAAGAGTTTCAATGATGAACAGAATCTTCGGTTCCATTTCCAAGTCAAGTTGCCTTGTGTCTGAGTTGATCAAACTGACAGACTTCCCGTGCCCCCAGAGATACTAAGCATGCCAGAGCCCTCCTCTTTCCCTCTCGTCTCCAACCAGGCATTCCTGTTGACAAACCTGATGTGGCAACTTGGGTGCAAGCATTTTCATCATTGCCGCCTCCACCCTACCCCTCCAACCCCCGATTTCCTCTCCATCACTCCCACCTCACAAAGTACTTATGATGCACTCATCAGTCCTGGTTAATATATGCCTGCTCTTTCCCATTAAAACTATTTTCAACAAAATAATTACCAATACATTTGCTTAGACTCCTCAGGCTCAAAGGTTCCCACAAGTTGAAATGTATTTTCCCTTTAATATGTAACCATGTTGTTTTTTTTCCTTCTGTCCATTATCAGAGAGGCCATGTCTTGGAGGTTGGTAATGACCTCAAATGCTACTAGTGCCTCCAGACAGACACAACATTCAGGGTAACGGCCGAGTTCCTGGCCAATTATCTGCTTGCGTCGAACACAAGGAAACTTTCAGGGGGGGCAATAGACAACCTTGCCAGAAGCCACTAACAACCTAGTTTTGCAAAGACCTGTTTTTCCTAGGGTCTGCACTTGACAAGGGAAGCATTCATAGTTCACAAAAGGACATTTGTAAACAAGGCACATTGAGCCATAGAGTGGTTGTAGTCTTTGTTTGAACGATTACCTCAAAATGGATTATCAAGAGGCCTAGGTCCAATATAACGTACATTGTTATATATGAACTTGTTTAATACTTAAGTTATTAGTTTGAAAAGGGAAATCCATTTGTGCTGCAATTTCTTCTTCTGCAGCTCTCTTTCTCTCTCTCCAGCTGCAGGGAGTATATGGTGCATCAAGTCCTGCACACAGTATCTCTCTCTCTCTCTCTCCCGCTCTCTCTCTCCTTCTCTCTCTCGTCTCTATTAATAAGACGGCAATAGACAACACCATACATTGTTGTTGAGTGCCGTTTCTTCAGGCCCTGAACATGGCCATCTCCTGTTGATTTTAAATTCAGCCCAGCAATTCTGCCCAGTCAGCAGTAGAAACCCACCGCATTCTACCAAACCCCGAAGGACTTTCAGAGTAAGCATGTGCACTCATGCCAGACACCCTAACAACTGCAACCATTAAAGCCATGCAACACTACCCCATCAATTACAGAAACGCTGCGCCCCAAACCAGGGTCCAGGGGTGCTGGTCCATGAACTTTAAATAAATTGCATTGAGCCCACCATACAGGATGTTTACCAACCAACCAATCAGCCCGCATGGACCACCGGTCCATAGAATGCAGTGCCATGTTACAAAGGCTATCCCCGTATAAAATTATGGTAAAATATATTGGGGTCATTTGTTATAATAAAAGGGCAACGGTGCTTCCGTTTCTGTTGCCCCTGAATTATTGATAGCGAATTTATTATGCATTTCATTTTGTGGTGTCAGCCTTGGATATTTTTTTCTGAAGGACCTATAGAAGCACCTTGTGGCCATTGGTAGATTCATCACCACGGGGCAGGGTCATTAGGTGAACACTGAGGACTGCTGTAGCTATGGCAGGACCATGACTTAAAACCGCATATAGTGTGTTTTTCAAAGCTCGGAAAATACAGAAATATAGTTGGAATGATAAAGACTTTTAATTGTGACCGTAAGAAAATGGTTAAATCTCATGTAATGTGGTTATTATGCTTTGTATATTTAGAAATATATATATATATATATTATATATATATATATATATATATATATATAATATATATATAATATTATAATATATATATATTAGAATATATACTTATAATTGTACTGTATAAAATGGTTAAATCTCATGTAATGTGGTTATTATGCTTTGTATATTTAGAAATATATATATATATATATATATTTATTTATTGCTATAGGCCTATATACCTTGGCCTCGTTGTGGCTGTGATCAAGACTGGATCCCTGGCCACCCCTGAGGGCCCCTGGGGTTCTCACCAGCCAATACTAATTTCCAAATGTTTTAACATGTATTTGAAATGTCTGCTTGTAATATCCTACTCTGTATGTTAATGATGGCACCCGTTGCACTTACCATCCCTGGAAGGAAGGATCCCCCACTCTACGTCGCTTCTCAAGATTTCTTCCTTGTTAATAAAGGGAGGTTTTTTTACTCTAGGGTTAAGAGGATGTCAAAGAATATGGCCTGTAAAGCCCTTGTAGACTAACTGTCATTAAGGGCAATTCGAATAAAATTGACTCGACTCGACTTTGGTTTCATTGAGATACTTTAGTCTCCGGTGTACAGACTAAACCCAAGTCTTTGTCAAGGACTATGTTATTAGGTGAGTAATGGCGCATTTCCACTAGCACGGCTCGGCTCGGCTCGGCTCGGCGCGCTATTTGCGTGTTTCCACTAGCACACAGTACCAGCAACCGCGTACATTTTTGGTATCACCTCAGCCCTGGTTCCAAGCGAGCCGAAGCGTTACTAAAACGTGACGTCAGCCGACTGCCTTCCACTGATTGGCAGATGAGTGTCGTCACTGGAAGCGTCATAACCGCGCGACGACCGCCTAGAATGTAAATAACAACCGGCCCGGAGTCTTCTCTGGCTCTCGTCTCTTGCCTTCTGTGCGACAAAAAGCCACAGGGTGAGCAGCAACACGATCGCCTTCATGTCCTCCATGCTGTCCTCCTCTGATGTTGTTGTTGTTGTTGTTCTGGTCTTCCGTATTTGTACGTTGCTCGGCCGTGGGCGGGGTCGTCATAACACGGCTGCGCGAAACCGCCGTGTAAATGACGTTTACACGGCGGTTTCGCGCAGCCGTGTTATGACGACCCCGCCCACGTCGAGGAGGCACCAGTTGTAATGGAAACACAACCAAACCGAGCCGAGCCGAGCCGTGCCGTGCCGTATCGAGCCGAGCCGTGCTAGTGGAAATGCGCCATTAGTCTCCAAGCGATTCTCAAAGATTATTGATACATAATACATGATCTTGGCTGTTCTCATATCTGCTGTTGGAACTGATGAGTGATGTTGAATAGGGGATTTATTGAAATTGCCATGAATCCATAGCAGTGATTAGGCTTTCTGTTGCAACCACAGCGCAGATACATACAGTACATGAATCAAAAAACACACATTGAAAGACACATTGCAAAGATTGTTAAATGAGCAAAATCTGGTTTATTTTTGTGTGTGTTGGTCATGCTCTCTAGACTCGTATCCATTGGCAGTTGATGACAGCAGGTGAAAAAATGTAATCATTTCCTAATAGGGTGTAGGGACCATCTACTAAGGAAAGTGGTCGTTTGCAGAACACGGGACAAAATATCTTATTTTCCTTTATTTTAGTTTTTCCCCACCAACTCCCTCGATGACAGGACTAGAGGGTAGATCTGTCATGATAACACTTTTTTTTCCGTTACAAATGTCTCATTAGTAGCAAAACAGAGCTCCCCAAGATGTGATCCAGGGTAATAAAGAGACAATAGTAATCTGGAAAAATATTATCAATTCAGAACTTAAATTATGTCTCAATGGAGTTGGGGGTGGGGAGGTCTGTTAAATTGTTCATTAGCTGAAAAACAGTCCTACGTCAATATCTTTTTTTATATTTCCTACTGTCACAATTTATCATGAAGATTATCTGTAGGTGTCTGTGTGTGTGTGTTTGTTTTTTGTGTGGTTGTGATCTATGCTATTAGTCTCTTTGTATGAGTGTCAGTGTATGTATGTGTGTGTGTGTGTGTGGTGGTGTCTGTATGTGTATGTGTTTGTCTGAGTGATGGTCTGGCTGTGTACGTGTATGTGTGTGAGTAGTGTTTGTCTCGGCATGATAGTGTAGATGTGTGTGTATTGATGTGTTTGTACGTATGTGCTTGGGGATGTGTGTGTGTGTGTGTGTGTGTGTGTGTGTGTGTGTGGTGTGTGTGTGTGTGCGTGCGTGCGTGCGTGCGTGCGTGCGTGCGTGCGTGCGTGCGTGCGTGCGTGCGTGCGTGTGTGAGTGTGTGCGTGTGGTGTGTGTGTGGGGGGGGGGGGGGGGGGGTGTGCTGTATGTAAGTGCACTCTTAAAATAAAGATAAAGAAAAGCAGAGCCCAGGGCTTGGCTGGAAGGCACCGCTATCTGCCCTGTAATCAACTAGAAATGTATCCGTCTTGGTGCCCACTCACATCTAGCCCCAACACCTCCCCGCATGGTAACAAAAAAAAACACTGCAAATCCGAAATGGGAAATAAGAGAGAGGAGATGGGCCGGCGATAGAGTGAGAAAATATAGATGGAAAAAGGAGAAAGTCAGAGAATAAGACAAAACATTTATCTCCCTGTTCGTTTTGTAACACAACCAATGTTACACCTCCCCCCTCCCTACCCCGAACACAATTATTATTATTATCATTAGAGCTGTCCAAGTGACATCGGATGACATCGAAGCCTAAAATAGGTGTTGATCATAAATGTTAATTTGTTATGCACAAGTGAAAATGTTCCTTGCTCCAGGGCACTGTTTGATAAGCAAATTAAAGCCTTGGATGAAATTTTGTACTGCATATGTAGCGCTCTTCTGGACATGTCGCATAATATCCATGTACGGTGTATCATTCAGGCAATCAAAAACACAGGCAAACTGTGTATGGAACCCCCCCACACACACACACACACACACACACACACACAACACACACACCACACACACACACACACACACACCACACCACACACACACACACAACACACACAACACACACACACACACACACACACACACACACATCAACGCACTCACACACACAATCTACGACCCCATTCTGCTCGCCCCGCCTGGAGTGCAATAAGAGCAGGGAAGAAGCGGAAGAGAAGTGAGGCGGTTTCACACCTGACTCCCGTCGTTATCTGATCTGACTCCAGGGCCAGTTTTTTTTATAAGGTTACCCCCCACTCATCCCTCATTACCGGACCCCACAGTGCTGCCAATTATCGCTTTAGATAAGACCACAATAAACTGCACTCGGGGTCCGGGGGCTTCTGGGTAGTTTATCAGCCCTCTCGCTCCTTTCCGTGCATTCTCGTTGCGCGGCACTTAGACCCCCACCCGACTCGGCACCCTGCACCCTCCATCACCGCTTATCAACTTTTGCCGTACTACAGCACCGCAAAAGCCTTCACGACCTCGCGGTTTGTTTGTTTCCTCACCCCTCGGTCGGTACCGATCTCTGTAGTTAGTTTAATGTTTGTTCCACGCTGCATGGTCCTGTGTGTGTGTGTGTCTGTGTATGTGTGTGTGTGTACGTGTACGTGTGCGTGTGCGTGTGCGTGTGTTGTGCGTGTGTGTGTGCGTGCGTGCGTGCGTGCGTGCGTGCGTGCGTGCGTGCGTGCGTGCGTGCGTGCGTGCGTGCGTGCGTGCGTGCGTGCGTGCGTGCGTGCGTGCGTGCGTGCGTGCGTGCGTGCGTGCGTGCGTGCGTGCGTGCGTGCGTGCGTGCGTGCGTGCGTGCGTGCGAGAAAGCGAAGAGGGAGTAGCTCCTAGCTCTGTGGTTGCCCGGACGTGGCCTATTGAACGTGTGGTGGACAGCAAGCTGATGTTGGGCTGTTTAGGGCCCGGGCTGACAGCCAAGCGGGAGTGGCTGCACCAGGCCAGCTGAGAGGTTTAAGGGGGGGATCTGACCGTATGTTCGTTCTGGTGAATTAAGCAGTGGAGTGTGGCTTTGTGGTTCAAACTGCAACCGGCGTAAGAAGCATAAGATGGAGAGTGTTAACGTTAATGGTTACTCTGTGAAACATTCAGAATCTCAACGTCAAATGAAAAACCCATCAGCTGCAAGATAGACTTGCTGGTGAGAATACTTTCCCTATCAGATTTAACTTTGAGTTACTTTTACTGCATGAAGCACATTAAGAACAGGGTGTTTATTTGTGATATGAGTTCATTTATCATGCATTTATTCATTGATTTAAGAGTTGCTTGAAAGGAGCCAGCAGATTTCAGCCAGAAAACTCTTGCAGTTCAGTACTTTTCTAAGGGTAAAGTTTATTCCACGATAGACTTCAACAAAAATGTTGATGTTCGTTAACTGAACCACGTGGAACTGCTGAATCTAAGAGTCTTAGCCATTCTAGTAAAGGCCACATCCTGCACAATGCTATACGTCTGCTCTACTGCAGCAGAGTGCTTCAACCCTTTTTCTAACCTGGACCACAAAAGTGGTATTTAAATGGCTGCATCAGAAAGCGATCCTATGTTTGAGTTGCCTTGGATGAAGTGAGTGTCACTGTCCTCCTAAAGAGTAGTAGTGGTCGTACTTATTCCACATTTACAATCTGGCACCACATTTTTCATGATATCTTTTCCAAATTTGTTTTTGAAGAATAAACTGTATATTGATAAAAATGGATGTCTTTTTTGCAATGAACCATGGTTAGGCACTATTGTAGATTTGGCTTAGATATCCTTACTCTTCAAATCAGGGTTGTCAAACGTTTAATCCGGCCATGGGGGGAAGTGATGAAATAGGCTTAACCTCAAATTCAAAAAATGACAACACAACTGTATACTGCTCAACAACCTCACCCAAAAAGCTGATAAGAAAGCAGGTACATCAAATTGATAAAATACTTCCCAAACTAACTTGGGTGGCATGTAGGCCCATAATAATCTAAAAGAAGGTTAAAAAGCTGCTAACTGCTAACTTCAACCTGCAAGATGTCCCTGACAAAGAGAAGAAACGTTGATACAGAACATAAAGGTTCTGAAGGATAAATGTTTATTCACTGCAGTCAATAGAAAACATTTGAGCCCCGGGCAAAAATAATATATTCGCCAAGATTATAATACCCACAGAGATTGAGAAACACACAAGTGAACTTTGTGAATAATTTTATATTTTCAGGCGTATCAGAAGTATTTCATTGTTTATGTCGATCACCAATGAAGCAGCATTTGAATATTATGGTCCGGAACCTCAAATGAGGTTGTGTCACCCCTCCTTTGAAAAAAAAAAGGGTTGAAAGCTTGAAAGCCACTTGAAAGCCACTCAAAAAAAGAATAAGTTCCCGATCCACCAGCCAATGAAGCCATCAGACGAGAAGCTTTATTAGGCATTATGAGTCGGGTAACAGGGGACAGGCCTTTGCTCAGCCCTCACTAGACCACAAAGGGTTGAGTAGACGGGTTCACAAGAAGCCTGTGCAGAGATAATTGATTATGGACTCCCAAGGCTACTGCCAGTCATAAAATAATGGCATTGAATCTTCTTTGGACGTTCCCCGCCACCATGGCAAGATAATAAGGGGAGCTAAAATAATGTGTGTGGGTGTGTCTGTCTGTTTGTGTGTGCATTTCTGCATGTGCGTGTGTGTCTGTGTGTTGGGTTTTTTGGACGGTTCCTCTGTGCCTTGTGTGTGGCAGATTTCAGTGTTGACACCAAGCTCTAACGACAAAATTGTTGGCAAATGGCAGCCGACGTAGTGGCATTCATGAAGCAGGGAGGGTGCCACCACCACTGCTGGGCCTGTTTTTGTATATTTGTGTGCGTGGGTGGGAGGTCAATCCAGCACAGGAAGGTGTGGACGAGGCGGGGAGGGGGGAGACTTTGTGATCGTACCACAATATTTCAATGACACCTCCAGTATTGTCATTGTTTTTATTTCTTTCTGTTTTGCCAGCTATGCAAACTCCAGCTGTTACAAATTGATTCTGGAGTTACCAACAGATGTATTGTAAATATACTTCTATTGTTTGGGAAATGTGCTCTCTACGTGATACCCATCAGTGGAAACAGCAGGAGGCAATGGAGCGGCAAGTCCACCCAGAGACCAGGCACATCAAGAGACCAAGCACACCCAGAGACCAAGTACCCCCAGACACCAAGCACACCCAGACACCAAGCACACCCAGAGACAAAGCAGACCCAGAGACCAAGTCCACCCAGAGATAAAAGTCCACTCAGAGAACAAGTCCACCCAGAGATCAAATTCGAACGAAGTGAGGAGAAATACCAATGTCCTCTCACAAAATGCTACATGATGCATTGTGATTTTGATTATGTTTCTGCAAGATGCCACACCAGTTCGTCGTTTCCTTAAAACATTTGATGCTTCTCATCCTTTTCCCTTTGCAACTAGCAATTCCAATTGTTACAAATCTAGTCTAAAATGTGACAAGCAAACGATCAAACGCTTCTAATCGGTCTACCCACCATCCCTGTATCTGTCATCCTTGATAAATCACTAACCTCACTGGTTGCCATGGTGCTGCCATGGTGTTGTCATGTTGCTGCATATCGCTCAACTTGCGGAACCCTTGATGTACGTTTTGGAGACAAATTTAAGGGGAAATTCAAGCGTAAAAACTGATGAGGAGAGGCTGAATGCAAGAGCTCTTGCATTCAGAGGCGCATTTGGCTGTCGCTGGTGCATTGGCACAGTGATGGGGCTGCATGGTAATGCCAGGGAACACACATCATTATCCGGAGGTGAGGCACTTGGTTCCCACTCACCACCACCCTCACCTTCTACCCCATCACCACCCCTTCCCCATCCCTCCACCCCCCTTCCCGCTCCCCTTCCCCGGAGTTCTTGTGTACAAGTTAAAAGACTGATTTACATTTATATTGCGAGAGCAAGGCACATGGTTGTAATTGGTGCTGTAGAGGCTGAGCCCCACATTTAGTGTGAACATGGCTCACACATACATACACAAGAATGGATAAATATATGTAGAGGCCAATATATAAAGAGAGGCCTACAAACACACAAACAGATGGCATGCATATTCTGCCGTTAAAACAATCAAATGTTGTGCCTATTGGTAGGCAGCTGTGAGTGAGTTAGAGGGTCCATGTTTGCACGTCTGTGTCCTTGTATGTGAGAGTGAGAAAGAGAGAGGAAACTCAAACTCGCCATGCATATCTCTTTATCCAGGCAGTTAACTGAAGACAGTACCCACAAAACAATAAAACAAATAGCAGCCTCCATGCACAGCCTTTTTCTCTAGTTCTGTCAATAGCTCCAGCCCCTGGCTAAGCACTCCTACGTCGTCCAGGTGTCAGGGAGAAAGTGCCAATGAAACTACAATGTGTAACATGTCCCCATGGATCTGTGGTCAACAGACAGCTAAGATGCATGGACAAAGAAGTAGGGGTGTGGGAGAAGGAGGCGAGGGGTCTTGTTGATGTTCCTGCAACACCCAACCCCCCTCCACCCGCCGATTCTAAACCTCTTCAGACACATCTCTCCCTAGGCTTGCAGGCCGGGAAAGCAAATGATGAAATGATTGCAGGAGGCAAAAATACCCCAAAAGATAGTGAACGTGTAAAAAATGGGACGGAGCGACTCAGGCAATTGGCCATGCGCCTACAGTACAGTGTGTGTGCACTCGGGTCATGTTTACAGCTCGGAGTAGGGAAATGGAACAGGCACAGTAAACAAGTGGGACAGTCATATTAATGGACTGCAGGACTGGTTTGGCAGAGCCCACTGCTTGAGCAGCCTCAGTGCTCGCTTCGATTCGGGAGCTCCTCACCTCGTGGGCGGACAGTCCGCGAGGGGCAGAGCATTAATCACCCGGAACTTCTCATTAGCAGGACCCCATGAAGACAAACACGTTCGATTGTTACTGTAACCCACACACCCACCCCACCCCTGCCCCGGTCAAACTCCCAAACCTGCGGCCAACAAATCACACCTACCAGAAATCAATCGACTTGCCTCGACGCCTAGCGATTTCTAGTCGATCAGGGGTGATAAGGGGTAATATCCCAGCTGCTTCTCATTCTCCCGGACCCCCGTGAATGCCTTAATGGCCGTTAGGCGGGCTCCATGCCTGCCTCAGGGCCTGGCGATGCCGGAGGACTTAGCAATACTTTCCTGTGCATTAAGTTGTTCGGCAGAACATTAATCCATTGGTAATCTGGTAGAGAAAGCACGCTGTTCATCAGCGCGGGCTAAAGGACGGGCTGAAGCTGTGCGAATACCTCTGGGTGTATTAGAGGATTCCAATCTTATCCCACCACACACACACACACACAAGAGCCCAAACACACACATCCAATATATGCTGTTTGTTTGCAGCAACAATTTATGGTCTGTGTACTGCAAGGCCTGAGTATAATGTAGGGAGGATTGCACAGCAGGCTGGGTAGAATGGAGTCAAGAGTGTGAGCTAGTCATATTCAGGGTTAGTTTGTGTTCAGTTGTTATCCATTCATGGCAGAGGTGAAACATCTCTCCCACACTCCATATATGCAGTGTGAGGTTACTCTCTGTGGTCAGAGAACAGGCTGAGAACAATGTTAACACTGACATTTATAGGGACAAGTTGTGAAGTTGTGTCACCCTTACTTGTCATTCTTGTTGTCTATTTTTTTTAAGAAACATAATGATTGTCAATGTTTCAATGTCTCTCTGGGCGCATGCCTTCTCAAATATTATTGATGACAATACAGAACATGCATTTGATATTTTTCTGTTTAAAATATGTACGCATACTCAATCAAGACAAGGTTACAGGAAACCCATTAGAGGTGAGGGAGGGGTGGTGTGGGGAGGTGCAGGGTTTGGCAGGAGAAGGTTGTCCTTAAAGACGGATGAGGCATACACAATCACAATCACGCTCCACCGCTAAAGTCAATATGGCACCCCTGCCTTTAAAGGATGGGATGACATGCTGGTCATTACCCCCGCGAGAGAGGGAGGAGAGAGGGGGGAGAGAGAACGAGGGAGAAAGAGAGAGAGAGAGAGAGAGAGAGAGAGAGAGAGAGAGAGAGAGAGAGAGAGAGCAAGGAGAGAGACGAGAGAGAGAGAGAGGAGAGAGAGAGAGAGAGGAGAGAGAAGAGAGAGAGAGAAGAGAGAGCAAGGAGGGAGACGACGAGAGAGAAGAGAACAATAGAAAAAAAGAGAGCCAGCAATAGAGAGGGAGAGAGAGCGAGGGAGATAGCGAGAGAGAGAGAGGGGAGGGAGGGGAGAAGAGAGAGAATAAGAATATGAGAACGAGAAAGAGAGCAAGGGGGAGAGCAAGAGAGAAATATAGAAAAAAAGAGTGAGCGAGAGGGAGGGAAAGAGAGCGAGGGAGCTAGCAAGAGAGAGAGAGAGATAGAGAGTGAGAAGAGAGAGGAGAGGAGGAGAGGAGGGAGAGGCGAGGAGAGAAGAGAGAGAGAGAGAGAGAGAGAGAGAGAGGAGAGAGAGGAGAGAGAGAGAGAGAGAGAGAGAGAGAGAAGAGAGAGAGGGAGAGAGAGAGAGAGAGAGAGAGAGAGAGAGAGAGAGAGAGAGAGAGAGAGAGAGAGAGAGAGAGAGAGAGAGATGTTGTTTTGGTCCCTTTTTGGACGTAGAAGATGTTTCAAGTGTGTTGTGGCAGCATGCTCAATCAAGTGATGGCAACATCATTTCAAAGTCACCACCTAAGGTAGCATGAACAACACTGCACAAACAGTCAATTCACCAGGACCATTGTCTCCAATCCCTTAACATTGATATACATAATGTGTTTTAATTGATCTCCGTTGTCATACACAAGAGATGGAATGAGTGCTTTACCATTCTTGAGGCAATGGTACATACACAAAAAATATTTGAGTGTTATGCTTTTATTCCAGGTGAGAGAAAAACTCCCGATGATGAGAAACTTTCCTTTTTTTGTATAAAATCATTAATCCCTTCACCAAAACAAAAGTACTGTGGGAGCAAAATCTTACATCAAAGATAAACCTGCTCTTGTATCTTTTTAACAGCAGCAAATATTAGAAATGATGTATAATATTAATAATACAACCCAGCTCCCACTCTTTAGGAAAAACAGGCCAAATGTTTTTTTGTACGAGATAAAGATATCTAGAAGGATCACTTTAGTTTCAGCACTGGAAGTTTATGTTTTAGCTCCCTCCTTCTCTCTAAAGTTTCTCTCACTGCGGTAGTTGACTCTAGCTTACTGGTGAAGTAGTTCAGCACATAAAGCTTAACTATTGGCTCTAGACCCCCACAGTCCCTGATCAACACTAAAAGCCATTACGAGTTGGAGGGAAAATGTATTAAGTACTCAGGCTATTCGACATAAGGAAGTGTCTCTATTTCTGCTGCTTTTAATGGCCTGGATAGTGTGGCAGGGAACTGAAATGACTCACTTATATCTTAAGGTTTGAATATATAGTTGCCCTTTCTTTTCATTAAAATGTGCCCTAAACACACAATGAATAGTGGCTATTTTTCTCTTCCAATATGGAAAGGTAACCTAGTTCATCAAACCAACTTATAACAGGTCTCCCCGATTTAACTGCTCAGTATTGACTTTTGACTACAGTAATATTTTGCTTGACCCATTAGTGCCACTATTGGTATAGTTAGAAAAGACTATATTTAACATCCTCAGTCCCAACCATTAATGCTATTTTATTTTAAAAGGCAATGCTGTCTGATCTTTCGCCAAGGCAAGGAGGCTGAGGAATCGGTTCACAATAAAGTGGAACCATTAAGTAACTGGGGCAACGGCACAGCTAGCAATTAAAAAGCAGAAGCATTAGGAAAAAGCAACCTATTATCTCGGAAGCATGGCAGATCATAGTAAGTATTAATGGGGAGGTGGAAGGGTGCATATATCATGATGTAATTTACCCCCTTCTTCCCTAAATATTATATTGATATTGCTTTAGCCATAATGCAAATATTTTACCACGCTATTGTGCTGTAAGTAAGTTATACGCATAAGTAAACAAAATCTGGTGTGTGCAATAAATTCTCGACCTTCTTCAGTAAGAGAAAAGTCCAATAGTAAAATGTATCTTAAAGAAACATTCTGCTAACCATAGCAACGGGAATGATCTATGACTATTTTTATGCACTTCTGAACCAACAAGATTAGTTTACACAACCCAAAATAAGCAAATATCGTCTGTCTTGTAAACAGGATACATTTGGCAGTTGACTGTACCTATTGGCAATAATAAAAAAAAAACATAGATGTAGGACAGGTCTGCAAATCGCACATCCACTCCTTTTTATTTCTCACACTTCTTGGGACAGAGCCTTCACCCGGATTCCTTCTGGCCTTTCTTTTAGCAGAACTCAGCCTCAGCCTTGTTATCTTTAGTGTTAGCCCCTGACAAAAAAAAAGAATATTTCCAATTACACGTGGACATTGGTGACGTCCATCACCGGCGTGGAGCGGTGGCGGGAGGATACACGCAAGGGACAGGCCGTGCACGCGCAGTGTTTGGCTAACTGACCCGCAGCACAATGGAGGCCGCTCACCTGCAATCTTGTTAAACAACGCACCACTGGTTTTGCAGAGCGTATGCGCGTGAAATCTGTGTGTGTGTGTTGGGAGAGGGGCAAAGTGGTGGGGGGGAGGGGGGGGTAACAATATTAAAGTGGAGTATGGGCCTAGGCTGCCTGGTGATCTGACAGCCACAAATACAGAGGTGCTTAGGCTGTCTTATATTTTTGACGATTCCCGCTCCCTCACCTACTTACATCTCCCTTGTCCCGTCTCTCTGTGCCGCGGTGTACAGGTGGTGCATCTAGCTGCAGATGACGAATATGGCTGCCATCACCTGTGATTATGGTAATGACCCTCATGCAACTTTTGCCTAGGAACAATTAGTCTGTGTCTGGTAGTCGTTATGTGTAGTAAGCAGTGTGCATGGAAGTCTGTTAGCGTCTTTAGTGCATAAACCTTGGCTTACAGTAAGACTAACACTTTATTAACACTTTATTAATCCCTGAAGGGAAACTCAAGAGCCCACAGTTACAACAGAACGGTTGCCCACTTGTGATACATTGCACATGCTCCCCAGAGTATACGCCTTACAATAATCTTGAAAATGAAATTGCTTATCTGAAGTCTGATGTAGTTTATTGTACTCCGCCGAAGGTTCATTCCTAATATTCAAGGTGTTGTTCCCTCCAACGGCGACCTGCCATGATTTGCATCGTTTCAATCCCCACCTCAGATGCGGTTTGATTTTCACTGAGTTCCAAAGAACAGAGCAGAAGGAGAGCTCTGCTTCTCTCCTATCCCCTTTTTTTTTTGTTGCCCACTGGGGAGAAGGCTATAAAGCACTGCTTCTGGAAATGAAGTAGTCATTTGAACTGCAGCAAATAGCCCCTCTCTCCGACTTACAATTTAGAGAATACGGCGGTGTGGTGGCGGGGGTATGTGCGCGCGGGTCTGTGCGTGTGTTTGTGTGTGTGTGCCTATGTGTGTGTCTGTGTGTGTGGGGGGGGAGGGGGGAGAGAGGGGTGGCGTGTAGTAGGCTCACCCTCGACATTGGTGCGCGCACGCTCATACGCTCATAAAACCAGGCAATAAAGCTGCTTTCCTCTTGAGAGTTGATGTACGGTGCCTGAAAGAGGGCTGCTGAGAGCCATATTAAAGGCTTTATTACCAGTGTCAGATTCAAATTAGCACTAGTGTGAGTGTGTGCGTGAGTGTGCAGGCGTACACATCCATCTGTTGTGTGTTGACCACACGTCTGAACCGTACCAGGTAGGTTTTTTGCTCAAGTCACACATGGCTGACTCCTAATGCCCAGCCTCACCATTAACTTGGGCAATAACGGTTTGAGGACATCCATTTCGGAAGAGGGGAGCATGGATGGATATGTGAGTTTAAAGCAAGGAAACCGGCACGGCGCCACAACAGGTGAATTAGATTTCAATTCCCCCCCGGGGAGGGAACTTGGAGAACATGGCTGGAAGAGCATCAAGACACTTGATTAAAACCAGCGGAACAGCGCTTTAACTCAGCTTTCTGTCGTTTGCTTCTTGTTGAATCACCTTGCACACACTCACACAAACACACGCTGGACGCACACACACACACAAAAACACATACATATATTCCAACACATACAGTACATACCTACACACTTATAAACACACACGTACACACACACACACACACACACACACACACACACACACACACACACACACACACACACACACACACACACACACACACACACACACACACACACACACACACACACACACACACACACACACACACACACACACACACACACACACACACACACACACACACACACACACACCACTTATAACACATACACACACACATAATATACACACACAGATGGACGCATATAGATACTCGGTGATCTGGTGCAGGGCCAGCACAGGCACTATAGTATCATTGATTGTGCTAGACTTCAAAGCAAGATCAACAATTCCTTCCAAACAGCTGCATGGGCAACTTTACCTGTTGTAAAGTTCGATTTCGGATTAACATCTTCCACACGAACGTAGAAAAAAATAATAGACACAAATGGGAAACCAGTTTATATCATTGTTCGGTATTTCTGCCCACAGTCAAATTCTAACTGTAAACAGTATTTGGCGCAAAAGCGATGACTCCAGCAATAACATTAACAAGAATAACAACAGTATAATCCGACAAATAATACATTATTTTCAAGATGTGTGTTTCTGTTTGTGTGTGTGTGTGTGTGTGTGTGTGTGTGTGTGTGTGTGTGTGTGTGTGTGTGTGTGTGTGTGTGTGTGTGTGTGTGTGTGTGTGTGTGCGCGCGCGCGTGCGTGCGTGTGTGTGTGTGTGTGTGCGTGCGTGCGTGTGTGTGTGTGTGTGTGACTTTGTGCGTGTGTTTGTTTTTGTGCGCGCGCGCACCAGCATGTGTGCGTGCGGTGCGTATGTGATGCCAATAAATCAGGATGTTTGAACTCTAATTAGAGGAGATAGGCAATTACATAATCGTAAGCGAAAAATTGAAAATATCCAAAGGTATTTTAGGGTACATCGCATTAGAATAGTTCAGAAAGTTGTTCAAGAACACGCTTAAGAGATACTGATTGGACTGCAGATCCATTCATACGAATATCAGCAGACCTTAGGGCTGCTGTGATGCGACGGATTGCAGCTACTGTGGACAGACGTACACATGCAGCTACTGTGGACATGCGAGCGAGAGTAGCCCCCATCCGGTTTGAAAACGGAGATACGCAGCCCAGAGTGCAGTCATTTAAGTGCAAAACCCAACCGAAGATATTTTTTGGGGATGGCAAAACGTTACCTCGTTCTGAAATCGTATTCTACATGCAGCATTTAAATATGACTTTTAAATCGTGTCTGCAAACTTTTTTTCGAGCAAAATGCAATTAAAAAATAACTGTCTGTCGTACCCCCTTTTTAGGGAAGATTAGAAGCGGCTTGTTGTATCACTCCAGCTTCCCCTGGTCACCAGCGCGTGAAAGCCAATAAGGACTGACGGTCAACAACAACGTGCGACATCATGTTAAGAATTGTACAAAATTGAGCGATTTTGCGGCATACTGACAGTAGTCTAAATATCCTACCCAAACGCAAGGCACTGCTGTTGGAGCCCCTGCGCGGTACTCGGGGCGCCAGGCGATGCGCGCAGAGCCGAAAAGACAAGCCATTCAAAACTTAAAACATATGGCGGCAGTGTAGGATACAAATAAACGATTTCACTCACCAGCACCGGCGAAACACGAAAAGATAAACAGCCAGTGAATCATCTTTCGCGAGAAGTGCAAGGAGATGTCTTCTGAGGGCTTGTAATGTAAACGCCGAGGAGGAAGTCTGGGCACCGCGTTGAGTTGGACCGTGGAGCAGAGTTGGCCGTTGACGCCAGGCGCAGCAGCCCGGGCTCGGCCACCTGCCGCTCACTGACACCGAGCCTCCGCTTCAGCCAAAAAGTCTGCTTCAAGTGTTCACTCTTCAACTTTAGCCTCTTCTTGATGCAGTTCTTGTCTGTTATTGTTCTGTCTTCTCCACTTGCTTGCCATGCATCAGTGTTGAATGGCGCGCACCGTGGCTCCCATGATGACACGAGCTCGCGCTCTATCTTTGGCAGTTTGGCTCGCGCTGCTGTCTGTTTCTTCTGAGTAGTGTCTCACTCTCCCTCGCGCCTATCTCTAGCCGGCTATTACTGAAGCTCTGTTTTCCCGCTACAGTACAGTCAGTGGAGAAAGGTGACTGGCTCCTCCCTCTCTCTCGTTCTCTCTCTCCCCCTCTCTCCCCCTCTCTCTCCACCCCCCTCCTCTCTCTCCTCTCTCTCTCTCTCTCTCTCTCTCTCTCTTCTCTCGTCTCTCTCTCCTCTCTCTCTCTCTCTCTCTCTCTCTCTCTCTCTCTCTCTCTCTCTCTCTCTCTCTCTCTCTCTCTCTCTCTCTCTCTCTCTCTGCCTCTGCCATTCAGACGCTAGGGCTCAGGAGCTATCTTTTCCTTTTTTCCCCCTTTTTGTTTCCTTTTTTTAACCAAGAAAAAAAGTACCTCGAGCCGCTGGAGCATGCATTACCATTTAATGGGACTATGGTATAATGTTTAGCACTTTGCACAATAGACGATAAAATATTTATAGTTGTTGTCTGTGCAGAGACCCAATATTCAGGGAAGACGAAGCACAATATCCACACGAGATGATATCATGAAATATTTGGAAGTGTAACTTGATATAGCTTTGGAGGAATGCAGTTAGGCTCCAGTTTGTGCCCTCTGTCTATATATTAACTCTTGGCTTTTGATACTGAATAATGCTTAAAAAATAAATAAAAAGGTTTCGTCAGTCAAAAGCCGAACAATAATGTTGCATAAGCCTATGTGAACACATCAGCCTCTTCCAAAAGATAAATGAGATATTCTTTGAAATGGAATTCAGGTAGCCGACTTTGCACTGTGCTCATTTCATTTGTTCCTTGATTGCCAATTTAGAATAATTTGGTTTTCTTCATCTAATTGATTGATTGGTTGATTGATTGATTGATACATTGATTGATGGATCGATTAGTTGATTAATTCATTAGTAGTTAGGTTAGTTGGTTCTTTCATGTAATAGTACCTAAAGATGATCCACTCCGACAAAAAATAGCACCTACACAGGAATAAGCAGCCTTGTTGAGTGCTACTGGGAGGAAATGACATGTTGAAGCTCGACTAGGAGGAGGACACGCAGTGCTGTCCACATCGGCTGCTCCAGGATCCTTCGCTGAAACAATGGCTTATACTAATGTATGCTCCGGCCTGTTTCCAATTTAAACTAACGCGCGCATTTGAATATAGCGCAATATTAAAAAAGAGCTTAGTATCCCATTGAATTTTTTATATAGCCCTCTTGTGAATGTTTTTCGTCATGATGAGGTAAACTATGCAGTATATTTTCGCCCTAGCTCATCGACTATCTATTTATCTGTGGGTTGTGTTTAGCTCCTGCAAATGGACTTTTATTGTCGACTCTCAATTAGGCGGGTAAGTTTTAAGAAAATTTATTATGTCACAAATCTAATACTTTTACAATTAGGAATCACCTTCAAACAAAACAGAATTGAGGGAAAAATAATATTCCTTACAAAAAAGACATCTACAAAATTGATGCACGGAGCAAATTAAGTGGAGTGCAATCAATTAGTATAATTTCTTTTTCGGTTTTCCAGATATTTTTGTAGCTTACTTTTATATTGTTTAAAGTCACCACTGTGGAGGAACTTGGCCCTGAAGTATTTCCTCATCTGCACCGCACCAGGGACAGCTAAAATTATATCAAACGCAAATCAGTTGAGTCTTGAAATCGCATGTGAAGCTGAATTGCGTTGACCTTTACCCTTTTCTCTGTTTTTCAATCTTCTCCTTTTCTCCAAAAGAGATTTAATTATGCAGGTAGCAAATATTTATTCTCTGTATTAAATTAAGCTGACCTTGTTTGTTGCCTTGCCCTTCCATCATCAATAGTTTAGACGAAGGTATTTGCACACCAAAGCTCCTGTCTTTAGCACAGAAATATTTGTAGTGGGTGGTTCAAAAAAGAAAAACCAAAAACACATTACCGAGTAGAACAACAACATGTAAGCGTTGGCAGTTATTTGTGTGCGCAACAATTCTGTTCACCAATTATCTCTGTCACTCATCGGTTTCCGACTGAACATGGTGAAGTGGCGGCAATGCCTTTACTTTCTCGCTCTCTTTCTTTTCGCAGCAGCGGACCCTTTTCAATAAACACGCATTTAGAGACGAGTTGTTTTATATTTCCTCAGTGTGAAACACCTGAGAGCGTATGAAGCTGTGCTATTTCAAAGTTAATCTCAGGCATGTCGAAGCCCTCCATCTGTCTGCAGCCATACACCAAGCGCTCTCAGATCCCTTATAGCGCATCACAAACAAAAAAAACGCACAATAAATCAATGCCTTTAGCTTGAACGACTGTTCTCCAACCACAACACAAACAACAAAAGCAAACAAAAAGCGATGATATTCATCAACTTGGTATTAATTCTTCTATCCGGCTGCCGCTGCCTTAATCAGCCCACTCTGTGGAAAGAAATACCTATGCGGGAAGTGTGCGTCTGTCTGTGTTTGCTTGTATTCTTGTGTATTTGTGTGTGTGTGTGTGTGTGTGTGTGTGTGTGTGTGTGTGTGTGTGTGTGTGTGTGTGTGTGTGTGTGTGTGTGTGTGTGTGTGTGTGTGTGTGTGTGTGTGTGTGTGTGTGTGTGTGTGTGTGTGTGTGTGTGTGTGTGCATGCGTGCGTGTGTTTGTGCGAGTGAAATAAAGACATTTTCCTCTGCGTATTATTCTGCATATACTTGGCATGGATACAGCGCAGAGTAAGTTCCAGGCACCGAGACTTCCTCGAGAGGTCATCAAAACTAATTCCTTCTCGGTACTCAGGCTCGGGAAGACTGCAGCACCAAGAGAAATGAGACTTGAAAGGAGCTAAGAGCACTGTCCCTGTACAGCAGCTGGCCAAGGCCCATTCACTGCCTGTGGTGGATGGCTATGCAAATGCAACCTGGCAATGCAATGCCTGTACACTCTCTCTCTCTCTCTCTCTCTCTCTCTCTCTCTCTCTC
This sequence comes from Melanogrammus aeglefinus, assembly GCA_900291075.1. Taxonomy (NCBI): domain Eukaryota; kingdom Metazoa; phylum Chordata; class Actinopteri; order Gadiformes; family Gadidae; genus Melanogrammus; species Melanogrammus aeglefinus. Next base: position 538,921 of record OLKM01000056.1, read on the forward strand.
TCTCTCTCTCTCTCTCTCTCTCTCTCTCTCTCTCTCTCTCTCTCTCTCTCTCTCTCTCTCTCTCTCTCTCTCTCTCTCTCTCTCTCTCTCTCTCTCTCTCTCTCTCTCTCTCTCTCTCTCTCATAGATGCACTTATTGTCCAAGGCTGTGGTAAACACAGAACAAATCCGAAGTGATCTAAGGTGTCATTATGCATACATAAGGAGGGCTGCTTATAGTTTGGTTTAAGTTTGTTTGTTAAAGTTTAAGTAACGCAATACTATAAGGGTATATTATTCAACCATTACTTAACATTAGGTAATGCAGTAATAAGCAAGAACTAATAGTTAAATAACTTAAATGATCTTATTAGTCAGATAGTTTACTCATGGTGGTCATGTTTACTGATGGTGTTTAGGTTAACAAATGTATACATTATTTAACAGGTTAACAGGGCAATCAACCCTGTTGAATAATGTATGAATGAATACCTTCACCATGACCCTTACCCTAACCCTGACCCCAATGCTAATTATTTATATTAAAGCCTATTACTGCATTAACTTATGTGAATTACTGTACATTCATTGTAAAGTGTTACCCATGGTAACACTTTACAATCTCACACCATGGGCATGGCATTCCCACTGCCAGATTGGAGGTTTGTTATCCATTTGGGCATGTGTGTACTATTTTGAGGCGCTTTGAAAAAAGGCGTGAGTTTTGTGTTATGTGAGGTGTGTGTGTGTGTGTGTGTGTCTCTTTTATCTTGTTTGCTGTTGTGTGCCAAAGGCCCCTTGTTACGATTTCAGTACACTGGAGGACATGCACATATTCCTGTCTAAAACCATAGAGGCTTACACAGAAAAAAGCTTTATAATAAAAAGCAATTCAAGCCAATCACACTGAGTTCAGTTGAATAGGTTTGATTGAACTTGTTTTGTGCTTGGCTAACAAGCATTGGTAATCGACACAGTACATGCTGTGATTGACTTTGAGGTAGTGTTGCTTGTTATGAAGAGCAACACATGCAAACCTCATCCTCTGTTCGAAGGCGATGCAGGTTTTGCATCATATTTGAATTTATTCAACTTCTTAACCATGCGATTATGATTTCCATGTTATACAAAGTATTTTAGGTGCGGAAATCCCAATGGCTATTCTTGTGATTGTAAACAACTCTGTAAAATAGGAATAAAACAATTAACTATGGGAATAGTGCTCACCTAGACCTCAGGTAAGGCACATACGGCGCATACAACACCCAATGCCGCATGTAAATGAGATGGGTATTTCTATGTGCCAGTAAGTGAATGCAGATACACTATACTACCTTTTCACCACAGTCAAGGCAACAGAGTATAGCTGTTCCCATTCGGGAGTTTGGAGTTTCCTGCAGCACAAAGTCAGCTCTGGCACAGAAAATGGCTCTGACAGCACTTAGCGCAAACGTGAAGGGAGCTACTGGGTGTGGGCCCTCACACAGACACAGGCACACAAGCACGCACCACACACACACACACACACACACACACACACACACACACACACACACACACACACACACACACACACGCGCACGCGCACGCGCACGCGCACACGCACACGCACGCAGCGCACACACACACACACACACACACACACGCACACACACACACACACACACACACACACACACACACACACACACACACACACACACACACACATACACACAGACACATATCCCTGAAGGTAAACTTTTGACCAAGTTACCTACCCATGGAAGAACCCAGGGTGAGGCAAAAGAAGCGGGAGACAGAAAATAAAGAAATATAAATATAAAAATAAATAAATAAAAAGAATCAAACGAAAACACACCTCGACAGAGGAACAGTGTTACTTAATGTGCTTACACTACCAAAGTTATTTTTCTCAATGTCTGCAATGTCTGTACTCTCTCTCTCTCTCTCTCTCTCTCTCTCTCTCTCTCTCTCTCTCTCTCTCTCTCTCTCTCTCTCTCTCTCTCTCTCTCTCTCTCTCTCTCTCTCTCTCTCTCTCTCTCTCTCTCTCTCTCTCTCTCTCTCTCTCTCCCTCTCTCTCTCCTCCTTGTTGTGCCTCGAGGTGCATGGATGACGAACAGCCTAGAGAAGAACAATGGTCTGGGAGAGGACACGGTGCGGCGTGTTTGTCTGTGCTTGGTAACGGGAGCAATCTCAGTAATCAGCTGCAGTCCAGTGTTGTAAACCCTGTTGTGATTGCACTCCCCGGGTTATCTGATACAGCAGAAGAAGAGTGCTGCAGACATCTCTCTCTCTCTCTCTCTCTCTCTCTCTCTCTCTCTCTCTCTCTCTCTCTCTCTCTCTCTCTCTCTCTCTCTCTCTCTCTTCTCTCTCTCTCTCTCTCTCTCTCTCTCTCTCTCTCTCTCTCTCTCTCTCTCTCTCTCTCTCTCTCTCTCTCTCTTTCTCTGTCTTTTTTCCTCTCTCTATCTAATGTTATCCACCTATCTATCTGTCTGTCTCTGTCTATTTATCCTTCTCCTCGTTTCCTCCTTTCTTTATCTAGATATCTCTCTGCCTCTCTATCGCTCTCCTCTCTTCCCCCTCTCTATCTATATATCTCTCTCATTCCTCTATCTATATATCCCTGTCTGAACCTGTCCATCTCAGCCTCTCTATTTCTCCTCCTCCTCTCTCTCTCTGCCTGTCTGTCTCTCTCCATCTCTTTTTATCTATTTCGCTCTCTGTCTTTCTCTCCTCTCTCAATCTATAACACTCTCTATATCCTAACACTCTCTCTTACTTCCTTCTCTTTCTATACCTATCTCCTCCTCTCTCTGCTTATTTATAATATATATATATATATATATATATATATATATATATATATATTATATATATATAATATATATAATATATATATATATATATATAATATATATATATATATATATATATATATATATATATATACACACACACACATAGATACTGTATATATACGTACTGCTCTCGCTCTCTCCAACCCTCCCCCCTCCCTCTCGCCCCCCCCCCCCCTCCTTCTATCCATCTCTCTCTGACTTTCCTCAGGGGAAGACGCCCATTCAAAGTGTGCTTGGTCTGTTGGACAAGAAAGGTCAAAAGCAAGAGGGAGTAATTGTAGGGTTGTGCATAGTAGCTGCTCATAAGCCAAAGTAATAATGTATAAAGGAGAGAGAGAGAGAGAGAGAGAGAGAGAGAGAGAGAGAGAGAGAGAGAGAGAGAGAGAGAGAGAGAGAGAGAGAGAGAGAGAGAGAGGGTGGGAGATATATATATACTGTGTATATATATATATATATATATATATATATATATATATATATATATATATATATATATATATATATATATATATATATATATATATGTATTTATATGTGTTTGTGTGTATGTATATATTTGGTGGCATTGTATTTCATTATTATGCCGGTGTATCACTGATTGCATTTTAAAGTCACAAACAACCCGTGATTGTGATGGTCTTCGTAATTGTTGTTGATTACAAAGCCACGGTGGAAAATTGTGTCAGGAATTATGGTTTGCAGTTGCGGGAATTTTCAGCATGTAAATAAAATGTAACCGCATCAGACCGCGGCTGACATCCATGTGACTGTAGTGTTGACATTTCCCCAAAGACAACCAGTGTAAATGCAGACAGTACTTGCGAACAGGAAGAACAACTACGACACTTTAGGCAATTTCCAAGAGGATGTCAGCAATCCGTCTTCGTGCATTGAATTTCCTCCGATGGTCGTTTTGTTTTGAAGAAACTTTCTTGGACATTACATACTTACATACTTGCTTTGTAGTTAATAATACAAGTGGCTACAACAGAAATGTCTTTTATGGTCGTATTTTATGGTCGTAAAAAATATACATTACAGAAACCAGAAATGAGATTCTGGGTCAAAAGTCTTTGAGACTTACATGTATATAACTTACAGTTATTATGTTGATTCACATATAATGTGTAATGGAAATGCAGTCAATCTGTTGATAATCCAAATGTGTATTGTATTGACGTTTAATAGGCCATGTTATCAATGTGTGTCTTGCTCAACATCTGTTTGAACATACACAGAGCACAAAATAATCAACGATAACAGGACCTGATGTACTTTGTTATTAATACTCAAAGGTAAAAAGGGTTTAGTTTGGGTTCGCTCTTTCACTGCCAAGGCTAAAGTCCAGGACTTATTTAGTGAAAAGACGTTTAGTGATCTCAGTGCGAACGTTTGAATGGACTTAATTAGTTTGAAAAGGCATTGAAGATTATGAAGATGTCAATAGCCGGCATGAGCTGTTATCACTCAGAGTTCCTACAGGGCCAAAGGTGATAAAATACCTACTAAACTGGTAGAATTAAACTGTGTTTTCTGTCACAGAGAGAGTTGTTGAGTAAAGTCTGTATTGCTGAGGCTAACACTGGAATCAAAATGGGGGGAAAGTGAACCATGCCTTATTCATCATCGTCATGCTAACCTTAGTATGGAATAACGTAGATTAAAGACCTAATAAAAATGTTATATTTAAAGAAACACACTCAAGGTCCTTAAGCGCTTGTTGTATGAATGATACAAAGTTCCACCTTCATCTGTGTGAGGCTTATGAGGTTATGTCATTGGGTTTAAACACTAGAAATCCCACAATCGATAAATCATCAATCCTCAATCTGCAGCGCAGGTAGTTATCACCCTTGTGGTGAAATTACACATAAGTGCACGATCCAATGATGAAAGGTTTGGACTTTGGAAAT